>VXBO01007008.1:0-27638 GCA_013400135.1 Rhinoptilus africanus
GGAATGCCAGTCCTTCTTCTCCTGGGAGAAGGAGTAGCAGCTCCCTCTGTAAGCCACCCACTGCTCAGGGCAGCGTGGACACGGACAGCCTGCGAAACAATGGTACATTTCTCTTCCCATTCGTGGTCATAGCCTAGTTCATTACCAACACATTCCGCAAATACACCCTCGCCAGAAAATTATTCTCCGCAGTTACAGGAATGCCATCCCTGGAGCTCTTCTGAGACCAGCAAAGACAGTGTCGTTGCCTGCATCAGAGCACCCGAAGGGGTCTGTGAAAAGCACCCATTTTCCAGATGGGAATAGCTGGGAGAGTGTGTAGGGGTCTCTTGGGACCTTCCTTTTCCTTCCCCGTGTTTTTGTGGTTTTGTTTCCCCCCCCCTTTTTTTGTTCTGTCTTCTCCGTATGAATTTGCCTTTGACCCACGTTTCCTTCTAGTTCAATGGGACAGGCAAAGCCCTGACACCCGACAAGTTGCTTCATCGCATTTCATGACAAGCTGGTCAAAAGGCTTTAATTTCCTAGGAACAGGAATCATTTTGTAACGGCAGCTAGGCATGGAGGTCTTGCAGTTTCAGGGGCCCTTTTCCTTCATAACAGGGGACCAGCTGATGCTACTGAACCCCTCAGGGGCCATCCTCTCACCGTACAGCACTGCCGTCCACATCCGTAGAAAAGAAATGGGCCTTTAGGTTAAGACCTCCAGCCAAGAGCTTTATTCATCAGGATGTAAATATTCCTGAGTGGCTGAGCACCCAGCACAGTGTGCTTGCTATACACTGAGGTCTGCTCAGTCACCCTTTCAAAGGCATCTTTGATAAATTCTACCCCTTACTGTCCTGTTCCTGCTGAGGGGAGGTCCAACCAGACCAAGCTTAACATGTAAAAATCACAGAAAAAAAGAAGCAAGCCTTTTTTCACAGGTAAAAGGTTCTTCCATGCCTTCCTTGGACCCCTGAGCAGAATTCAAGAGCGCTGTTTTGTTCCCGGCCAATGTTCTAAATTCAAATCAAATGTTTTCAATGGAGGAGATTCATTTACCCTTGGTAGTAAAGCCCACCGTTGTTCCCAGCAATGCCAAGAAGAGGATCCCTAGAATCACTGCAACAATCCAACAGGTTGTACATGACACAGGAGAATCTAACAAGAAGAAAAAGAACATAAATGTGAGAAAGGTGTGGCTTTCTCAATGGCATCAGCTCTAAAAATACAACTTATATCGAACTGCGGTATCTGTTTACCTCGGCCTGCACTCATGTCGGAGTCCAATACTGCCTGACCAGGTGCTTTTCGATATTCCACACATGGATATTTTAATGTGTAATACCCAACTTACTTATTTGAAGATACGTGATGTTACATGGGATTCTGATGTATCAGAATGATACAGTTATATGTTGAAAGCACAACACAAGCGCAAATTACACTTAGCAGAAGAGAGGGATTTCAATACCCAGATGAATCACAATACAAATGTGATTGCCATTGCCAGACTCCATGGCTAACCACCACAACACCGGGTGGCACCGGGAAGGAATACGTGGGTTTAAGCAGCTCAAGCCTGTTGCTGTCTTCAAAACTCTTTTTGTCAGTTGTTCAGGGGTTGTACTCTGTGTTAGGCTGAGCCACGTGTACTCCCCCCACGCTGCGGTGGCTAACTCAGGAAGACATTCACACTCTTTGATTAACTCATGGACAAAAATTCACACAACCAACTGACCCGCGCAACAGGTACAGCCAGTTGATCCACCCAACTGATGCAACTGTCGATCTTAAAAAAGGTACCTCTCCGCTCCCCTTAACGCTAAGCTCAACTTTCTTTCTGATGGCTGTGTTCAGTCACTGCAAACCTCATGAGCACATTTCACTTGCCCATCGCCTCTGAGCCTTCTCCCGTTGCAGGGTCTTACTGATCAGTCACAGCTCAGGATTACGACTGAAGAGTCCCAAATCCAAATACAATGACTGTTTTGATACGGCATCCACAGACATCATTAGACCACACGTTACTTACTCTGTTGGAGCTGCAAGTCTCCAACTTTAACCTGCCTCGAACTGCCCAACCTTCACAACTTCAAACAGCAGGATAGAAAATAAAAACTTTTAGCATACAAATGCAAATCTCTAACTCAGACATGAAATCTGTTAGACTGTTCAGTAATGCAGACTCCTTTCCCATTATTAAGAGACCTTACCTTTGCTCTTGGTGTTCTGTTTCTCCTCTGTACTTTGTCTTCGCATTTTCTGTTTCTTGGAAGAAGGGCTGCGTTTCACATTCAGATAGATGTGCTCGTTTGTATCCCCATCACATGCTTTTAAGTTTTGCCTTTTTTCACTTCTCTTTACTTGGAATTTAAAAGTGCAAATAGTTACAAAGTCCAGATCTGGATCTGAATTTCCCTGAAGGTCAGTAGAGCTTTCCTCCCAGCAGTTTGGAGTCATTTCTGACACCAGAGCATATGAGCCAAAGAGTAAATACATAGAAGGAATGATGTCCTAAATCAGCTTTCTGGAACACAAAATCATTTAAGCAAAGACAATAGCTCAGGAAGAGCTCTATCGTTTGTGGTGACACTGCTGCTATGACGGATGATAAGTAGGTCAGGGTTAGACAGTGGATCTTGCTTTCACAGCTAAGTGGAGTTCTCTAGCATTCTCCACAACAACTAATATAAGTGAGCGACTTGGGCTTGACCAAGACGGCAAAGGTGAGGTAAGGAATTTCCGTATGTAGCAAATGGATGCACATGGGTAATTCTAGTGGAACAATTGGCAGAATGCATTTCTCCCTTTCACTGCAAGCACCGTCAATAAAAACTATACGGATGCGTTTGATCTATATCCATGACATACTGATTTAAAAACCAAAGTTCTTTAAGCCTTGAGACAAGAAAATCAGTGGGAGGTTACCTTAATTCCACAGGAGGAAACTGAAATACAACAGCAGAAGAGGTGACGCATCTCTCATGGTTCCCATACGCGTCTCTGCAGGGTTACAAAGTGATCATTACCAGCAGACTGAAACAGGGCAACTGAGAGATGAGAAAAAAGTATTGTGGTCACCCACACAGGAAACTTGCATTCTTTCACTCCAGCTCAAAGCCGCCCTTTCAGACTTACGAGTGGCAAAACCTCTGCCTACCATGGCCACACCACGCTCTGAGATAATGGAAATGTCACATTCACTGAGCAAGAGAATGCATTGAACAAGTTGACCCTGCAGAATCCATTACTAAAACCATAGGCCAGTTCTTTTCCCAGGAGAACAATTTCTCTTACTCGCCCAACAGTAGCAGTCTTTCCGCGCAAGCCTTTGGTCTGTGTAGAAAAAAGTTGCTCGTGCCTGCTTTACAGACAGGTTGGGACCTGACTTCAGATGGAAAAGAGAAATTATAGTACCTTCAGAACTGGACTTCACAAATCGCTCATTTTGTTAACTCTGAGAATTAATCAAAATCTGGAAACATAATTCTAGGGACATTTGCATAATTATTTTCACTTTATAAGTTACCAGGAATATATATCTTTAATATCAAAAGATAGAAATAATTTCCATCCCTTTTCTCCATTTCCTTCCCCTTCTTTTTCTTCTTACTCCATTTATTTTTAAGGACATGGGCAAGAACTGAGCAAGGATGTGAACCTTGGGGTTGGCTTGGCTGCAGTAACCGTGAGATGGTGGAGTTCGGGATCCTGAGCAGAAGGGGCAAAAAAGGAAAAGCAGACTACACAGCCCTGGACTTGAGGAGATGAGACTTCTGCCTGCTCAGGAATCTGCTTCCAAGGATCCCATGGCCTACAGCCCTGGAGAGAAGAGGGGTTCAGAACAGCTGGTTGGTTTTCAGCTCCTCTGAACTCAAGAATGGTCCATCCCAATGAGTAGGATACAAAGCAAAGGTGGCACTGGGCCTGCATGGACGAGCAAGGAGCTCCTGACTCAACTCAGACACAAAAAAGGAAGAGTAAAATAGGACGTGTAGGAAGTGTAAAATAGGACGATGCAGGGTCAGGTCACCCAGGAGGAATCCCCTAACTTGCAGGGATGGGGTTAGGAAAGCCAAAGCCCATCTGGATTTGAATCTGATGAAGGATTTGAAGGGCAACAAGAATGGTTTCTACATCAGCAAGATAAAAACTAGGATGTAATGTGGTCCCCCTGCTGAATACGCAGTGGAGCTGGTCACAAAGACATAGGAAATTGTGAAACACACTGTGATTCAGTGCCGCCTTCGTCTCCATCTTTGCTGATGGGGCTCGCCTCCAGCAATCTCAGGTCTATGAAAACTATGAGAAAGTCTAGGGCAAGGTGGATTTACCCTTGGAAGAGGAGAATCATGTTCAGGAGCATTTAAACCAAATGTACATCCAGAAGTCCATGGGCCCTGATGGGACACACAGCAGAAATCACATAAAGGACGAGCACTGACCGGGCAAAGAACTTTAGCACTGTTTTACAAATCCGTGGCTCTTTGTGGGCAGGTTTTTGACGTAAACATCAGACTTAGGACACTCTCCAGCAAACCTGCGTCTGTGCCCCTGAGTTCTTCATTGTGCTGCGGCAACCGATCGCATATTCTAGGGAAGGATGTTCTTCGTTCAAAACACGAATGTGTCAAAAGATTGAAATACAGAATGCAAGATTAAACTGAATAAAAGTCTTCCTTTTTATAATTCAGGAAAAGAAATTAAATAATTAAAGTTATTAAAACGTAACTAATCCAACTAAATACAGTCCTTCAGCTGGGAGCTGGCACGTACACGTGCAGGAGGTACGCCTTCAAAAAAGCTTAGGTTAGAGCTTGCATCTGGCTCCTCTTTTCTCGTCACAAACAATAAACCACATCAAATCCACACTTCGAAAAGATAACACCAGCTCACGGGAAATGCTTCTTCTGTAGACATTAGCTTCAACCAGACAGGAAGCATTAGCTTCACAAAAGGCTCCGCTGCCTCATACATTGTTCACAGGAAGGAATGATACTAAGAAAGGCAACGAGGAAGATCTGAGCCCTTCTCTTCCATGATGCCACGTATATGTCGCAGTGACACTTCTTTCTGTGTTTCGGCAGATAAACCTGTACTGCAGCATGCCCATAGGTTAAGAACTTAAGCCAAACACCTCAATTTCTGGTTTGGTTTTTTTGTTGGCTTATTTGTGGGGGATTTTTTTTTGCTGCTCTGGTTTTTGGTTCTGTCAGACTCAAGACTTCTCATGAAAATACAGAAGCACAATTAACAAACAAATAAACTCGTCTAAACAGAGCAGGGTATATCTTTTACAGGGTAAAAAATTTTACATTTACAGCGTACAGTCCCACTCCCAGCTCTTCACCTCGTCTTGAAGACAGGTTGTGGTGAAGAGCGGAGACCCGCGGCACAGCTGCCTACGTACAGCATCACACACCGGCGATTGCTACAATAAAGGAAGAGCTGATGGTGACCCGACTCAGGTACAAACATTTAATCGCTTTCATTCTTCTTACAGTGACTCGGGTGAAAAGGAATGACAGGTTTATCCAGCGGCAACAGCTTTGCTATAACCTTTCCACGCCAAAATATTCCCTTCTTACCTACCCGAGCCCCAGGCATCTCCCCCACTTGAGACGGGCTCCACTCTGCCCGGTGAGGATGGAAGCTCACTGATGAAGGCACACACAGAGGGTCACAAGCACATTTTCGTGGGTCCACCAGTTCCAGCACGGCCCCTCACAGCGCCTCGCTATTTATTGAGCGTGAGAAAGTCCAGTGCAAGGTAGGCTGATCCTTGGTGGAGGAGAGTCGCATTAGGGAAGATTTAAATCTTAAATTTAAGATTTAAATGCGCACACACGAGTCCGTGTTAGAATTTTGAGTTGCTAATCAAAGGAAACTGATCAAACCACTTCTGCTCACCCCGACACTAAAATCCTTCTCTATAGCTACGTGGAAGGTGAAAGCCTCTCCTTCATTAAGGTTATCCCATCAAGGACTCTTTCAATGCAAAAGAAGGTAATGAGGGAATTATTAAAGTGAAAATCCAGAGAGAGAAACAAACTTGGTGCACAAGGAATAACAGAGGAAAGAGCAAAGACCAAAAGTCTTCAGCCAACTGATGGGCCATCAAGAAGCTCCAGGCACAGGTTTGGAGAGGGCCAACCTGGGCTTTGCAAGGGATAAGAAGTGGGCAACAAGAGGAACAAGAAGAGGATTTGGGGTGTTCAAGGAGGAAGGGGGGGATTGTGGGACTGCGCAAAATTTGTTGAGGAACATTTAGGGGAAGGGAGGTGAAGAGAGAGGATGGGGTAAAGCAGGGGATGGGTGTCGTGTGAGCAGGTACCGACCGTGCGTAAGCTTGTGGGGCAGGTGAGGGACTCTCACGGGTGTCCCTCTGCCCTGGGCAGCGCTGCTGGGGGGGTGCCGGGGCGAGCGAGGGGCCCAGCGCCGGCGGCTGGAGCAGGACCCTGGGTGACAGCCCGTGTGCTGGGGGGTGAGTGCTTGAGTCCTCCCCCAGCCTGGGGAGCGCGGGCTGTGCCTCGGCAATGCCCTAGCAAGCTCCAAACCGGTGAGTAGGAGGCCCTGGTGTCACAGACGCTTATAAGAAAATTAAATTAGGCATTAAAATAAACTTTATACTAACCGAACAACTTTATGCTAACCAAGCCGTTTAAGACTCCGACAACATTAGGAAACCACAGGTTCAAGGCGTGAAATGGAATTAATACTAGACAAGCCGGCTTAAGAGTCCTTAAGTTTTAGAAACAAGGATCCAAAAGGCGCAATCACTCACCAGACAAAGGGAGGGTTTCACCAAACAAAGGGAGGGCTCTCGACCTGCAGGAGTTTACCTTCGGTGGAGTCCCGGGCTGCGGACCTGCTGCTCTGGGGAGGACTCGCCCAGTTTGCCCTCTGGTGGGGCTGCATTTATACCCTGCTGGAATCTGACCAGTTATCATATATGGGCATGTTAGTCCTCATTGGCTGAGGGTCTTAAATTCCTTATCTTTCAACCAAAGTGTGTATGTGACAGTAGTCACCCTGTGGCTTCATGAAGTTTTGTTCCTTAACAACTTAGGGGGGGGGGTCGCCCCTGCCACGTCTGGGTCAGGGCATCAGGTGGGCAGAGGGTCTGTGCTGGTATTTGGGGGTTCCTCTGGGTGTGGGGTGCCGGTGGGATGTGTGTAGTGTGGGTAAGTAGGGCGCCTGCGGGTTAGGTGCGGGGTGCTGTGATCTGCGCAGGGGTGTCAGACGGAGAGGTGCGGTGCTGGCGCCCAGGAGTCCGCGGAAGGGGGAGCAGAGCATTGTGTGTGTGCCTCCACTGGTGAACTTCAATCCTGAGCAGGCAGAGCGGAGGAAGGGGACGGCGCCGCCTGTAACTAACGCTTGGGTGAGCCCCCGAGGGTTATCCATGGCTGCTGTTGAAGGCATCACCACGCCGGTGGCCATGTGTGCACCTAGCGGTGCTAGTGTTGTGTCTTTCCTCGTGGCTGGGATACGTGCCCAGCGTCACTAGCTGAGCTGAACACACAAACATGAAAGAAGCAGACGTGTCCATCGGCCCGGGATCTCCCAGGATCACAAGTCCACCGGTCTATGCTCCAGTGGCCAGCCAGTAGGAATCCCCGACCACCACCCGGTGGCATCCGCTTATCAGCAAGACTATCAGAATTGCATGGATTAATTTCCTCATCTATACCTGCTCATTTACCCCTTCAGAGGACCACTTCAGTTGAACTGACGAGTTCCTTGCACAGAAGCAAAGTCATCTGCTTCTCCAGTCCCTTGTACTTAATGCCTTGTCCATTCGACGTTTGTAATGGTTTCTACCAGCACGTGTAACGCGACCAGTCAAGCTTCTGGTCTGCAGTTTTCAGACCCTTTTAAAAGTGGTGCTACCTCTGCCTTTTCTTTCTTTTGTGTTGGGATAAAATCAAGAGGTAAGTTACTGTGGTGGGCAATAGACCAACACCCACCCAGCCATTCACTCACCCCCCTCTCGGATGGGACAGGGAGAAGACAGAAGGAAGGTGAGAGGACTTGTGGACCGAGAGAGTGGCAGTTCATTTGGGAAAGCAAAAGCTGCACACCAAAGCAAAAAGTTTTTTCGCTCCTTCCCACCAGCTGGCAGATGCCCTGATGACACCGGGAAAGGCGGGCTCAGCGCACATAATGGTTGCTTGGGATGACAAATGCCAGAGGCACCAAGGTCCCTCCTTCCTCCTCCTCGCCCTGGCGTTAGTGTTCTCTCCCGTTTCTTGTTTGGTTTTTTATCCCTGCCCTTTCTTTATACATCTCTCCAGAGGCGCCACCACCCTGGCCGAGGGGTTCAGTTGTGTCTTGCGCCTGGTCCGTTGCAGGGCCATCAGCCCCCGGTTTCTTCCCGCAGAGACCACCCCTGCGATCCCACACCCTGCAGAGGTGCAGACTGTACCCAGCGCCTTCCCGGGGACTGGAGGAGGGGCGCATCCTTAGGGAGGGAGGGCAGGAGCAGGCACCAGCCCCGCATTCCTTAGATTACTGACAAGCTATATGAACTCCAGCTATTTTTTCTGGGTATCGAACAACTCCATTACATTCCACAGGCTTGCTCACGTCATGGAAAAATAAAAAAGAGTTACTGTATTTTTGTGTGTGATATCAAGAATGGTTTTGATACAGTACTCAAACCACTGTTGCTAAAAGTCAGTGGTGGCAGCTCAGGCTAGCTTGCCACGTATGCATGTGAGATAACTGGGAATGAGTTCTGCAGAAGAGAACTTCAGGAAAAAGAGGAATTAAAATAAAATTCCAAGGGCAAAACTAGGGAAAAAAAAAAACCCAAACAAAATCAAAATGCCCAAAGGGAAATAGAGCATCCTGCACAGAAATAATTTCCACAGGAGGTGGAATTTGAGATAAAATTATTATAACCCTAAACAACTGACAATAAGAAAACCAAGACAGCCTTCATTAGCATTTGGAAAATAATTGGATAGCAAGTTCTAAGCCACAAAAGACTCAAACACTTCCACGAACGTCACCAAACTAGCATAGCTGTGCATATGAATTTCCAGGTTCACACAGTGAATAGAAACCTAGCAATGGCCCGAAGCCTTGGGTAGAAAAGGGCTCCACCAAATCAGTGTGAATGCGAGATGACGCAGAAAAAGAAACGGAAATATCTCAAGTCTTCCAGCAGTTCAGGAATGACAGGGTTCCTCTTGTATTATAAGACAGAACAGATACTTCTGTTACCCACGTTGTATGAATCGACTGCGTATGGAGATGGTTTTAATTGTATTCATATTCGCAGTTGCACCTAAATAAAATCAGAGGTACAGCCAGGTCCTCCTCTTGCATCACAGCGTTAATTCTAGGTGTTAAGGGGAGATGTGGTAAGACCAGTCAGTCCTGCCGGGGTCAACACTGCAGCCTGTAGGACAGGTCTGGGTTTTACCACGGTGCTGCCCGTTTCTTAGATCAGAAACCAGGCACCCGTAACCCCACAACGAGGATTTTTTTGGCGTCCTTTTGGTCCGACATCTGAGAAACCTCCCCTGCCTTAGTGACAGCAACTGCTGCAGTGAAGGACGACTGATCCGCGTTATTCGGATGCCACCTCGCAGCAGCTCAGACAGCAAGGGCTGCTCCAGCAAAATAAAGAGCAAAATACGCAGGATGATGGCAGCAGGGGAAAGTAAACCAGATGTAAAGCACGGGTGTAAAACTGGAAATAAGTCTGCAAAGTAAACGAGCTTCTAACTTCTACGTTATGGCTATAATATGCTTTGTGTGAAGCTATGCTGACGTGGGAGCAGAAGAGCAACACCTCCCATGTCAGCCACAAAGCCACGGGAGGAAAACGTCCCTTGCAGAAGTGGAGGGTGATGGAGGCTGTTTCAAAACAAGGCAAGAGGAAAACCCCAGGCCACCTCTTCCTTTTGTCATAGGTAGAAAGACACATTAAACCATTCTATCAATAGGAGACTAACTAATGTGAAAAAATTAGCACTTTTATGCATCTTGTACAGTTTCGGTATGGTTTTTTTTTTGGAATCATCGCTATTTCTTGATAGTGCAGCACCTGCTATAAATAAAGCCACGTGCTGTAGGAGGTAGCATAAATGAATACACTCTCACATCCTCATGACAAAACCACAACTCTCACCAAAAAAGCAGTTCTCTGACCACAGAAGAGCTAGTAAGAGCACTGGAGTATCTCTTTTCTGTGTGTTTAAGTGGGATTCCCTTGGCGCGTGCCCACTGTAGCAGGAAAAAGATGTAAGGAGGCCTAGAGCGTTCGAAAAGACTCTTAAAAAGCTATGGACTCATCTGTAGTTTCAGGGAATTCCAAGCATGGTGAAGCCAAAGGACATCATGAATATTTAGGACCCACGCATCCTTTCTGCTGTCGCTTTTTTGGACCATAAGCACTTTTTTTCCCTCTGCCTGCACTGGACACAACTTTCTCATCCTGAGGAGAGCTGTTGGTGCTAATTCAGTCTCTCGCTGAAAAGACACTCAGACGGCCGGAGAAGGCAGGTTATCAGAGCTCAACTTTGATCTGTAATGAAAGACACGCTACATCTACGTTTGAGAAGGACAGTGGAATGACTGACTCTTTTCCAATCCCGTGGAAGCGGGTGCACTGAAGGCGAGTCAAATAAAGACTCGGTCGCACACAGTTTATCGCGCCAACCTGTTCCTTCCTTTTCCCGTCGGAAGCGAGGCCGGGCAAACTCACAACCAGCCGAGGGCAGGGTGAGGGGAGACAGCCGCTGCTGACCCTCACACCCCCCAGCAGCCCAAATGGGGGGTCGTGGCTCCAGAGGTACAGAGACCTCAGTGCAACCCCTGGGTTTGCTTCCCTGCAGTTGTTCCGGGTGGAGGAATTCTTCCCTTGGAAACAAGCTTCCAGCTTTGCACCCCAAGGCTAGGGCAGCACCATGCAGAAAGTACAAAGCTTGTGTTAAAGGACCAGTAAACTCACGCTTTCATCCCTGGCGCATTATCGGAGGGAAGCGTTGCGAAGCAGAGAGGTGACGTCCAGGGGCAAAGTCCATCCTGCCGGTCCTGCAGGAGCTGGGCCTCCTCTGCGTCACACGAAGTCTGCAGGGACTGGCTGAATTATGCAGGTGGCCCTGCCACCCTGGCGAAAACGTCAGCATAATCATAAAAAGTCAACATTTTTCACGCGACCAAGATACTCCACTTAAACAAATCAAGCAAAGCCTTTCACTGAAACCCCAGGCTTCTCCGTGGGGCAACCCAGAAAAATTTTCACAGGACTTCAGTTTTTTCGCTAAGGAGGAATTCATGCGTGAGCCTGCACCGATCCTAAAAATTTAGGGAGAGTATATAGACTACTATAACTAGCATGAAGTGCAGTTAAACTAGGGTAACTCCGCACGCATAACTCCTTTTGTGACCCTATAAAATTTAATCTGATTTAGATTCAGCCGCCTCCCATTCTATATAAACTAACCTGGGGAAAAAGGCAGTCAAAACCAGAGGAAGAATGTTCATATTGAGAATCAAGTCACTTCGCTGAAACAAAAATTAAACTCAGACCTGATCATACAGCAGGAAAATGTCTTTGTGTGGACAAATTCATAAGCAGGGACTTGTCACAGACTTGCTCTCAGGGGAGACTAAAGACCTTTTCTTAGAGGCTGTGAGGTGCTCAGCATCCTGAATTCCCACGGATTCCCTTGAGCAGAGCTTTGATAACAGAAACAAAATAAGAAGATTGGCGTAAACCAGACCGTTGCTTTCTGCGATGTAACAAGATAGGGAGCTGCGAGAACAGCGATGCGTTTGTCCCATTTCTCTCTCGGATTAACAAAGCTCCCTGGGCGGCACTCTGCATTATTCATCAGGTCTGCCGCAGCACTACGGATGCTGTTCACGGTTCTGGGATTGTATTTCGTATCCGAAACGCGCCCACCTTCACAGGCAAGACCTCTGAGAATATCCCATTCCTTGGTGGGAGGTTTGAACTGAGCAAATGTTTTGGGTTTTTTTTAAANGAACCTGGTTTTAAGTGAGGGAGAGACAAGAGGATGTTATTATTTTAGCATTTTGAAAAGAAGACGTTCCCATTCTTCAAGCCAGATTCACGCCAATAGTGGCCACGGACGTTAAGGTGGCGATTAGCCAACCCGGCAAGAAAAGTCCGAACGCTAACCGAGCACTCTTGACTGGAGCGTGCAGCATTGCGCTACATCGATGTGATACACGTGCTGTATGAACTCACTGCTTTCATCTCTGGATGGAAACATAGGCCTTGTAGGATGCTGCCGGCGTGCAACTTGTGCTGAAATTATCAGGGATTCAACTACATGAATGAATGAAACTTAATGACCATAACTGACTGCAATTAGCCTCCTGTGGGTCGCTATGCCCTGCACCTTCAAACCCATGTGAGGGTCATGCCATTGGAGGGATATTGAGTGAGCACTGAATCCACTCTTCGCACAGACCAGTAAAACTATTCCTTTAATGAGCATTTATTCTTTTTTTTTTTTTCTACAGGAACCTTTATTGCTCAAAGTGCCCAGATAATTAAGAGGGGGAAAAAAATTAAGGGACTGTCAACTTAGAAACCCCAAAGAGTAAAAGTCAGATGGGAAAATCTGTTTCACAGACTGATTCTGCTTTTTCGAAACGAAGGAAAAACGTTCACAACTTCAGGTGCCTCTGATTTTTTTTTTTTACAAAGTTTCCAGGTTCATTAAAATCGAGGCCAAAATACTTTCAGATAAGCTTTGCGCAGCTTATATTATAGAATAGAAATACCGAACAAGCAAAAGCCCCGCTCTTTTTAAAGAGAGATGCCCCTGTTGCAAGCAGACACTGGAGACAGGGGTATTTCCACAGGGACTTCAACCTTAGCACAGGCACGACTATTTCTGCAATATTTCTGCAATAGCGCCGGCACAGGCGCTGGCACTCCTACCGGGAATAGTCAAATCACATGCACTCACACGGATCACCCTACAACAACCCTAGTCATTGAAATATTTAGTGGAAACAAGCCTGGAACTCACATTAAAACGTATCCACTGACCAATGCATGGCGTATAAAGGGCTTACAAGAAAACTAAATACATAAAATTTCTCTCGCTGTTGTAAGATGAATCTTGAGTTCATATTCAGCAGCTCGCTGGGCAGCGGTTCATCTCTTCCATGTGATTAACATGTTGTTTATACCTGAGACCTTGAAGTAGCCCTGTTATCATCACAAAACGCGACGCGTTATCATCACAAAACGCGACGCGTTATCATCACAAAACGCGACACACGTTATCATCACAAAACGCGTCACACTCGTCATGGGGTAGCCAAGAAGGTGATGTCCGACATCCGGATCCTCACCGCAGGAGTCACCCAGCAAAGGTGTCACCACAGAGGTAGATACAGCCCAGGGTGTCACCCCACCAGAGCCACACGGCAGCCTCACCGTGCATGCTTATTCTCATCACGTGTTGGTTTTACTGTAGATCGACCTCTCTTATTTGGTGTACTCTTAACATTTCCATACCCTTTCCATAGTAGTTATAATAACCACAGACAGATTGCCCCCCTAAAACCCAAAATAATTAACCCAGCAATTAGCAACTCAGAAGAGAGGCACGTGAGCAAACGAGCTGCTCTGCTCAAAGGAATGACTGGTTAAGGATGAAATCCAGGTCTGTAAGGACTTTTTCCTGAGATGAGCCTGGGATAACACACCTTTTGTCTTGGAGAACACACTTGACCCCGCTGCTGCTACAGGGGAGGTACACTCTGCGTGAAGATGTATTATATTAATGTAACAACTTCTGCATCTATAGATATGCAGGGGTTTGGTTTTGTTTTTTTAAATATAGTACCCATTCTCCCGTGGAAAGCTGGAGTACAAAGCACTGGAGAAATCCCAGACGTGTATCAAACACTTAAAAGGCAAGAACACAACTGTCCTGCATAGGTCCTCAGTGACTAGACAGGAAACTATCCCTGTAAACCTACGACATACGCTTTTTCCTATAGGGCTGAGCCCCATAGCACATTCCCCAGGACATTTCCTCTTTTGAATACCCAACTGATGCAGTTTCCTGGGACAGAAAGGATGGCGAGAGATTTCCAGAAACCTCTTTGTGGTGGGTTGACCCTGGCTGGCTGCCGGGTGCCCACCAAAACCGCTCTGTGACTCCCCCTCCTCAGCTGGACAGGGGAGAGAAAATACGATGAAAAGCTCTCGGATCGAGATAAGGGCAGGGAAATCACTCAGCAATTACTATCACAGACAAAACAGACTCCACTTGGGGCAATTAATTTAATTTATTGCCAATCAAAATAAGAGTAGGCTAATGAGAAATAAACCAAAATCTTGAAACACTTTCCCCCCCATCCCTTCTTCCCCATCTCCTCACAGTTTTCTCCACCTCCTCCCCTCCAGCAGTGCAGGGGGATGGGGAATGGAGCTTGCATTTAGTTACACACACACGTTTTCTCTTCCAATCCTTCCTCCTCACACTCTTCCCTTGCTCCATTGCGGGGTCCCTCCCACAGGAGACAGTCTCCCACGAACTTTTTTGAAGTGGGGGGGGTCCTTCCACAGCTTGCAGTTCTTCACCGACTGCTCCAGCACGCGTCTTTTCCATTGAGTGCAGCCCTTCAGGGACAAGCTGCTCCAGCGTGGGGTCCCCCATGGGATCACAAGTCCTGCCAGCAAACCTGCTCCAGTGTGGGCTCCTCTCCACAGGGCCATGGCTTCTGCTCTGGCACGAGGGCTTCACAAAGGCTCACAGCCTCCTTCAGGCGCATCCAACTGCTCCAGCATGGAGTCCTCCGTGGGCTGCAGGGGGATATCAGCTCCACCGTTAACCCCCGTGGGCTGCAGGGGGATATCAGCTCCACCGTTAACCCCCGTGGGCTGCAGGGGNCTCCAGCATGGAGTCCTCGGTGGGCTGCAGGGGGATATCTGCTCCACCGTTAACCCCCGCGGGCTGCAGGGGGACAACGTGCCTCACCACGGTCTTCACCACGCAGATGCAGGGGAATCTCCGCTCCAGCACATGCAGCACCTCCTCCCTCTCCCTGCACCGACCTTGCTGTCTGCAGGGCTGTTTCTCTCACGTATTGTCACTCCTCTCTTCCAGCGGCTGTTGTGCAGTATTTTTTAACATTTCTTACGCATGTTATCACAGAGGTGCTACCACGTCGCTGATGCCTCAGCTTTGGCCAGCGGCACAACTGTCTTGGAGCCGGCTGGAACTGGCTCTATGGGATGCGAGGGCAGCTTCTGGCATCTTCTTATAGAAGACACCCCTGTAGCCCCCTCGCTACCAAAACCTTGCCACACAAACCCAATACAGTCCTTTAACTCAAGTTTCTCATTACATTTTCTGCAGCTTCCTAAACTCACTTTGCTCCCAAATGACCACTGGCAGAATGACATCAACAGGTTGATTAAATAATAATAATGACAATAGTTTGTTGCTTCTGGCACGGAGGAGAGTTTTAACGTGTTTAAGAACAAAGAGATCCCTTCCAACGGACACACCTCATTCTGAGCTTGCAAAGTGTCTGGAAAGGGCAAACTCAGAGACTTCTCCTTTACCAACGTGTGAAAGGGTCCTTCAGAGTACAGTGTATTCACTCACCAGACTGTGCACATCCACACCAGCAACCTTAGCATAGAGCTCCGGCACCACCAGCTCAGGCACCTGCAGTACTGCGTGGCCATTGCTCGTCTTCACGGCTGTTTGGAGAGACCGCATCAGGTCTGCTGGAGAAGGCCGGTTAGTCGCATTCCACTGCCAGCAGGACTTCATGATGTTGTACCTGTAAGATGGAGAAGTAGGGAAGCACTGGGACTGAGAAGCACCAACACAAAGTTTTTCTACAGTAAAGTCATCTCCTAAAGTGCCTCCAGACCTTCTCTTTTTCTGCTTCCTATAAAGTTCCTTCAATGACCCTTTGAAATTTGCAACCACGTAATAATGTGTGGGGACAAAGACATGCAGTTATTTGCCAGGAAGTCAACTGTGAGTATGGGAAAAGGGAAAAAGATTGTTTGGTATTTTCTTTTAAAACAGCATTATGGAAGAAAAAGGCTCTGAGTATTAAAAGAAATTATGTCTTCACAAAAGGAAATACAATGCATTAGATCTTCCCTGTGGATGCTTTGTACATTTCAGGGAGAATCCCGCAACTTAGAGGCGAAAGATTATTCCAGAATAGCCCTTCACCTTGCAGGGAAGCAGTGGAGCAACAAAACGCAAAGGCAGACAAGGAAACTGAAACAAGAGCAATTTTCAAAAGCGCTAAAGAAAGGTTTTGGCAAACAAGGTTTCATGCAGTAGAATCCACTAAGCAGACGTGGCAAACGTGAGAACAAGTCTTCTCAGATAACAAGTCACTGTCTAGACTTAGAGATCTTCTGTAAGACCTAGTTCTGTGTGTCTCGCTTCCATTTAGCTCTGCAGATCTCAGGTTCGATTGTCCATAAAGCAAGTGGCTTACATGGCTTGCTGGCAGCTTGAGGGCTGCTTCATAATGTTCTGTCTCTGCAGGTATGGTAAGATGTCAGCAGGTGGCACCTCAGGATATGGTGGAGCACCTAGAAGGGCAAAAGGAGTAACCGTAGAAAAACTATAAGGTAATGGTTGCGGATAGCAGCTTCTGTGTAAGAAGCTTCCTTGCCCACCAAAATTCATTTGTTTTCCTTCCACAATTCACACTGACAGAAAGTCTAAAAGGAATTGCCAAGACTTTGCAAGCTGGAAAAAAACCTGGATGCTTATTCAAATGGCCCGATTTCACATGCTAAAATTTGAGATTTCGAGTCTTGTTAATTTGCTGCTTCCTTACGTATTTTTTTTTAACGACCACTAAATTTTCTTACCTAGTGTAATCATTTCATACAGTAAAATTCCAAAAGACCATCTGCAAGAAAAGAAAACAAAGCAACGTTAAGTTCCCATTCTAGCTAGCTAGCTTCAGTGCATGCAAACAACGAGGCATGACCTGCAGAATGAGAAGAGACGGTATGGGCTGTAAGTGGAGCGTTATGCTGAGAGTAGGTATGCCTTCCTGTGCATTTCAGAACACGAAATGATACGTAAAGGAGTGAAAGAGATAGGCCTGACAGACAGATGAACTTCGAGTCCAAAAATGAAATCATACATGTCTGCCTTGATGCTGGGGGGTTTCCTCAGGAGCCGCTCTGGTGCCTGCCACTTGACTGGCACAAGCCGTGTGACTGAGTTGGCACCGTATGTGTGAGTTTCATAGGCCAGACCCAAACCACAGAGCTTGGCGGTGAAGTTGTGATGAAGGAGGACATTCCTGGCAGCAATGTCTCCATGGAACAACTTCTTCTGCTCAAGATAAGCCTAGAAAGTTGGAAAAGAAAGACAGTATGAACATTTTAAAACAAATTTTAATTTATATAATTTTCACTTGGTTTATGCCTGTCTTCCACGCTGTGGAAGAGAGGTGTCTGCTCACCCAAATAATGCAAGCATATTTCGCGCAGTTTTAACAAAGCACATCCCCAGTGCTTAGGCCAAGAAGACTTAGGCCACCATACAGACTTGTGTTGCAACCAAAAAAGAATGAAAAAACCGCAGCGAATGTGAGCAGACTTACCAGAGCTGCAGCAACCTGATGTCCAACTTCATATACTTGCCTCTCAGTAAGATCATAGGGGATACCATCGATTGCCATTACATCCTAGAGACAAAAGAGCAGACCTTGGTTCAAAGAGATGCCATGGCTGTAGGGTACTGGGGAATACTCCCTTCTAATCTAATAAAATGAGTACTATCATCTTATGCTCCCTCAGCTAATATCAGTTGGCTGAAATATAAGGGTTCCTGGCTGGGTGATGATGGCTGGATGGTGTGCTGGGTAAGACAAGTGCACTAGAGACTACAGGTGGGTAAACCCAAGCGTGGAGAAGAGATTAATAGGTTAGCCAGAAATGGGCAGAATAACAGTGGCGAATGACAATCCACACTGATGAATGCAAGATGTATTATAAATTACACTGATGAGCAGAAAAACACATTTATGACGTATGAATGGTTACATGGTGTGAGGCTAACAGTCCGTCTCTCTTCCTGCCCTGCCTGTAACAGTGACCCTAGTTGGATGCCCAGATGAGAGAAAAAGAATAAGGTAAGCCCACAGTGTTTTCCTGTGTTGTTTTCCAGCCCCCAGCTATTTTCAATTGAAGGAACTTCCTGAGATGGTTATGGTTTCAACATGTTCAGCAACATCTGAAAGGTTATCTTCCATGAACGTACTCAGTCTTGTCTTGAAGCCATGTAAAGTTGTGGTATCCAGAGCAGCCCGTGGCGAGGAATTCCATTAGTCAACACCCTACTTCGTGAAGAACCACCTCCATTTGTTTGTCTCTCAGTCTTCCCCAGCGTCAGCCCTTGCCTTTACTGGCTGGAATCATCAGCAAGCATCATCATCTCACTGGCATCCCATTTTTTAGGTTATTGATACAGGCAACGAACAGCACCAGGTCCTACATGGGTGACCTCCCTCCAGTGCAAGTACCAAGCTTTCACTCTTATGCTCCATTTCCTCTCTTTTAATCAATTAGTTATCACACAATGTTCAGTTTTGGGCCGCCCACTACAAGAAAAACATTGTGATTCTGGAGTGAGTCCAAAGACGGGCAACTAAGCTGGTGAGGGGTCTAGAGAACACGTCTTATAAGGAGCGGCTGAGGGAGCTGGGGTTGTTCAGCCTGGAGCAAAGGAGGCTGAGGGGAGACCTTATTGCTCTCCACAACTACCTGAAAGGAGGATGTAGAGGGGTGGGGGTCAGTCTCTTCCCCCAAGGAACAGGCAATAGGACAAGAGGAAATGGCCTCAAGTTGCGCCAGGGGAGGTTTACACTGGATATTAGGAAAAATTTCTTCACCAAAAGGGTCATCAAACATTGAAACAGGCTGCCCAGGGAAGTGGTTGAATCACCATCCCTGGAAGCATTTAAAAGACAGGTACACGTGGTGCTCAGGGACACGGTTTAGTGCTAGTTTTGTCACTGCTAGGTTAATGGTTGGACTCAAAGATCTTAAAGGTCCCTCCCAACCTAGATGATTCTATGAATCTGTGACCTTCTCCCTGGTGCTGTAACTGCTCTGCTCTCCTAAAAGCACTTGGAGTGAGACTTTTAAAACTTTTTAGAAATTCAGGTAGCTGTATCAACTCTCACTGGTATTCCAGTGCCCGCTATACCCTTCAAGGATCTCCAATGGTCTGCAAAGTAGGACTTAGCTTTACAAAAGTATATCAACTTCTTCCAAACTGTATCATCTCAATTGAGATATCCACCAATTTGATTCCAGTTTAGATGGGCGCAGAACTTCGGTGGATGGAAATAGTTCAGACTGATATAGGGGATGCACGGAGAGATGAAAAGAACCATCGATGACTTATGGACTATGACTTATGGGTAGATATCGTGGAGGTGGTGGAGGCCCCATCCCTGGAGACATTCCAGGCCAGGCTGGATGAGGCTCTGAGCGACCTGCTCTAGTTGAAGATGTCCCTGCTCACTGCAGGGGGGTTGGACTAGATGACCTTTAAAGGTCCCCTTCCAACCCAACACATTATGTGATCCTATGATTCTATGTACCTAAGGAATTTCAGAAGACATTCTACCCTTGCTTCTTTTGACTCACCTTCCGACACGTCCATAGAAATGTCAACAAGTCACCAAGAGACACATCTTCCATAATCATATAAAGTGGGAGCTGGCCTACACAGCATCCAAGCAATTCAACCAGGTTCTCATGATGGCCAAGATTTTGATGGAATTCAATCCTTCCCAGGAAATCCTTTACTTCCTGAGGACTAATCAGGTCTGAAAGAATAAAAAGAAGCCCAAACCAAACCAAACCAAATAAACAAAAAACCAAAAAAAGCCTACCAAAAAGCCCCCACATGGAGGCAGCAAAGAACAGGGTGCGTAGCTTAAAATCAACATGAGCACCAATCTTCTTTAGTCAAGACACTCCTACCAAAAGACCACTCTGACTAGCTGACATGATACTGAACACACCTTGTTCTTGCCCAGTGATGACTGCAAAGTTCTGCCGAGCAGCGTGTCTTTGCCACAGAGATCTGTACCAAAGGGGATCCTGGCCATGTGCCTCACAGAATCACGNATCAATTCCCTGTCCCTCTTGACCCGGGGAGCCCAGCACTGGCCCCAGCACTCCAGATGTGCCCTCCCCAGGGCAGAGCAGAGGGGGAGGATGACCTCCCCCCACCCGCTGGCCACACTCTGCTTGATGCCCCCCAGGATGCCATTGGCCTTCTTGGCCACCGGGGCCCATTGCTGGCTCACCTTGTAAGGCTTTCAGTACTACAGTCTTAGTCTTCCCAGGATTCCCACTCTCCAATTGTGCTCTGTAGATGCTCCCATAGCGGCCCTGTTTTATCAGCTGCAAGGTGCCTGGTGAGAGCTTCTCTCGTGGTATCTCCAGTTCTTTCAGAGTTGAGGATGCAGAATTTAGCAGGGTCTCCACAGATGTCTCACTCAGCTGGATATAGCGTTTCTCCGTTGAGCTGGATTCCTGCCGATTCTTGTCATTCCCTGACAAAAGCAAATACGCGATACAAAAAAACAGACAGATGAACTCTTGTAGCAGGTGGCAATGCCTGCTCTTCCCTTCAGTTTTTGCTCCATACTGTTTTGGATATCAGGACAAAGTAAAGAACTGTTATTGTATCTTACTTATCCTGGCCCTTCAAGAGGAGAAGGAATTTATCTCCCACTCTGTTTGGAAGATCTGTTTGTTTGTTAGGCAGAATGAGCCTGGAGATCTCTACTATCTTTAACTATGTAAATTTTCCTAGATAAGAAGCATTTATACTTGATTCTCACGTCCTGAAGAAGACAATTTTCTTTTCTTACTAGTTGTTATGAAAGTGACGTGCAGAGGGTGCTCCCACAAAGGCTTTATCTTTGTTCTCAATTGTTTCCCTTAACACAAGCTGAAGAGGCTTTTTCCTCTACAAACCCAAAACCAGTTCAGAACTGGATTTTCATTTGGTGGTGTTTGTGGTACCAACAAAGCTTTCCCTACCCCCTCACCAGTCCCTGTTCTATTTCCTGCCGGCTCAACAGGAAGAAGGAGACAGCAGCTTGAAATTAAAAGTTCTTAAATGACAGTGTAGAAAATGGATTCACTAGATGTGATCTCCATCAAAACGACTGTCACTCATAACTGCCCCAGTGGCCTCTAGAAGGCTGTACCATAAACACTCTTTGCAGCTTTCACGTGATGTCCCCACAACACGCCCAACAGCCTGTATGGTATGCTCCTTTAGGTTTTCTCAGATCCATCTGTACTACAGGTTCCACCACAACTACCGCAAGTCGGGTAAATCAGGCTTCCCATTTTTTCTAATGTTTACTGGATTGCTGAATACCACTCCCGCTCTTCATAAATGCTACTTCCTAACAGCTCAAGCAATGGGGAAACGGAGCTGACTTTTGGCCACTGAAACCAGCACTCCTTCCTCTGTTTGAAAGACTGTTTTTTACCTTGTTGTCCAGATGATGATGACGATTGCTCCTGCTTTGCTCGCAGGCCTCGACAGTGGAGCCAAAGGATCACAGTTAGCACGATGACAAAAAAACCCACAAGGAGAACTGGGACGACAATCACTTCAGTCTGATATTCACGCACAACTAACAGCCGAAAAAGAAAATGGGAAACCAAGGCATAAGCAGCACTGCCTGATTCACGTTGGTTCTGTATAACAAAGTAGTAATGACCCCTTTCAGTAACTTTCAACCCCAAAAGCATGTGTATCTATCCTCTGCTCCTTGGAATAGCAACTGAACACTGTTAGTGCTGCCACACTATTATTTCAAAGGTGCTGAGTATCTAAACTACATGAAACCACTGGGACTCCCACTCCTAAGGTGACTTATTTAGATGCCTTAATACAGAGGCTAGGAATTATAGCCACGTTTAAGTCTCATCCACCAGTGAAACCGAACTGTCCCTGGCAGAGGAATAGCAGGGAGATGGGAAGGGCTGATTATTACCATGCCATCACAAATACACGTGCAATTACCACTTCAGCTTCTTCCATTAAAATTATAGGCAACATCTCAAAGAAAACAGGGCGTGGTCACCTGGTGTGGAATTTGACCGGAAGACATGGCAATTAACAAGGATGTTGTTGCAGGTAACTAATCTCTTACGTCCCCAGATCCGGAGGTGGTGCTATTTTTGTGTCGGCCAAGACCACATTTCAGTTCCCAAAGGTGACAGAAAGTCCTGAAATCAAAATCTCACAAGAGTGGTCCTTAGGGAAGCTGCAAGGAATCTTTAATGACTATTTAATGTCTCATTCAAAGTAGAAATACTCTAAAATGGCTAAAATTATGTGCGATTAATCCCACCACAAAGGCTGCACCCCCTTAAAAGTTTCTTCCCTGAGACACAACGCAGGGAAAGGGCAGTCAAATCCTTCTGTGTGGGCTGGGATGCAGGTAGAGGAGGAGAAAGGGCTTGGCCCACTTTTTAGTAAAGCTGGGCTTCCTGATCAGCATGTGAAAGCTTATTAAAGGAATCTGTGACTCTTACCACACAGCTTGTCGTTGCTGCTGCATTCCAGTAGCATGCGTGTGAATCTTCTTACATCCCTTGCCATGTTCAGCTACAAGCAAGCGGGTCTCCAACTTCTATCTCCTGTACAGACACAAAGAATATTCATGAAATTTATTAGGAGAAAGGATGATTTATGAAGCAACAAGTAGGCTGAATGTGGAGCTTTCTACCCCTTATGATCAGTGGTTTTGGGAAGAAGCAGCACTGGGGCTTAGAGAATGGTAACAGGACATCCACTGGCCTACGAAGGGTAGACTGTATGACCAGAGAGAATTTAAGATTAAGTTTGTTCTCCGGTGCTTCACCAGCAGTAGGGTACCCCTAGGCCTACAGGCTGGCATATGCACAAAAATCCATAGTCATGAACTCAATTATATTTAAAGAATAGCTAATAGAGCTAATACACTTCTAGCTGTCACGCTGCTTAGATGCCAGAATGGCTCAGCCTTTTATCTTCTGGTCCATAACAAATGAACAGATCAGCAGCATGCAGACAACATGTCCATCATTCCTGACCACAGCTCCTGCCATAACTCACACTAGTGTTCCACAAAGACAAGGAGAGAAAGAGGCTTGTCATTAGGGCTGTCTGGTAGTGACTCCTTAACACTGCCAGGTCTGGAACTCTTCTGTATTTGTAGTCAAAAATCCAGAGTCTGTGTAAGCATTCACCTTTCCAGCTGTAATTTCAGCTGTCACTAACCTCTTACTTACCTTACTTACTTAAAACCTTCTGATTGTGTGCGTGCGTTTGCCATGTGTACAATCCTGCTCGGATTCACCAGTGTATGCCAGTATCTTTGAGTTGTGCTTGGACTGCAGAGAGCCGCAGGCCTCCCAAATCTAGAATTTCTGCTGTTCTGCATCACAGGGGGAGATCGCCCCCGTAGAAATTTGTATTTCAGTTCAAACTGGTGCACGTGGTTTGTTTATTCGCTGGAGAGCACACAAGCACTTTAGAATATGTCCCACTGCTACACCAAGTATACTACCTTTACTGAGCACTGAAGTCGTAAGCTGGGAATAGGCTCCGCGGTGCTGCATTGATTCACATCAGCAGAGGACCTGGACTACTATTTCTGAGTTGCAAAAATCACTGTGGTGAATAGTGATGACTGACAGACAGGCAAGGAAGGCATGTACATTTAGCCACTTGTTTCTTATAAACATCACCAAAAATGTAAGACTTAATAGCTTCACAAACAGTATCATCTAGAATGTCTTACAGGCATTGGGAATCTGATCCTGTAAGTACTTCCTTTATTTTCAGCTATGAATTCAAGCCAATTAACCTCAATGGCAAATGTTAAGAATAATATATAGCATTCTTACCAATACTAATACGGTTTTATGGAAGTTGGGGATAGATAAAACATTTAACGGCTTGTTCTCATGCTTAAAATTAAGAGCTGAAATTCCACTGTATCAGTTGCACAACAGAAGCAGCAGAAAGAGGAAAACAGAATACATACTTGAAGTACCACAGAAAGTCTGTTTCGTTTTATTTCCTTTGATTCCCAATATGCTAGCAAATCCACCTGGCTCCAGGCTGCGGCTACAACACGAATCCAGTCAAAGGAGCAGTAACACAGCAGTAACCCCCAGCTTTTCAGGCGCACTCTGAAAGCAAGCACACTAAGTCAACCTGCCTTGGCTCTAACACATACACACTGACACACAAACACACAGACCTAACCGCAGGAAGAACAGTCCCAGCTTCTTTCACTCTCAGATACACACAGATATGAAACACACGTGCAACAGACATGGGAGCATTACAGGAAAATAGACTTTAGGACCATTAGCCAGCAGTCATTCATGTATAATCTGAGTCATAAACAGTCAAAGCTCCACCTTAAATGCTTTTGCTTCATACAGATCCTCACTAGAAACGCATGCTTACGTTTTAACAATGTGCGTGCACAGGGACATATACGCACACGCATACCAACTCGTACTTACGCAGAAACATGCTCGTAGAGTCACAAAGATCCATGGAAAAAAGCTTTGACACAGCAACCATGTCTATACTGGTCCCCTGTCCACCTACTCCCTTATGCACCTCCCATCAGTGATGCCAGTGGGTGGCACCCGTGTTTTCTAACCACGCTCAGGGCAGAACTACGGGACCCAGAAATAAAAACACTGGTTTATTTGCACTGTCGCTCCCGTTTGCTGTTGCTTACAGAGCCGCCCAGGTGTTACCACTGGAAAACTTTGATTAGACAAGTCCATTTACACCCTCTGAGTCTCCCCTCTTGCCAAAGTCAGGAAGCAGGAAAAGAAGCTGCACTGAAGATAACTCTGAAGTGCCTTTCATTGATACTTTCCAGGCCCAGACCAAATGAATTCTCATACTTAGCTCTTTCTGCCGTATGCTTGTCTAACAGTAACGTTATCGCAGTTCCTACATTTCCATCCGCACCAGAGCGGTAACTCAGAAATACCCAGATCCCACATTATACATTCAGTGAGTATTTTTCGCGGCGTATCAGTAGGGTACACGTGGAGGTTATGTGGAACTAACGTCTTCAATGTACAGGGGCATTATCACCACACAGCAGAAAGCACAGTCAGTGCTCAACTACTTATTTTATCGTATGAAGACAGTATTCCAGTACCAAGCCAGGATAAGGGGGCCACAAACACCTTAAGAGGTTCAAAACCTGTACCTCGCTGGCATTTTGATTTTCCTTGTTTGTGTGTTACGTTCTGCCAAGAGCAGTGCTGCCTAGGTCATGAGCACGGCAGAACAAAGCCTGCATTATTTCCATTTAGAATTTGCATTGGACAATTCGTGCAATCACAAGTAAATGTCAGCCTGGTTATTCCACTGTCTCTTTTACATACACTGAAATCCACTCGCTGGAATTAATTCCCCTTTATTGTTTACTTGCAAAACCATATTTGCTTTGACAGTCTACTCTCCTTGCCTGGGCCTATCTAATCTTGCAAATTATTCTGATTTCCTCCTCCTTCAGTTGAAACTCATTCTTTTCATTTACACAAAACCTGGAACTTTCCTTTTTCTCTTGGACATGCATCTTTTTTCATCAGGCCCTCTATTGTGCAGCACGTCCATGTGACTTAACATCTTATTTAAGAAAAGTAGTTGGCAGTGAAATGCCAAAATCTAACACAGTAGTACTAGGCCACTCTTCCTTCAGGACACCAAGGCTCAAGGTAAGGGTGCTACGTTCCCACTCCGTTTCAAACTCCAAGGCCATCCCAAAAGACTTTGGGAACAGTGATAGAAAGCAAATGAGCTTTTCCAGAACACAGCTTTCAACACAATGGACCGAATGGGAGCAACAAGGGGCTATGAAGGTCTTTGTTAAATGAGTTTTGAAAAGGTATTTGTTGCCCTGACTCGGGAGGGAACAGGGTTTCCACTGAGCAGATCTGGAGAGGTGTGTGGGGAGCTTTTGCTGGGGCTGAGGGAGATGAATGTGAATCACCGCAGACACACTGGCTTAGAGGGCAATGCTCAGTGTATTATTAACAAGGTTCAGATGCTACGCAGTTCGAGCAGACTGCAACGACGATGGCAGGACAGCCCTTCTTTGACTAATACCTGAATCAAAAGCCCCACATCCAAGCCAGATATACAACGAAGACCACAGTATCTAGAAAGAGCAGAAGCATCTGCTCTTAGACAATGAGAGACAGAAGGCAAAACCTGAGCAGAAGATAACCTACAGTCGACAGCATTTGCAAACTGCTACTAGCAGACTGCCTGGTGAATTGTGCCTGGCCAAGTGTCACAGCCTGGCGACGGTGACATCTTAATTAGCCTCCATATCCGTCCTGCTCTGATACTTACTGCTCCTCTATGCACCTCTGCCAACAGGATGAATGAAAAAGGTGGTGGTTGGTTTTCAGCCACGTTTGTTGGCTGAGCTGTTCTGCTGCCCTGACAATTTACCCAAAGCAGAGTGGGCAACACAGGGACAGGAATAAGCAGCTAAAAGTTGGCAGTTGTGGGGGCTGCTTAAACCCGTTCAGGAAGCCCCAATACTGAATGTGAATATGGTTTTGTGAATGCAGCTGAGCTAAATAAAGCGCTCACCAATGCCAAAAGAAGGGAGTATCGCTGCTCTCTTCCCACTCCTTATTTTGCTACCACCTGTGCAGTTGATCACACGGTAAACTGATTCAAACCACTAACCTAGCAGGAAATATTCACTCTTCTTTTTGCCATGGCAATTTCCTGCCATTTTAGTGAGTGGTATTAGTTCACCAAGCAATTCAACAAGTGCCAACACAGGCTCAAGGAAGTGGCAGGAGCACACATCCAGAAGCAGGAACAGGGAAAACGGATATCCCGACACCCAGGGTGTGAACGGCTAATTTGGCTAAAGCTGCATTGTGAAACCATTCCCCTAGTGTTAGCACAATGATTTTTACAGTCCCCTGTCATTCATTCCCACATGTACACTGTCCCTTTAGCGCCAGCACAAGCATTCACATGGCAATGTGGTAAACTCTCACGTTTTATGGACTTAAATTTTTCATCAGGCTCAATTTATGCTATTTCAAGTGCCAGGACATAAAACTCAAGCAGCCTGATGCTTGCTCCTGCCATGTTCAGGAAAATCTGATGTTGTACTTACTCACGGTAAATAAACAGGTTTGCCAGTGAATATACCCGACTTGGGAACTAACGTCAGTTTTCATCATCAGTGCAAATGTGTAAATCCTTGAGTAACTGATTAGCTATTCTGTCTAAAGAAACACCTGATTAAATTAATTAAGTATGATCAAGGCTAAGATTCATCCTCAAAACTTCCTGGCCTGGATTAACAGCCCACCACTTAATTATAAAAATACTCTTACAGGTGTTTTTCATGGACTAACTGTAAGGACCAAATATAACACGACTACAGGCATGTAAAGAGCAGCTGAGTCCAGCGCACTGCCCGACTGATAAAAGACAAAGTAAGTCATAGAATCACAGAATCATGGAATCGCTGAGGTTGGAAGGGACCTTTAAGATCATCAAGTCCAACCATTAACCCCCCCTGACAAAAACCCCTTCTAAACC
>VXBO01007009.1:686-17335 GCA_013400135.1 Rhinoptilus africanus
CCGGCCACACACACACAGCCCCGACCTGGCCACAGAGAGAGGGGACCCCGCATCGCCCCCACCTCCGCACCCCAGGGAGCGGCCCCTCCCCAGCCTGGCACGCCACAGCCCCCCCCGCGCACCCCACAGCCCGACCCCCGCCCGGGCAGCCTTACCCAGGGCCAGGAGCAGCACGGCCATGCCCCGACGCCGACTCATCCTGACGACGCCTCACACCGGTACTGGGATCAGGGTCCAGCCGCCGCCCGCACCCCCACAGCCAGCAGCACTTCCTGCCTGCCTTCGTGGGGAGGGCATCCAGCCCTGGCCGCTGCTGACCGGCTGTAGCCGCCGCTAATGAAGGAGCAGGAAGGGGCAGTCCCATCCCACTGCAGGGGAAAAGTAGGAAAAGTCTGGATTGTCTCACAGTCTTGAGGAACCGCTTTCACTTCCCGAAGAACCTCTGTGCTATCACTCTCCCAAGAGGCTGCACTCAAAACAGCAAATATCTAGAGATTGCTCCCACCTGGAAAGTGCCAGGAGGGAAAAAATGGGGGAGTGTCTAACTCTGGGATCATCTTTCACTACCCCACTATCCTCTCTACTAACACCCTCCACAGCGATTGGCTCAGAACCAGCAATCATATGGAGATTGCTCCCACCTGGAAAGTGCCAGGAGGGAAAAGTGGGGCTTTTTCTCACTGTCTCTGGGAACCAATTCCACTGCCTCAGTATCCCCTCTGCTAACACTATCCACTCATCTGGGCTCAAAATAGCAAAACTATGGATATTCTCCCACCTGGAAAGTGCCAGGTGGGACAAATGGGGTTTGTTCTCTCCATCTCTGAGAACTACTTTCATTGCTACAATAAAGTCAGTGATGAGAGTATTTCCAGAGAGCTCTGCTCAAAACCAACAAACTTACAGAGATTGCTCCTACCTGGAAAGTGCCAGGAGGGAAAAGTAGGGCTTTTTCTCACTGTCTTTTGGAATTGCTTTCACTGCTCTATCGTCCTCTGTGCTAACACTCTCCATGGATCTGTGCTGAACACCAGGAAACATGAGATTGCACCTACCTGGAAAGCGCCAGGAGGGTTAAATGGGGCTTATTCTCTCCTTCTCTGGGCACTGCTTATATTGCTACAATAAAGTCAGTGCTGAGAGTATGTCTGGAGAGCTCTGCTCAAAACCAAAAACTTCTAGAGATTGCTCTGGAAAGAGCCAGAAGGGAAAAGTCTCGATTGTCTCACAGTCTTGGGAAACTGCTTTCACTGCACCAAGGACCTCTGTGCTAACACTTTCCCAAGAGGCTGCGTTCAAAACATGTAGAGTGTTACCAGAGAGCATTAGAACAAGCCACAGTTTTCTCTCCTGGTTTCTCTGTCGTCGGAGCAATTTCCAGATATATGGAAGTTTTTGAGGCTGGCCCTGGAGCAAGTGAGAATTAGGTGGTTTTTATGTTGAAGGCCCCAGGGAAGCTCAGAGCCCCAAGTTTTATGAAGTAATGCAAGCGGTTCCCATAGAGCTTAAGAGCAAGCCACAGTTTTCCCGCATGGTTCTTTAGGCCTGGTAGGAATCTTAGGATGTTTGTTATTTTTGAGGTCAGCCATGGAGTGAGTGAGAATAGATGGTTTTGAGACCAAAGGTGCCAGGAAAGCTCAGAGCCCCGATATTTGTGGGGCAATGTGAGTGGTTCCCATGGGGCTTGAAAACAAGCCACAATTTTCCCTTGTGGCTCCTTGGACATGGGAGCAATGTTTAGATATAAGGAAATTTTTGATGCCAGCCCTGGGTCGAGTGAGAAAGGGTGGTTTTGAGGCTGAAGGTGTCAGGACCAGTGCCCCAAGGTTTGTGGGGTGATGCAACCCATTCACAGAGAGCTTGAGAACAAGTTACAGTTTCCTTCTTGACTCCTTCGGTGTGGGAGCGATCTCCGTATATTTGGAATTTTTTTTGAGGCTGGCCCTGTTGCGTGTGAGAATAGGGTTTTTTTGAGGCTAAAGGCGCCGGGAAAGCCTGGAGCACCAAGGAATGCAGGGCAATGCAAGCAGTTCCCAGAGAGGGGGAGAACAAGCCACAGTTTTTCCTCCTGGCTCCTTGGGTGTGGGAACAGGCTCCGGATAGATGGAAATCTTTGAGACCGGCACCGTAGAGAATGAAAATTGGTGGTTTTGAGGCTGAAGGCACCAGGAAAAGCCCGAGCCTTGTGGTTTGTGAAGAAATGCGAGCGATTCCCAGAGAGTGTGAGAACAAGCCTGTTGCACGAACAGCAACCGACCTCCTTCGGCTGAGACGGCACAGAGACACTACTGCCTGTCTCTGGGCCAGAGAGCACTGACACCAATATGAGGATGCTACAAATGGCATTTATTGCAGGCTCGCACTACCTTATATACTTTACGACCTTCGTTACCACCTCTTCTCTGTCGTCACACCTAGGGGAGGTTCCATGCCCCTAGCTTTCCGTGACACCGCGAGATCTTCCGAGCGCCATCCACTACACAAGCCACAGTTTTCCCTCCTGGTGCCTTGGGCATGGGAGCAATTTCCAGACGTATGGAAATTTTTGAGGCCAGCCCTAGGGTGAGTGAGAATAGGTGATTTTTGAGGATGAAGGCACCAGGAAAGCCCAGAGCTCCAAGGAACGTGGGGTAATGCAAGCAGTTCCCAGAAAGCGTTCCTTAAGATGTGGACAGACTGATCCAGCGCCTTCCCCCGCTCCAGCACTTCCCCAACCACGGGCTCAGCCTTCTCTTTAGGCTCCTGCTCTTTGTCCAGTGTAGCCCGCAGCAGCGTAGGCTGGATGCTGTTGGGCACGTAGTCTCTAGTACGGACAGGCATATGCTCCCCACACGCTGCCTGCAGGGAGGGAGGGTCTCCTGCGGGCAGGCTGGGGCTGGGGGTCCCCGCTGCAGGGACACGGCGCCCGCTCCCCTCCTGCTGGCGGCACAACCACCCCCACCGCGCTGCCCTGAGCCCCCGTCCGCTGGGGGCCGTGAGTGGTTTCTTAGGGCTGGCACAGCCAGTGTAAGCCCGAGCCCAGGCGGGGCTCAGCGCTGGCGGCAGAGTCCCGCTGTCCCCAGCGTGTCCCAGGGCTGTGGCCATCGAATGCCCCTCAGGGCCAAGCCCGAGGCGAAGCAGCTGCTGCCGCTGAGCCGGCTCGGGCAGCCCCAGCTCTGCTCGCCGAGGCNGGATATGGGAGCAATGTTTAGATATAAGGAAATTTTTGATGCCAGCCCTGGGTCGAGTGAGAAAGGGTGGTTTTGAGGCTGAAGGTGTCAGGACCAGTGCCCCAAGGTTTGTGGGGTGATGCAACCCATTCACAGAGAGCTTGAGAACAAGTTACAGTTTCCTTCTTGACTCCTTCGGTGTGGGAGCGATCTCCGTATATTTGGAATTTTTTTTGAGGCTGGCCCTGTTGCGTGTGAGAATAGGGTTTTTTTGAGGCTAAAGGCGCCGGGAAAGCCTGGAGCACCAAGGAATGCAGGGCAATGCAAGCAGTTCCCAGAGAGGGGGAGAACAAGCCACAGTTTTTCCTCCTGGCTCCTTGGGTGTGGGAACAGGCTCCGGATAGATGGAAATCTTTGAGACCGGCACCGTAGAGAATGAAAATTGGTGGTTTTGAGGCTGAAGGCACCAGGAAAAGCCCGAGCCTTGTGGTTTGTGAAGAAATGCGAGCGATTCCCAGAGAGTGTGAGAACAAGCCTGTTGCACGAACAGCAACCGACCTCCTTCGGCTGAGACGGCACAGAGACACTACTGCCCGTCTCTGGGCCAGAGAGCACTGACACCAATATGAGGATGCTACAAATGGCATTTATTGCAGGCTCGCACTACCTTATATACTTTACGACCTTCGTTACCACCTCTTCTCTGTCGTCACACCTAGGGGAGGTTCCATGCCCCTAGCTTTCCGTGACACCGCGAGATCTTCCGAGCGCCATCCACTACACAAGCCACAGTTTTCCCTCCTGGTGCCTTGGGCATGGGAGCAATTTCCAGACGTATGGAAATTTTTGAGGCCAGCCCTAGGGTGAGTGAGAATAGGTGATTTTTGAGGATGAAGGCACCAGGAAAGCCCAGAGCTCCAAGGAACGTGGGGTAATGCAAGCAGTTCCCAGAAAGCGTTCCTTAAGATGTGGACAGACTGATCCAGCGCCTTCCCCCGCTCCAGCACTTCCCCAACCACGGGCTCAGCCTTCTCTTTAGGCTCCTGCTCTTTGTCCAGTGTAGCCCGCAGCAGCGTAGGCTGGATGCTGTTGGGCACGTAGTCTCTAGTACGGACAGGCATATGCTCCCCACACGCTGCCTGCAGGGAGGGAGGGTCTCCTGCGGCCAGGCTGGGGCTGGGGGTCCCCGCTGCAGGGACACGGCGCCCGCTCCCCTCCTGCTGGCGGCACAACCACCCCCACCGCGCTGCCCTGAGCCCCCGTCCGCTGGGGGCCGTGAGTGGTTTCTTAGGGCTGGCACAGCCAGTGTAAGCCCGAGCCCAGGCGGGGCGCAGCGCTGGCGGCAGAGTCCCGCTGTCCCCAGCGTGTCCCAGGGCTGTGGCCATCGAATGCCCCTCAGGGCCAAGCCCGAGGCGAAGCAGCTGCTGCCGCTGAGCCGGCTCGGGCAGCCCCAGCTCTGCTCGCCGAGGCACTGCTCGTTAACCAAACGGCCGTGCCGCTTGCTTTTCTTCCAGGGGCAGTAGGTGTGCGGAGACCCGAGGAGAGGAACTGGAGGTGGGAAGAGGAAGAGATGTATATAGTTTGTTAATATTTTTGTTAGTTGTGAAGAGTTGTTAGTAGTTGTAGGTAGATGTGTTGTTGTTAATAAAGAGTTGTGCTCCTGTTTTTCACCCCCAAGCTCCGTGTGTGTTTCTTGGGAGCCGCGGCGTTTGCAGAGTTGTGGTTCCAGTGTCTCGGGGTTCCCGGGGCTGGAGGCGGCTGGGGTGCTGGCACGGCCGCCCCGGGGGCAGGGGGTCCCTGTGCACAGCCGGGGTCCCGGGTGGAGTGTCAGCGCAGGCTGTGGGGGGGAGGCTGCGGNTCGTCGGGATGAGTCGGCGTCGGGGCACGGCCGTGCTGCTCCTGGCCCTGGGTAAGGCTGCCCGGGCGGGGGTCGGGCTGTGGGGTGCGCGGGGGGGGCTGTGGCGTGCCAGGCTGGGGAGGGGCCGCTCCCTGGGGTGCGGAGGTGGGGGCGATGCGGGGTCCCCTCTCTCTGTGGCCAGGTCGGGGCTGTGTGTGTGTGGCCGGTGGGTGCCGGCTGCCGGTGCCGAGCTGTCTGTGCTGGGACGGGGGTGCCAGGGCTGGGTATAGGGTGCCCTGGCTGCCCCCGCATAGGCTCCCTGCCCCGGCAGAGTGGCGCTTTGGGGCTCTCTGCCAAGGGCGGCTGGGCTGGGCCGGCGTGAGGGAGGGCATAAGGTTGGTGTGTGCCCTGCGTGGAAGGGATAGCTTGACATGTCTGGGTGGCGCTGGCTCTGTGGTGGCCATGGGGTACCTGTGTGAGCTTGGAGGGCAGGTGGGCTCTGTCCCCCAAGGTGTGGGCACTGACGCCAACCCCATGGGTGGCTGGCAGGGTACCTGGCCATGCTGCTGGCACCAGGCACTGCCTGCACCCATGTTTACCAAGGCTTCTCAAACTGCGTCCTCAAGCTGGGGGAAAACATGGCCACGTACAACGAGGCAGATGGTGTGGAGTTGCAGGGACTGCACCGAGTCTGTAGGTGAGTAAGGCAGACACATGTGCTCACTGGCTTCTCCAATTTCAGCTCGACCCATTGAGCTCCCTCCATCTCTCTGTGGCTCTATCCATCCATCCCTCTATCCATCCGTCTGTCTGATGCATGGCTCTAGCCGGAGCTGGTGTCTGTGCTCCTTAGCAATAGCTCCAGCCCCCAGGGTATGTCCTGAGACCCCTTGCCCACCTACAGCTGGGAGGAGTGGGCCTGGTGGGACCTGACCCCTACTGCCCAGCAGGAAAAGCTCCCCTGGACATGCAGGTTCCAACCACTAACTCACAGGTGGCTGGGCTTTCCCAGGGTCCAGTGCTGCAGGGAGCAGCCTGCACCTGGTCCTTGGTTGGATCCTGCTGCCCACAGCAATCCTTCTCCCTCCCTGCTGAGACCCATCCTGCGAGAGCATTTGTCCTTTTGGCTTGAGTTGGCTCGCCCCTGGTGTTGGTGAGTTTGTAGCGAGTGCCCCAAGATGATGGTGTTGGGAGGACGTTAACTTTAGTAGAACTGAAATAATCATAGAAGAGCTGGGTAAGGAAGGTGGTGTTGGGCAGGTTTGGGGCAAGATCTGCTTAAAAAGCAAATGAGCAGGAGTGGGTTTGGGGGTGGGGGGCAAGTAGAAGGGTGGTAATAAAGTATTTGCGGTGATTAATGGGGGCATTTATTTGTCCCCAGCAGTGAGTGGTGGGGAGTGCGAAGGCATTATAAGGAAATGCAGACAGTAATTAAAGGAAACCCTAGGTGCCTTGGTGTGGTTGAAAGCTGCCAGGGCAAGGCAGAGGGCTCCATGGGACAGCTGAGCCCAAGATGAAAGCTCTCTCTGGGATGTGGCTGACAGCTGGGTTGAAACAGGAACTGCTCTGCTTTGGAGTGTAATATATGCTTTTTTTGAACATGTGGCTTCTTGGTATTAGGAAACAATTGAGCATGCAGCCTAGCACGTGCTGTGGTTGACTGATAGTGGAGTGATTCCTCTGCTGAAACTCCCATGAAATGTGTGAGAGAAGGGTTTTTTACAGGCTCTTGGGCATAAACCATCATAGAACAGGTCCTGGGATCTTCCCTGCTGGCAGGGCTGGGGCTCTGCACCTTTAGGGCCCTGCCAGCTTTTCCTGCCAGTCCCAGTGCATGGCTAGCCAGGCGTGCTGTGACGGAGGAAGCAGGTGATGATGTCCCAGCTTCCTGCCAGGAAATATTTCTGAATTATTGGTCTTTGAGCTTCAGCCTTCTCTGCTGCTGTCCACTTTCCTGGATCTATGGTCTCCTCTCTGGGAGCGCTGGTGGAGGACAGGCGTGGAGCTGGGAGCCAGCATGGGGCTGGTGGCATCTTGGCTCTGCATGCACCATGCTACCCCAGAGCTGACGGCAGCCTGCCTGGCTGAGCAGATCGAGGCTTCCAAGGGTGAAACACTGGGAATTGCCATCCTGTCTGAAAGCAGAACCAGGCAGGAGCTGTCATCCTTCCCCCAGCTATCCTTTGCCTGAAGCCATGGTCAGGTTTAACCCTCGCCTGGCAGAGCTGCCTTCTGCTGCAGTTCAGGATTGAGTGTGTAAGGTCACCTGGGTTGGCACCAGCTTTTCTCATTATCTGGAGACATTTATTCTGCCACAGTGACTCGGTTTAATGAACTCCCTCACAGCTGGTGTTCTGACGTAAGCCCCGTTAGGAAAACTAAGTAGAGTGCTTGGGTTCGCCTGTCTGCACAACATGTTGTCTCCAGCACAGGGCACTTAGACAAAACCAAGGTGTCCCTTTCCCATGTGCAGGGTCCCTGCTCAGCTGGCTGGGCTTCATCTCCTTCCCAAGGGGTGGCACATGTGCCTGGTGTCCTGGTGGGATGGTGAAGATGGCAGAGGAATTGCTCCTGTCCTTTAGGCAGTCCACAGCTTGCAGGTAAATTACATCCTGGAGGTGGTGCCTAGCCCCAGCTAAGGTGGGATAGCAAAACTGAGGTGCAGGAAGTGCTTCAGGGGTGTGAGTCCATGGGTGCTGGGGGCTGTCAGAGCCTGGGGAGCTGGCTGGGACTCGGAGGGTGCCACCCATGGCCAGGCCCTGCCTTGCCCCAGCGCTGGGCGCCAGGACATGCGTTCCTCCAAAGAAGCTGCAATAGGAAATTCTTTTGTGAAGAAATTTTCAGGTTAAAAACTCACTTTGAAAGAAGCTGTAGGGGGAAGTTGAGCAGCAAGCATGGTGTGGAGCCTTATCTGTCCCTTGGGGAAGTTTTTGTTTTGCTGAGGAGCCAGTTCCAGAGGAGAGGATGGCCCAAAGCATTTGCTGAGGTTTTTGAGCTCCTACTGGTTTATTTTGTGGGTTTGTACCTACAAAACAGAGACTTTGCCTGTGAATTCAGCTGTGTCTAGACTTACAGGCATGCTAGAGAGGATGCATCCACCTGCCAGGCTGTGGGTGCCCTGCCCATCACAGACCAGCACCTACAGCAGCCTTTGGGGTGTCTGATGAGGAGTCTAATGCCCCACTATCCTCAGATACTTGGCATCCCCCCCAAAAAAAAATCAGGCAGGAATGCTATTCTTGTCCTCCCTATGCTGAGTGGGAGGGGGGACAGTGTCCATCCTGGTGCCTGCTGTCCTGGTCCCTGGGCAGCTGGAGCCCACCCCTCCCTGCTCAGCCTGACACCCATGGGCATGGTGCTGCTGGAAAGGGCTCAAACCCCGCTTCTTCAGAGCCACCGTGCTGCTTCACTGGAGGTCAGGCAGGAGCTTGGGGAGGCGATGGAGCTTGGCAGGCTGAATACTGCCCTGGGTAAATACAGCATGGGGTCAGCCCACACGGTGCTGCCCGCAGCGTGCCGGACCAGTGGAATGGTATTCACTGAGCCCCATCTGGGAGAGCCTTCTTGGGGGCTGCAATATTCATCTCAGTTTCTGCTGGGATTTTCTGTTGCCTAGTTATACCTCTGGATCTGAAAATAATAAAATAAAAAGTAAAAATCCAAGTCGTCATCCCCAGGGGAGGCAGCCCATGGGTCTTTAATGAGCAGCTCCTGATTGTTTTCACCTGGTGCTCCCTAAGAGCCTCTTTCCATTGAACATCATCTACTCACGCAGGGTAATACCCAGTAGATCAATGGAGATGTGTCTAATAAGAACACAGTCAATAACTTTTCCTGCCCCCGGCCCATACCATAGTTATAAAGCTGCAGCCGTCTGCGATAGACTTTGTCCTTCTCTCTTTGTGCTTGCATTTTGCCCTTGACTCAGCCTGGAGAAAGCTGTGAATGAAACATGCTGGGCCTTTGTTTGCAACCCATTTTAGATACTCAGGGTGCTCAGTGCCAAAGGGAGACATTTGTTGATGGAAAATAACGGAACTTATTGACTTCCAGCGAAAAGAAAAGGTAAAAAAAAAAAGGCATGAAATAATTTCAGCGTCTTTTGATGTTTGGAGTTTTAGCCAGAGTTTTAGCCAAGATGGAAGGGATGATAGAATACTGAGGCGGTTGCTGCTCACAGGGCAGGCTTGGCACAGCAAGGCTCTGCCCGGCTCCTTAGCAAAGGGACTGATGGTGCGGTGTCTCTCCTGGCTGCAGGTACTGGGATGAATTTCACACATGTGCCCTGACAGTGCTCTGGGAGTGCCAGAAAGAAGCAGTGGCTCTCTGGGAGATGCTGAGAAGGGAGTCTCGAAAAAACAAATTTCAAGGCAGCTTGTTCGACCTCTGCGGCCCCAGCATGACCCAAAGCTTTGCCTGGACCCACGTTTCCAATGTTTCCATCCTTGGCATCCCCCTCATAGTCACTTGGATGAACTTATAAATGGCAGCTCTGTAAGTATAGCAACAAAGGTCGTGGCAGCGTGTGTCATGTCTTTTTTCCAAACCTTTGAGGAATACTCTGTGCAGCACTCGGTGAACACTTGGCTCCATCCTGCACCTGTGGGACATGGAAGAGCTCGGCAGCATCTCCTGTGTTTTGCTCTTCCTCTATAATTTGGAATAACACCTGTCCCCTTCTGCCTCAAGGCACAGGCACAGATCTGGCTGACTGCAGAATTTGGGAATTTGTAGATGTGGGGCAGAGAATTTTGGGAAAAACAATAAAGTGGTCCTAAACGCTGGATTCTCTTGCACTCTTCTACAGCTACTGGAGGGAAACCTGTTTACTTTGCTGACTCTTTCCACCAGATCATTTCTCCTGATTTTTGATTTGAGCACTGAAAACAAGATGGGTGTTTTTACCACTGATTTGTGAGGTGCAGGGGATGGGGTATGTCCCATCAAAGGCAGAAAAGAGACCTTCCTGCCTGTACTGGCCTTTTTTGTTTGAGGACATGATGAAACCCCTGCTGAAGAACAATCTCAGGTGCATGACTTATTCTTGCTCACATCTGGATTCCTGTGTAAATCCCATGTAATGTGTAAATCCCTTTTCTAAGGAAATAGAGGACAAAAATATTTGGGGGAAGAAGGAGTGTCAAAATAGCATGACAAAAAGGATTTAGAGCAACTCTTGTTTTAAAGCTTTCTCCACAGGTACATGTGAGCAGCTCTGTGGGTGGCAGTGTGTAATTCCAGAGTATTAAAGTTGTTGTAAAGTCTACAGTGTTAAAAGAAGCTTCTTCATGCTAGGTTTCCTGCAGCAGAGTCTTGGATAAGAGAGATATATAAGTAATCTAAAGTAAAATAAATAATTTATTTGAATGGTACAGCAGCATGAACAGCTCGAGCTGGGTGCCTCTGTGGAGAACACAGAAATTTGGGCAATTACATGTTTACAATCTGAGTTTCCACCCCTCACATGACAGTTTGGACCAACAGTAATACTCAGATCTGGGGTCTTCTCATTCCTCACTGTATTCTTTCTCTGTGTCCAGGCAGGATGTTCCTTCTCTTCTGCTGGTAGCTGTGGCTTCCTTATCTTCCAGCTTGAACCACCTCTGGGGCCTTATTTTACTAAACTGAGTGAAATTCAAAATATCTAGGTGAAAGTTTATAACTTTCAGCCTGAGGCTTCAGCAAAATGCTCATGTAAGCTTTTGATAGTGCAAGCACCATCCTTCAATTATAGTTCACTCTAAATGCTAAACAACTAGGCTAAAGTCTCATTTGTTAATATTCCTTAATGAGAGCACATTAAAAGTTACTTTTCCCCCCTCCTGCTTGATGGCAGAGTCTGTTCTTGCCTCCTTTGCGGCTCAGGGAATTGTTAGTTTTGCAGCTTCAGTACAAGCATGATAGCATTTGCAATAGAGAGGTACTTACAAGTGATTTCTGGGTCTGTTAGAAACACTCAGCAGTATTTTTGGGTAGTAAGATGCAACTGTGTGTTTTAAGGATGCTAATGAAGCTCTGTGCCCTGCCTGGCTGCACAGGGCCATAGGAGCCGTGGTGACCCAGTGTGGGTGCGTAACCTGTTCCTGTCTCAGGGCAGTTCCTTGCTAAGAGGAAGCACAGTGAGTCCTGATGGTACTTTCTGCTGCTTCCAATACATTCCCCACGCAGTGCTGCCACTCCAGAATGGGGAAGAAGTTGGTCTTCATCATGTTCTAGACTTGGGCTCTGCAGCTGGATGTGGTGGTAAACTCCATGTTCTAACTATGGGACTCAGCTGTCTTTCATCAGATCTGAAATTTCCATGTTCAACCAATTAGGTGCTTCAGCCCAGCTTTCCTAGATGTGTCACACATCACTTTGGCTGTTTCCAGAGATTGTTGGTCCCTGACAAAAGGCATTTGCTTTGTCCTCAGTAGGGGCAGGCAGCCACTAACAGCAAAGGGTGGCCCTGTGTGGAACTGGGGAAGCTCATGGCTCCATGAGGTCCTGAGAAAACTGAACAAGGATCTGGCACTGGTGGTCCAAGTGCTGCCTGCTGTGGGAGTGGGCACAGCAATAGATGCCTCCAGCTGTAAATGGATTCGTGAGGTTCTGAAATGGTGTCCCCAAACCCCAAAATGTGCTTTACAGTGTGAGCAGGTAATCTGGGGCCCTGCTAGCCCCAGAGATCCCACTCGATGCATTACAGGCACGTGGGCAAGCTTCTCCTGCAGCAAAGGATCTTTTTACCAGCAGTGGTGTTGGGCTTTTTAATGATGGGTCATGCTGCTCTGCTTTGGCATTCATGTGTTCTTCTTGCCTTCCCTCTCACTTAACACCCTGCTCCTGCTACAGCAGGGGGGAATGAATACATTGAGGCAAATTGGAGATTCCTTCTCCAAGAAGTCTTCTTTTTTGCAAAACTATGAATGCAAATGGCTAACTAACACTACCACTGTCTCTAAGAAGAGCAGGTGTTGGGGCATATCTTCCCTGGAAGCAAATCCCTCAACTCCATTGCACACTAAAAACAAAGATTCATTAAGAAACAAAGGCCATCTGCCACCATTCTGGTATGGAGCAGCAGATTTTTAATTTTTTTTTTTAAAGTCAAGGGTGTTCCTAAATCTTAACTGAAAGCACGGGAGTGAAAATTAGGTCTCACAGTATTATGGGAGTGATGAGTTTCAGAGGTTCCCTCCTCGATCAATATTTAATTTTTATCAGAGCTTGCCCTATGAGTAGGACAATTACAGTAGATTCCCTTTAAAAAAGAAAAAAATTATATATAAATTCATCCCTCAAAGGCAAAGTCAGCAGACTTTCAGAATGCATTTGTAATCCTACAGCATGCTTCATGCTGATGCACTGCAGGTCGTTGGATCTCCCACAGGCTTGGTGTTAAATCCACATTTGTCAAGGATTCTTCTCGTGGCCTTGCTCTGGGCATCTCCAGATACCAAACTGTACCCAGACTTCGCACATTCCCTGGAAGGGAGGCTGCTGAAGCAGTTACAGCATATCTTGTGTTCAGAAAAAAAGGTGAGTGTTCCTCAGTCTTAAGTTTTCATCTCTGTCCTTACAGGGGAACAAAGATAGCAACTCCTTAATACGGTCTCACAGCAACTCTGGGATCAGCTGCCCATTCTCCTTTAAGAAATGGGAAGAATGTGGCTTTTCCTCTGCTCTCTCATATTCACTGTAATTAGTCTTCTAGCTCACATTTGGCTAAGAACACAGAAGTTCACACTGTGCTTTGGTGTTAAGCCTTGAATTAAACCTGCAAACTTTCCCTGCGCAGGACTGGGATGTTCTTTCTCAATAACAGCAACAAAATGCAGGAGAGAACAAAATGACCCTTAGAGTCTTAAAATACAACTGACATCAAGCCAGTGTTTGTCCAGGTGGAGGCAGAGCATGCCTTCTGCTGTGAGCTCTGATCCCAATTGCTCGCACGCTCACCGCTCTTTTCTGAAGGAGATACTGGCACCTACTGGAAGACCAGTTTATGGTCTGGAAGACCAGGCTGAAGGTGACTTGAAGAAAGGCCAGTATCCTTATATATGAGAAACGAGCAAGGTTTTGAAAAATGAACTGTCTTGTTGACTGCACAGCAGAGGTGCAGGGGAAGCCCTAGAAAGTGACCTCTGGGTGGCCCTCCAGCAAGCACTGGCTCCTGCAGAGAAAAAAAACTTGTGCTAACTCTTCCCTCTGAATGACTGCTGCTGTTTAAAATCTGTGCTTAAAGGGAGTTTTGGTCAGGAAGAGGTCCTGGTGAAATCCCAGAATATAAAAAGTTGTCTAAACAAATGTAACTGTCAATCCTCCTCTGTGGCAGACCTGCCAAGTATTTAAAACATCAGGATGTTATCTGAGCCCAATTTAGAGTATCTGAATATGAAAGCAGGAATTGAAATACATCTCCCCCAGTAAGAAAAGTCAAAAGAGCAGCTTCAAAGAGTTTATCAACTTCTACATCTCAGATCATCCCACCACTTTTCCACAAACTGAACTAGCAAATAATTTATGCAAATTAACACTTACAAATATTAACATACAAAGGAAAGTTATTACAGCAAGATGTTGCACAGGAGAAAATCTTAGAACTGGCTTTGCCCTCATTTGTGATTGCACAAACTAGCAAAATGAGCGGAAATGAGGCAGGATGCAGATCTGCTTGCCTGGTCTGTGGGAGATGGAGGAACCATCTTTGGTTCCTAAGCTTTGGCACCTTAGCAGTGAGGTGTTGTCCCTGCCTGCCCACAGGTGATGTGTATTTGAAGTGCCACTAAAGGCAGGCACATCCTGTTATTTTGGGAAACAAACAACAGTCTCTCACTTAACTAAACATTACCTCTACCAGACCAGACCTGTTCCTAGACTTCTGAAGCCTGACAGGAAGACCCAGGCAAGTGGGAATAGCAGCATGGCTCTAGGACATCTTTGCAGGCTTCCCCAGGGCAGCTCCAGCCTTGAGCTGAACGCGTGGAGACCCTGAATTGCTGACACCTCCTGAAGTGAGCATTATACTGGCTGACTTCCCAAGACAGCACTCACTGATGTCTTCATTTCAGAGCAGAGGTATGAAATATTTATTGTAGGAAATTTTATGTGCCCTAGACAGCGAGGATGTTACAGCCACATGTTCTTTTCTGGGCAACTCTTCCTGTTGCCATGATACACACTCATGGCACTCTTGAAGTGCTCAGCTTCCCAGGAGAACCATAACATGCTCACAGCAACATAATATTTTTATTATTACGAAAGATTTCTTCAGCAAACTGCTGTCTGACGTCTCTGTATTAAACATGGAAATAGCAAACAAACCCATCTAACATCATAGGTTATTTAGGCTCTCAGCTGGTGATTCAGGTAAGTTCAACGATTTTCTTTCTCCCCATCCACTCTCTTCCTTGACTTTTTTTCCAGCCAAAGCCCAAATAAGTTACAGATGGGAAGCAGCAGCTCCCAGGTGCATTGCTCACTGTGCCAGCTCCTGCAAGAAGATCTGACTGTTGCATTACCCATACAGGGCACCCGCACATTTGTTAAATGCCAGATGGTCCTCACACATCCAGTTTTGCTACCTGGCCTTTAACAGTTTATGAATGAAAAGTTTAAGAGTGCACTCGCCATACAGTCATATTAAATGCTTTGTGTTAACAAAATAAACATCTGCTCCTCCCCCATTGCCAGCTGATGCCAGAGAAGATGCTCATGCTTATGTACTCACCGAGGTCCAAAAAAAAAAACCAGTCCAGAGACCTGCTGTGCTTCTTCAGTGGTGATTCTCAGGCATTTAGATGCACTTATGCTGGAAACTATGACATAATGCAGCATATTGTTGACAGAGTGAGCCTATACGTTGGATTTAGGGGCAGAACCGAGGGGGATTTCTCTGAGTTCTATCCTCATGCAGAGGTACTCTCCGATCGCAGCCATCAGCGCGGTGCACACAATGTGCACCAGCCACCACGTCAGGGTTGAGGGAAAGTGCGAGTTATAAATCCAGCAGCCCAGAAGGTGGAAGAAGTGAACTGTCACTGTGAAATCGAGGCACTGCTTTCCTCGGCGGATGAAGTACAGCAAGCCCAAAGCACTACAAATTAAAGACAGAGATTAATAAACACACTGCGCTGTGTCTATGGAAAAGGGGATACAGGAAGAACTCATAGGAGCTGTCAATGCTAATTATTTATCTGCTTTTGACTACTTAAATGTTTTAAGGATAGGTTGTTTTTGACCTTGCTCCTAGCAGCTGCAGCAAGACTTAAATGCTTACAGCTTTTTAATCATTTGATAGCAGGGAAATGAGCTTTTAGTTTAAAATTTTCTGCTTGGCTTTCTGCACAGTCTCCCCCAGTAATCTTTGCCCAGTGGCAGGGGCAAAATACATTCTTGTTTGTAGATCAGTGTTTGCTGAGATCCATTAATTCTAGCTTTCAGTAAAATTTCTCACAGAAGCAAATCTCATTGCCAGCTGGGAAACCGAGGCAGTGAAATGAAATGACATATGTAGGCTTTAGAAAGCCAGGAGTCAGCAGTTCCCCACTGCCCTTAGCAGACGCCCTCAACCAGGCACAGTGCTGTTGTGAGATGTTTTGAGAAAAGCAGTATGTCACACTGAATTCTCCTAAAGTTTGATGTTAAGAAAGAACAAGACACAGATACTCCAGCTACTAGAAAGCAGTAGTCAGAATACTTACCAGGTAAGCGCATTGAGGATGAAAGCCATCATGGAGAGCCTCCCTGGCGGGGTTGAGAAGCCTAAAATCTACATGGGACTATTAGTAGGAAATCATGGCACGAAATCACAGCCCACAGCATGTAATCTCCTCCCATGGCCCAGCAGCATTGGCACAGCCCTGCGCTGATTATGATTCATAAGTGGAGCCTGAGCAGTTACAGCAGTCCTTTTAAGAGGTCTGTCTCTCTGCCTGGGGGTACCTCCAGAAAAGGGATAGGTCTGTTTCTATACTGAGGGGTAACCACCTAAACAGGGGGTGTATCTCCATACTAAGGTTACCTACATGGGAGGTGCTTGTCTTTATACTGAAGGTACCCATACAGGGTGTCTGTCTCCATACTGGAGGCCGGCACCTATACAGCTGTCTCTATAGCGGAGGTACTACCTATTCGAAGGGAGGGCTGGGCCTCTACACAGGGGGCATCTCCACAGACAGGGGGTCTGTCCGTATATCGGGGTGCAGCTGCACGGGGTGGGGCCGGTTTGCCTCCATACCGGGCTGTTACCTAGGGCACGGGGCTGCCTCTCATACCGGGGAATGCCCACACCGGGAGCGGGGCCTGTCTCCCCCAGGGAAGCCCCCGAGCAAGGCCTCCCCCCGCCGCCCCAGGGGCCTGTGCCCAGGACGGGCCCGCTCCCTCACCTCGTCGCTGAAGACCTGGTGGAGGGAGGGCCCGGTCCTGCCAAGGGTGCCGAGGAGGGCGAGCCAGAGCCCCAGCGAACTGTAGTAGCCGGCCTGCAGCAGCACCATCTGCGCCACGATCAGCGCCGGGTCCCACACGTAGCTGCGGAACTGCGCCGCCATCGCCCGCCCCGCCACACCGCGCCGGAAGTGGCGCCTATGCCCCCCCCTCCCCAGCCTCAGCCCTGCGCTGCAGCGTCCCCTAGCGCGGCGGAGGCCGCGGGGCTGACCCCCTGACCCCGACCCCCGCCCGCT
>VXBO01007009.1:17436-47035 GCA_013400135.1 Rhinoptilus africanus
CCGCGGGCCGGCCCGGGGAAGCTGCCCCCGCCGGTCGGCGCGGCCCGGCCCGGCCCCACCTGTCAGGCCTTACCGTGAGAACTTGGGCCTTGAGTCATGGCTGAGGCATCGCCGTGGAGCGCAGGCCGGGCGGCTGCAGGGGGGAAAGCGCCCCCCCCCCCGCCCCGCCCCCCAACCGCTCGGGGGCTGCAGCACCTATTTGATTTATTATACAGGGAAATTTTTTTGGTGAGAGGGTCTCAGCTGTGTGCTGCCCGCCTGGCAATCCATACCCGGCTCATTCCCACACTGGTGTGATTTGGGCTTGCCCCGTCTCCTGCACAGTGCCAGTCTGGGTTTGCTTCACTGGATTCAGTCATTTGACTGAGCAACCCTTGTGGAAAAGGCAGAAATATGAAACAGGGAAGAAATTATTGCCGTGGGATGTTTCTGTTCATCTCTGGGCCAATTCCCAGAGGTACTGAGACTGTCAGTAGCTGCTGCCCAGCAATACATGTTTTAGCTTTAGGCCACAGGGCACCAAGATATTGTTATGAGTCCTGGTGTGCCCTGGCAGCACTGTTCCATTACAGGTCATGTGTAGTGCTTGGCTTCTTTGAGGAGTTTTCTTCTGGTATGTGGTGGTTTCTTCTTTTCATGCCTCGTGGAATGGCGAGGTGCCAGTCCTTCATGCTCAGCGGTACCCCCTGTGTCATTTGTTCTTGGCTGATGGAGCTCATTTAGTGGCCTCAATAAGCTGTCCTGCTTGCTTAGCTTCAGATGTGGGAATCGTCACTAACTGAATACTAAAATCCCCAAGGCTGCGTGGGACAACAGAGCATTTTGGAGATAAGGTCTTCACTGGAAAAAGGAGAGGAGACACCTCCAGGCTGTGCCGGTAGACAGGGTAGTTGTCCCAGAGCTCTTGTCACCTAGAAAAGAGAGGAGGAAGACAAAAGGGGAACTCAGCTTTTATGGGAAGTGATATCAGTCATGGGTGTGGAATATTTCTGGCTATGGGAGCTCAGATTATGATCTCTGTCATTCTCTCATGACGTTTTTTCCATGTCCCCATATGGGAAGTTCCCTATGCAGCTTTGCTGCCAGTTTTCCCTTCCTCATTTTGTGGAAGTCACTGTGCAGAGGCAGCTTTGACACATTTTCCTCCCTGTTCTGGACTTGCTGCTCCTGGAAAGGATTGTGCAAGGCAGAGGCAGTGCAGAGTGAATGTGGGCCACTGTTGCTGGGTTCTGACTTAGGCCTTTGGAGAATTTCTCTCTGCAGAAGCTTACCAGCCTTAGCCAGTGTAGAAATGAACATGGGAAAATCCCAGCCCTATCAGGGCTGTCTGCTGCCAGCACATTGCTGAGCATGAATTGCAAGAATTAACACTTCCTCTGTTAACTCTTGGTAGAATTTGGTTTCCTTTCCTGATATCTGCTATGCTTGGCTCTCCAAGACATGCAAGCCACCACTTAGATATTAATTTTCACTTTTCTCCTTTCTTTTCAGGCTTTATAGGACTGACTTTCCTTTGACAGCAAAAATTTGGTTGTTTAGCTGCAGATGACTAAAACTCCAAGCTAGCGTAAGCTAGGACGTTGGTGTAATTTCTGGGTGTCCTTCCACTGCCAAAGTTAACAGCAACAATATTCATTTATCCAACGGTCCCCTGGTTAGGAGCTGGTGTTTTGGGAGGCGCCAACTTGAATTCCTTCCAAATTTGAGGCTCTTCCCTTCTTGGTTGGTGCCCAGTAATTGAAGGCATCGGCACAGCAACAGTCACATCAGAGGTGTGAGTTGAGGCTCCCTTCTGCCTCTGGCAGGCAGTGCACCAGCCAAGAGGCAGTAAAGTGTTGTGGCACAAAGACATTTGTGCTGCGAGTCAGCTGCAGCTTGGTTTGTGGATTCATTTTGTGTCTGACTTTGCAATGGCATAGTGCATGGTCAGGTCTGTTGGTCTCCACTCCTGAATTTGGCCCTCCTTCCTCTCCAGGCTGCTCTGCCTAAGGGGGCCATGTCCTTCTGGAAGAGAGGGTGTTCTCCCCACAGGGAGCCTCTCCCCACACCCCTGCTCTGTGGGAAGGGTTTAAAGTGAACCTGGGGAGCAGATGTTTTTGGGGAAATAAGTGGCATTTTCAGTTTTTCTTTCCTTTCTCTTTAGTTCAAACAAAAGTTAAAGGCAGCTGTGGAGAAAACGTGTAAACGGGAAAAAGCATGTTGAAATATAAAGGTTACGCTTTCTAGGGTGCCATAGTAGGTGCTGCTTCTCTGGCTTTTACTTAGAATGTCCTTTTTTAACCAGCTGACTGTTTTGTGTGTGAGACCTGCATGTCATGAAAAGCAGCAGGTGGAAGAAGTGGCGATATGCCCAGGACATCGCAGATGCCCTAAGAATCTACCCAGATCACATGCAGCTATCATGGTCACTTCTTTATCTGGAGTGTGGAATAAGAATGCCCTATTTAGCCTGTGACTTTTTCCTTTCCGATAAGAAATAGCTGTATAGGATGATATTATTCTTCCTTCTTGGGAATCATTGCCTAAACCAGGAAGCTGTTTATTTAGGTGGTCCTTATTTTACCAGCTGGTGTACAAAGGGCAGGGCTGTCTGAACTGACCTTTGCTGGGATTCATTTCCCTCTTGCCAGGCAGGTAGGATTTGTGCTTAGGTGACCTTTGCTAAAGGGACAGTAAGGCCAAGATTATACATTTCCAGAATAACTCTGCATTAAGTAGCTCAAAATGTGGGGTGAGAGTTTTCAGTCGCTCCTCTTCCTCTACCCACATGGTGTGCCAATGTGTTTTTCCAAAGACCTCAGCATACTGAACGGACTTTGGGAGTTAAAATGTTTTTAAAACTCTACTTAAGGGTTCTTCGTGCTTGAGAATCTTGCTCTTAGCTAATTTTAAAATCTGCCTGTAGGAACTATGCTGAGCTTGGCTGAAGAATCTCTTTTTCTGGCCAGTGCAGTAGCATTTATGATCTAGAATTGTCTAAAGGAAGGGCTCTGCATGTGGCCTTCTCAAAATTATCTAGACATTTCTTTACATGTCATGTAAAAATGTGATTCCCCTCACCCACCAAATGCATTGTATTTGGACGCTCCATTCCACTTCCAACATGTTTGTGTTGTGTATTCAGAACTGGCAGTTCTTTATTTTTACTTTCAATGCAAGAGTTAGGTGACTGTTCACTGTTGAACGCTGGATTAGGAACAATGGTGGCCAGCCTATGTTATTTCTTTGCCAACTGTAATTTTTAAATGGAGAAGGGAACTGACACACCTTGAATGTGAGAATTCATTGCCCAGGACAAATGTGTGGCTCAACACGTGTTTTATTTTTCTTCTGCCTCTCTCATGTGTAGTGAGGTTTCAGGAAAGTACTTTTCAGTTGTGCGTTTTTTCTCTGTGGGCCCATTTGTTCTGTTGCTCTCAGTGAGTGTCATATACCCACGATTTTTCTGCATTATTCTAGAGAGAGGAGAATGTCAACATTTGGAGAGGGGACACTTGAAGGGCAAAATGAAGCAGGCTATTTTATGTCATGGGTTTACAGAACCATATTATGATTTTTGTGGCTGCGTTTCCTCTCATACGAATTCTCTCGAGACACAGTCGCAGAAAGTGTGTGTGTGTGTGTCAGGGAAGTAGGTCTATGCAATGCACTTTGAAAATGTCATCGATAATGTTATGTAAATTTGTTCTCGAGGTTGGAAAATACGTTAGGGTGGAGTTTAATTTTCTTTTCTGTTTCCAGAGCCCTAAGATTTCTGGCACTTTGCTTGAAGGATTGTGCATGCAGGTGTGACTTTGATGGACAATGTGTGTGGTCCCTGGGCCACGTAGGCAGACTGGCTCCTCTCCATTCTATCAAAGCAGAACTTCCCTAGAAGGGGAAATGGTGTCCTGTGCCATGCAGGGGAATGTTTTGGTGCAGGGGGTGTGCTGGTGGGTATGAGAACCAAGAGGAGTAAGGTGTATTGTGCTTGTTTGAAGAGGAAGTTAACAGGCAAGTGAGCAGTGTTTGTAGCCACAATACAGAAAGCTGGTTTTGAAAGCGCCTTTGTGGTGGCTGCTTTACCTGAAAGCAGGTATTAAGGGATCGTGGCCACATGCACACAAATACAGCTGACATTTGGAGGGTTAGGGAGGAATGGAGTGCTTCTGGCCACCTTGTGGTACTGAGGCTGTCTCCTGCCTGGCAGATGTTGTCATGGTATGGGCCAGTCTTTGCACATTTTACCCAGCCCATGTGCTCTTGTTCCTCTCCATCTTCTGCTGCCCACCTCTGCTGCGTGTCCAGATCTGGAGGCTTGCTGGAGCTGGGCTCCTCAGCTGCACCAGGAGTGACTTTCACCAGCTCCTCTGTGTGATGAGGCAAGGGTGATAAGGAAGGTTAGTAACCCAGCCCACAACGGAGATCCCTCCCTCATGTCCTTGGTGGCCTTGGATGCTGAGGTGAACCAGAGCGTTAGCAGTACCTCGCTGTCCTGAGCACAGAGGGTCATATGCTATGGGAAACTCTACCACAGCCTCCTAATAAATCTTGAGGAGACCACTAGACTCAGCTTGCACCCTCCATACTTATTTCTTCTCAAAGGAATAGGAAGTTGGGAAGGCTGCTTCACCTTAGAGATCTTATTAATTTGAGGGTTAGCATGCTAAGGTGGGACAGGAGGAAAGCTACAAGTTCTCTCAGGGTAGTTTTGTAGTGCTGGAGTGGACTGCGAACCACATCTAGCAGAGTTTGCATCCGTACCTGGCAGATGGGATCGTGGCACACACACTTTCAAGTCTGTGTTTTGCTTCCCCGCTAAGGAAATATTTTATTCTCTACAAACTTAGAGCCCAAGTGCAAACTGATGTGACAGCAGAATGAACAAGGGACCGATGCAGATGGCAGACCAGCATGGTAGTTCAAGTGCACCTTGGGCTGTTAAGGGGCTGAAGTGGATGCTTTCAAGCAAATTCTCATGGTCAAAGTTATTCATAAGAGAAGAAAAACTGAAATAGTTAAACTGTGCTATTGAGGGTTTCCCCCTTCTTTATCTGTGTGGGCTTTTTGCACTTGCTGCTTATAGAGAAAACAGGCAGAGCGGTTTCATTTTCCATCTCTGAGAAGAACCGTGTAACACCCTGACTAATAACCACAGCGACGACACACTGCCAGTCACAGGAAGTTCTTCTCAGTTTTCTGTAAATGCGAGGCTGTCACTTGTGGAATGCTGTGAAAGCAGAAACTGCTCCCCCCACTTCCCTTTCCCTTTCCCCCCTCTCTCCTTTCCCCCCCTCCTCCTCCTTTCTCTTTCCNTTCCCACACTCCTCCTTTCCTTTTTCCCCTTCCCCCTTCCCCCTTCCCCCCTTTCCCTTTCTCTCCCTACCCTTGCCCTTCTCCCCCTCCACGTTGNCCCCGGCCCGGCGGCGGGAGGCCGCGGGCATTCCCGGGGGGGCGGAGCGTCGTTGCCGCCCGCCCCACCGGGTCTGTACCGGCCCTATAAGAAGCGCGACGGTTCCGTCATCCGCTGCCAAGATCCGCGCAGCCTGCACAGCCCAGCCCAGCCATGCCGCTGCTCTGCGCCCCGCCGGTGCTCCGTGCCGCCCTGCTTGTCGGCCTCCTCCTGCTGCAAGCTGTCGCCGCCGAGTCGGTGAGTCCCGTGGGAGAGCGGATGGGGGGTCACCCCCCCCACACTCGGTGCCCCGCTAGGGAAGGGTAGTCCCGGTACCGGGGGGCTCTCAGCCGGGGGTGCACTTACAGCACTCTCCCGAGAGCTAATGCCACTGGTGCCTGCCTGGGGATCTGCCCCCAGCCATTTGTCCTTCTCTGGGGAAGGGAGCGGTGGGGGGAGCAAAATGGGTTAATGGCAATAGGTCAGTTGCCTTTCCCACCTCCGGTTCCCCTGCCTCCTTCCTGGCTTGCATGTCGCTTCCTTCTTTTGATGCCAAAGCAGGGTTTTCCTGCCCCGTGCAGGCCCCTTGCCCTGTCAGTAGCTGCCCTGGCAGCTGTGCTGCTCCTCACATATCCCTTATTTCCCCCTGCACACTGGTGAGCCTTGTCTTGCTCTTCCATAATCAGGCTCGGTGGAATTAGGGCAGTTCAGGGTACAAGGGTATGTGATAGAAGCAAACTGTTCTCCATTACAGCTTTGATCTCCAACTGCTGGTCGTGGATTTAAGTCCTTTAATCCCTCTTTTATTGTGAATGTGTTACGGGTTAGATACGTGCAGTGTATTACAGTGCCTGGGTAGGCTTTCCAGCCTTAATGTGAGTTTGGTTGTGCCGGTACCTGGTTTCTTTCCTGCGTATAACAAACCTCCCTTGCTTCCACATCGGAGTGAAAAAAGATCCATTACCACGGAGGGTTTAAGAGTCTCTTAAATATACAATCAGGTGAAACAGTTAGGGTGCTTCAAGCTGGGCACATGTGGAATCTTCATGGTGAAGCAGAGATTTTGGGATTCTGTCTTTCCTGCTGTTTGTGTGTGTGTGTGTGTGTGTGTGTGTGTGTGTCCATCTTGCTGATAGTGCAGTCAGGGTAGATTCCTCTGCTAGTCTGTAAGAGCTGCAGAGGTTAAGGTGACTGCGGGAGATCAGTGGGGCTCAAAACAACGCTTAATCATCCACATTGCTTCCTTCTGGATGGAAGGCTGGGTGGCCAGATCACAACTAATAAGTCTCTGTTGCTCTTTAATAGGGACATGGGGTTGGGGGGATTGCTGGTTGTAGAGTAGGAAACTCCCACAGAGAGCATCTGTAGTAATTGTTGGCTACTCTCTGCTAAGACCAACCAGCCCAAATCCACTTTACTCTAATCTGATGTCTTTATCCCTGCTATTAAGCACGTGAACTGCTCGTTTGAGAACTGGCCCAAACTAGTAGGGCAAACCTTTGGGGCAGCCAGCATCTGGAAGTTCTGTTGACCATGTTTGGTATGAAATGCAACTTGGTGTCCTTGGGGAATGGAGTGGTCTGCAAGCATCAGATTTCTGCAAAGACAACAAATTTTGCACAGATGTATTCTGTAAACCTTTATATAGAACTTGGATGGAGGATTTGTCCATATCTTTTAAGCTACCTAAGATGGAGTGTATGCTTGAGAAGTAACACTGGCCTACTATAAACCCTTATCCAAACAAATTGTTTGGGTTACAGGCTGCTGGGGAGGAGACGAGGATGACACATTGTTTGGGAGAGTTCTGCTGGTGCTCCTCCCATTATTTTTTTTTTTTAAATTTTTTTAATAGCACTCCCAAAACGTGCAGGGCTGCACAACACATGGCTCTCAGTTTTTCTGTGCAGGCAGGATGAAGACAGGTAGCTGCTTCTTAACAAGACAGGGATTGTATTTCTCGTGCTTATGTAAGAGCATGGCTTTTGAGAGCAATTCAGTGCTTGAATATTTCCCCAAACCTGTACAAACAGAAATGCCTTGGCTCCTTTCCCCTTGCCTGGCTTTCCGGTGTAGATGGGATTTCTCCATGTGAAGCAATCTTGGATGTGTAAGGGGGTGGGGTATATTATTGAAGTGCTGAAGTGTGACCTTAGTGCTTGGTCTGTGGGTGGGTTGTGTTACAACAGCTTAGTGTGAGAACATTCCCATGTTTCCTTGGGGTGGGGGGAGGTTGGAGCTGAAGCCTGACGTCTCCCAGTGGTCCCAAGCCATCTCCAGTTGACTGCTGTAGAAAGCAAAGGCTGTGTGAGGCTCTGCTTGTGCTGTGTGAGAACAGGGCTCTTGCAGAAGATGCTTTAGGGGCCTGCAGCTGGGGACAGGCAGAAATCCACCAGCATCAGTGGAGCTGATGAAGGACTTGAGGTCTGCCTTGCTTGGGCAGAGTAGCATCCTTTAGCTCTCCTTGCACTTTTAGCATCTAAAAGCACCCCTGGCAGCACAGGAGGGAAGCAAGGGGTATTCCTCTGCAGCAGAAGTGTCTACCTGCGGTGGGCTTGGGCTGCTCCTGTTTTTAAGCATCAAGAGGGCTCCAAGTGCCCTGAGCCCAGCAGGGCCGTAGTAGTGCTAATGGGCTGCAATCTTGTTACAGCATTCCTACTTTTCTGCCTTGAATTAAGCAGAAAAAGCCTCTGTGCTGCACCACATGGTGTGTGTGCGTCCTCAGCAGTGTAGACAAGCAGAAATCCAGCCCAGAAGCTGCTGGCAGAGGATTGCTCAGGGAGAGGGGAGAGGCTTCATGCTGTTGGTGAGCTCTGTTTGCTGATTTAAAGCAATCATGCTTGGAGGCCTCCTGATTGGCAAAGCTGGTGTCTTGTTGGTGATATCTGTGTTTGGAAAGTAGTGCAGCATTATTAATGTTAAAACCGGTTTGGCTTGTCCTGCTGCCATTGATCCCCGAGGCCTGTTCTTTCTGCTCTTTGCCCAGTTTCTCATCTGTCCCTCCCAATCAAATCATTGCTATCTGCACGTTTTACTTTATTTTACCTTCTGACTTGGCAAACTCAGGGGATACCTGAATATGTAGAGAAAATCCTTGCTTTGCTTCAGCCTCACTAAAACACAGAGCAGGAAAATTACAGTGTCTAAGGTAATGTCTCTTAGTCCTGAAGGGAAGGAGCCCATGACTTCTGGTAGCCAAACCTAGAGCTAGCTGTTGTGATGAAAAGGCTGTAATGGGTGGAAAGAAGTAGCCTCTCTAGCACCTCGTACCTTGTCAAACTGCATGCACAACCCATGGAGTGCGGGTTTGTGGGTGCACGGTCCCCTTGCAGTCCAGCACCTTGTCCGTAGCAGCCGTGGAGGTCCCCGGGAGGGGGGAGCAGTCATCCTGCAATGCTTGGGGCACAGTCAGGGAAACAGTGCTGCTGCCCAATTCTCCTGTGTCCTAAGCACCTGCCAGCTCCCATGCTGGAGAGCACTTTCTTATGGTTCAGAGTTTTCCAAACAGCTTGTGCACAAGACAAAGTGGGGCTGATCTTGGTACTTTTCAGACTCAAGACACCAGAGACTCATTCACTGTAGGAAGTTGAGGCTGTTAGCCAACATGATTGCCCTCTTTCTTGCCACTCCTGTCATTGTTTCCCAAGGCCCTGGTACTTGAAGGTCCTGCAGTGGCCTGTATCCAGTCCAACAACCATGAAAATATGTTTTCCCTTTATGTCTTTTCCTCCCCTCCAAGCCTCTGTTAATGGCTTTACTATTGCCTTGAGCTATCTGAATGGTTGGGGAGGCCGTTTGCTGCTCCCAAATGCCTGAAGTGGAGCCTTAGTATGACCTTGCCATGGTTTTCCTGTGGTGGCTTACTGCCTTCTTGGAATGCTTGTGTCCTGCTTCCACCACAAGCTGGAAGCTGCTAACTTGCCTTTCGGAGTGATGATGGAGAGGAGGGTGCCTAGCTGGCTGCTTGGCACTCAGACTTCATCACAGCTCCTGTGGCCACTTTTCCCTTCCCTCTGACTGCCGGTGCAGGTAAATGCTTTGTTGAAAATGTGCTGGCTGCTTGAATCCACTTGGCTGGCTCTAAGTTAAGTTGAGTTTTGCATGTGTTAAATTGTTCTCCATCAAATGAATGGACTGATGAGCTCATCAGTCTCAGACAAAGCCTTGTCTTTAAAACCAACATTTTCTTTTTTAAATGTGGTGGTAGTGACTGTACCAACAAGGGGAATCGTAACTAGTTCTACGGTCAGCAATGGAAGAGACTTAAGTTGGCTCAAGATTACTTGATTGAGTTATTGTGGCTTGTTGATCCCACAGAACTCCCCAGTTATCACTTCAGCTAGATAAAGCAGAGCGTCCATCTTTCAAAACACTTCCTTGCTCTTGAGTCAACACTTAGCCCCTTCAACCTGCTCTTTGATCCTTGCAGCTGCGTTCTTCCCCCTTCACTTAGTACAGCTTGTTTCTTTATGCCATGTAACAACAGTAGGGTTGTGCTGCTTTTACAGTCTCAAACTAGAAACTAATGTAGTTGAAGCACTACAAAACCGGTGGGGACAAACCCTGCATACGCCTGTACTCCGGGCTGCTGTTGCGGAGCATTTGTGGCTGTTTTGAGACTTGGTGGAATGCAAACGCTTCAGATTAAGGATTCAAATGATTTGTACTAGAGTGAGACACTTGTGATGAGACTGTGCTTGGTGGCTCTGAATAGACAGGGCAGCCTAGTTGAAGAGTTTAACTTGTAATAAGCCACTGCTCTGAGGGGCTATAAAAGATTCTACATTAATGAGCTGTTAAGGCTGCACTTCTAGATTAGCTCAGACTTCTAGTTATTTGTTGTTGTTTTTGAGCGTTTTCCTGAATGGTTGTCCAGTGAACGCTGCTGCCTCTGACCGGCTCTGCCGCATATCGTCGTCAGCCCCAACTTGCAGCAGTCACACTCTGACTCAGGGTTTCTGGCACTTGCCCGCCCTTCCAGCTCCCAGAGCCTCTGCTGTCACCCTCTGAGTAACGGCCCTGGCCCCTTACCCAAAGCAATGACTCAGGCTTCTGAGGCACTGCAGCACAGAGGTGGATCTCTTCTTACAGGGGAAGAAAAGCGTAATTAGTGCTGCTTGGCACTAATTGGCACTACACTGAGTGCCTGTGCTGCTGCCTCTTGTCTAATCTGCTGTGGATTGTGGGCACGGGTGGTCAAAAAGCTGTCAGGCTCTGACATAGAGTTGCCGCAAGTAGCTGAGGTGGTGTTGGCAAAGGGAGATCAGAAAATGGTCTGGTCTTGAGCAGCCACTGACTTGCTCTGGCAGCTCTGTGGTGATTGTGTTCTCAGATACAGCTGGAAATGAGAGTTGCACGGGGGAGAGCAGAAAAGCAGCAGTATTAAATGACTGAAAGCCTTCAAAGCAAGCTAAAGGAGCAGAAAGTCTCAAAAGAGGGGGTTAAATACTTAATCCTGAATCTGGAGAAAATGTCAGCGTAGGAGGGGAAAACACGCAAGAGGTAGCTGCGTCCCTCTCAATTTCTGAAGGCTGGCTGAGTTCAAAAATGCACTTCTTGTAAGAGTCTTATTTTTGCTGGAAATACGCACTCTTATCAGTTTTAGCTTTAAAGCCTGTGAGGCTGAGACTCTGCTTATAAAATACTAAGTAGCTCTTGTTAGACAAATTAGTGGGATACCTTAAAAATCAAAGCAGTTAATCAAAATGTCAGAGAGACACTCCTTGGGGCAGGAAGGAGACTGGGAGACCCATAGCACTGTTACCCAAGCAGCTAGTGTCGTCAGGGAAAAACAAGGTTTCTTCTTGCTTAAACAAATTGCATTCTGTCAGGGAAAGCAAAGCCTGCCATAGGAAGGATTTCGCTCTTCTGATGTTGCTCTGCCTTTAGCTGATGAAGGGGAAAAGGTGTTTCCACCACAATACAACAAAAACTGTGCTGCTGTTCTTTATAAAACGAATGCTAAGTGTCATGGCCTTGCCTTGTTTACTTTGCTGTGAGGCTAACCCTGCCTCCTGCCCTTTAGCTACCATTACAGTCAAACTATAGCAATAAAAAGAAGTGCTAACGTCCATTAATGACTGTGAAAGTGCTTGCCTCGGACTTGCACTAAAATGGCCCGCACAGCACGGTAACCAGAAATCTCTGTGTGTGAGGTGAGTGTGGAGAGCATGGCTGGAAGGAGGGTGCCTGGTGTGATGGGGTGCTGCCGCCCTGGCCTGGAGAGGAGTGGGACCCACTGGTGGAGGGATGATGGATCCTGGCCAGCGTGCTGCTAGGAAGGTGGCAGGAGCTTCTTTTGTCCCCTATTAAAAACAGAGAAGCTTCTAGCGGTCTCTCCCTCAAATGGAAATATAATCCTTACTGATGTCAGGAGCTTTTGCTTGGAAGACTCCGTTCCCCAGTGAGATAAATATTTATTGCAGGTCCACAGCGTGCAGTGGAGCAGACTCTGGAGCCAGGATCTTGCAGGAGGCTGTTTACGTGCGGGCTGTTCTTGGCGCTAATTCTAAATTTCCCGAGGCTGAGTATGAGTATGAGGCGTGTTGGTTGCTAAACGACTTGCTAGTCCAGCCGACTGTAGGCTTTACAGAGCCAGGGAAGGAGTGACCAGAACAAGAGCTGGGTCCCTCCGGTCCTGGCTGTGACAGTGTGGGTGCAGAAACGTGGTCAGGGAGGGCTGGAAAACTGCTGCCAGCTGCTCACCCCTGGCTTGGAGAGGGGAGGAAGCCTGGCTGGGAGTCCAGAGCTCTCTGAGAGAGGAAAATGCTCCCAGGAGTGACAGGTTTCCCAAAGTACAGCTGCATTATCCCCAGTAGCACATGCTGTGTCTGCTGCTTTCTGGGCCCAAGCCAAGGCAACCTCTGCACAAGTCAGGAATGTCCCTACTGAAAAAAATTAAATCCCAAAACAAAAAAAACCCCACACTGAAACCCCAGCCTCTGCATCTGTAGCTAACTAGGAAAATCCCTGCTGTTGAAATGTTTGTTTCTACAAATGCTTACATAGGTATAGCCTGATAGTGCAGTGGCAGGGATCCTTCAGTGCTGATAACTTCCTCTGCTACATTTTTGCTGGTAGCTTTGCCAACAGGGCAAAACTTTAAATAGCATAACTGTGCTGGTAGAGCTCAACCGCCTGGGCTAAGCCTAAATCTTTGGGCTACTACTTCTGATTAGATTAAAATGGATTGTGGGAGGGGAAGCATTTGTAAGGTGCAGCATTGGGAATCTTGACTGTACAAATGTGCTGACATTAGCTGCATGGTTAGCCAGCTAGGAAAGGCACCCTTTGAAGTTGGTTGTCTGCCTGGCTTTATTTTGCTAACATTCCGGCATGAGGGAGCACAAAGATCCTAAAAATGCACGTTGCGCATTTCTTGCCAAGTGGAAATTCTGCTTGTGTGTGTGTCCAAGGAAATATTGGGATGTAGCTGTATTCTAGGAAAGGGCAGTGAGGGCAGACCTCTCCCTGTTGTGAGGGGGAGAATGTGATGTATGAAATATCCCAAGTCTGAAGTATCAGCATGAGAAACCATCCTTGATGAAAGAGCTGCTTTGATGGGGCTTTTATATCCCTTTTTTTTCTTCCACAGACAAGTTGCAATAGGAGCCTCCTGGTGCAGAGTAGGGCAAGTCAGAGTGGGTCGTGATTCAGAAAAAATGAATTTGTGTTTTAATGTTGACTAGAGTTCTCCTACTCCTGATTTGAGACCTGTGCAGTGAAGTATATGAAATACCTATGATCAGGTTTGTAAATACCATAAAAAATACAATCACTTTATGAACTAGGTGTATATTCACTGCCTGTGACTGGGAGAACCCTTCAGGGGCACTAAATGCCTCTGCTGCAGTTGTTTCCCTCCTGAGTCACATGAGAGCTCCTGCTTTCCACTCCTGCAGTTCTCCTCTGAACCTTATCTTTATTTGCTTCAGGGCAAGTGATTGACACGCATGCCTTCTTTTCTTCGGTCTTCACTGCTAAAGCTGTCCCTCATGAATCCCATACCCTGGCAGCAAGCGGGAAGGTCTGGAGAGAGGAGGATTTTCCCTCAGTTGAGGAGGACCAGGTCAGAGACCACTTGGCCAAACTGGACATTCATAAGTCAGTGGGCCCTGATGGGATGCACCCACGAGTGCTGAGAGAGCTGGCAGATGTTATTGCTAGACCACTCTCCATCGTCTTTGAAAGGTCATGGGGAACAGGAGAGGTGCCTGAGAACTGGAGGAAGGCTAACATCACTCCATTCTTCAAAAAAATGCAAGAAGGAAGACCCAGGGAGCTACAGCCTGGTTAGTCTCACCTCTATCCCTGGGAAGGTAATGGAGCGACTCATTCTGGGTGTCATCTCCAAACACGTTAAGGAACAGGAAGTTATTCGAAGTGGTCAACATGGATTTACCAAGGGTAAATCATGCTTGACCAATCTGATAGCTTTCTATGATGTTATAACTGGTTGGCTGGATGAGGGGAGAGCTGTAGGTGTCATCTACCTTGACTTTAGCAAGGCTTTTGACACTGTCTCCCATAACATCCTCATTAGGAAGCTGAGGAAGTATGGGCTAGATGAGGTGACAGCGAGGTGGATTGAGAGCTGGCTGTGTGACAGAACTCAGAGGGTTGTGATCAGTGGCATAGAGTCTAGTTGGGGGCCTGTAACCAGTGGTGTCCCCCAGGGGTCAATACTCGGTCCAATTTTGTTCAATATATTCATTAATGACCTGGATGAGGGGACAGAGTGTATCCTCAGTAAGTTCACTGATGATAACAAACTGGGAGGCGTGGCTGACACTCCAGAGGGCCGCGCTGCCATCCAGCGTGACCTGGACAGGCTGGAGAGCTGGGCAGAGAAGAACCTAATGGGGTTCAACAAAAGCAAGTGCAAGGTCCTGCACCTGGGGAGGAAGAATGTTAAGCACCAGTATAGGTTAGGGGTGGGCCTGCTGGGAAGTAGTTCTGAGGAGAAGGATCTAGGGGTCCTGGCAGATCCATGAGCCAGCAATGTGCCCTTGTTGCCAAAAAGGCCAATGGAATCCTGGGCTGCATAGGGAAGAGTGTGGCCAGTAGGTCGAAGGAGGTCATTCTCCCCCTCTTCTCTGCACTGGTGAGGCCACAATTGGAATACTGTGTCCAGTTTTGGGCTCCCCAGTTCAAGAGGGACAGGGAACTACTGGAGTGAGCCCAACGAAGGGCAACTAAGATGATTGAGGGATTGGAGCATCTCCTTTATGAGGAAAGGCTGAAAGAGCTGGGACTCTTTAGCCTGGAGAAGAGAAGGCTGAGGGGAGATCTTATTATGGCATACAAGTATCTAAAGGGTGGGTTGAAGGAGGATGGAGCCAGTGTCTTTTCAATGGTTCCCAGTGACAGGATGAGTGGCAATGGGCACAAGTTGGAACATAGGAAGTTCTGTTCAAACACATGGAAAAACTTCTTTACAATGAGGGTGACAGAGCACTGGAACAGGCTGCCCAGGGAGGGTGTGGAGTCGCATTCTCTGGAGATTTTCAAGACCTGCCTGGATGCAGTCCTGAGTAATGTGCTCTGGGCAGTCCTGCTTTGGCAGGGGAGTGGGACTAGATGATCTCTAGAGGTCCCTTCCTACTCTGAAGACTCTGTGATTCCCTGATTTATGGCTTTACTCTTGGTTGATAATCAGGCAAGAGCAGTTAAACAAGAATTCATTCCTTTGTAATCTCTCTGTCCTCCTCCTGCTCGCTTCTATGGCGTGGCTTGGAAGGCATGCGTGTACGGTGTGGTCTGAAGAGAGCAGGCTGTGTGTAAGCAAACGCACGCGAGTGAAAAGGTAACTGACGTTTGACTTTGTCAGTGTAGGGAAGCCTATTTTGAGCAAGTGGAGCCCGGGAGTATTCATCTCTGCTGCAGGGGAGGCACCCGTGACAGTGGGTCACTCTCCGGAGCCCAGGATTAGGGTGTAATTGTCATGGGGATTATGCCTTCGCTGCCGCATGAGCCCCCAGCACAGCTGCTTGCGGTGACACAGTTTAAAGAATCACCTGGGGAGTGGGGTTAAGTTGGGGGGTGACCTGGGCTGAGGCTGTTTTAGTGCTGGACGTGCGTTACTGTGCCTGCCCACACAGCACGTGGGCTACCGAGTGCGAGCACACAGGAGTGGTTGGTTATGTGTCTGCAGGGAGATGGGTACCTGCTTGGACAGGGACTGCGGATGCTTCTCTTAAGTTACCTTGAAAGAATGACCCTTTTACCAGCTGAACAGTTAATCAGCCTGCATGTTGCTCTTGGTTTATTAAGCAAAACCCTGCCCCTTGCCTGTATTACTGAGCACAATGCAAAAAATAAATGTACTTTTCCCCTCTTTGGTAAGAGGCATAAAGAGATAGCATGCAGTAACTGGTACTGAAGATGCATTATTATCCCCTGCTGCCAGCTAGGAGCTACCTGCAAGCCCCAATCTGTGCTTCTGTCTCTGATTTCCCCCTTAGTACTCAGAGGTGTTACGGATTTATATTTGCAGCTCACCGTGATGAGAGTGCTCTGGTACAGTGGCTGTTAGAGAGGAGACAGGCAAGGCTGGCTTTGCCCAAGCTGCTGTGGCTGTGGTCCTGCTCTAGGACTGCTTGAAAAGTGTTAAGCAAAGGCATATGGTAGTATTTAACCATGTCTGGAAGCCTCAGTGTGAACCTGTCGTGCACCTAAACACGCACATGTGCCTGGATGGAAGCTGATTAACTTCTGTCCCTTGGCACAGAGGCCAGTGCGGGCTGTGTGCTGTGAATTATGTGGGACAGACTTACCAGAGACAAGCAAGAGTTAAAATGGTACCCTCCAAGCATGGGTATGAGGAGTTAGCACAAGTGGATTTGCTACTGTGGCTAATGTGTTGGAAGGAGTTAGGTGTGGCTTGGATTGAAATAGCGATATTTGCTTTGCTCTCAGGACAAAAGTGACTTTTGTATTTTTAATTTTTTTCCATCCTCAAGGAGCTGGAGCCTGGAGGGAGGGGAGAGAGTAAAGGGTGGTTGGAGGGGAAACACAGACCCTTCCCTTACTAGTCTGGTAGGAGCTGCCTCTGCCAGAAGCTCATGTCACTTCTAATAACTTTCTTTTAGTGCTTATTAGGATGGGAAGATAGAGCTGTCTTTGCCTGTTACTTTGCTGTGTGCCCCCCTCCCTTGGAGGTCCACTCTGTCTGACTTGCACCAATCTGAGTGTTTCCAGCATTGTGTGGCTCCTCTGCTCCCCTAGTTTCAGGTGGCTGGTGTGCTTCAGGGAGTGAGCTCAGCTCCTAACCCCTGCTCCTTTGCACGAGCTGTAAAACCTTCCTGGGTTTGTGTGCTTCTGCAAGAGTTTGGTGGACGTGAACTGTATGGAAATCCCCTCTCTTGGGCTCGGTGGTTTACAGCACTTTGCATCCTTGCACTGGAAAGGCCCCGTTGGATTCAGTGCTCTGTGGTCTGTGATGCAGGAGAGCGTGAGGGCCAGGGTGGTAGGTTTACAAGAATCATCGCTTAATAACCAGACGCCGAGGCTGGGCCATGCAGGCAGCTGCTCATGTCATCCAGGAGCCCTTCTTCAGTTGATCTGGATGTGTTTTGTGGTGGTGTAAGGTGACATCTGCCTGTGACAGCACAGGTCTGGGAAAGAAGTTTTGTATAATACTGCTCACGAGGTGATCCATGCGACTCTCCCCTAGTACAGAGCCCCTGAGAGAAGCCACTTGTATGTATCTGTCCCTGCAGGCTATAAAGAGTTAACAGGTCTACATCTCTGCCCCCTCTTTTGCCACCTCCCAGGCTGGCCCAGCTCCATGTGGTTTTGTCTAGGAAAGGCTGACTTTTACCTTGCTCCTGTTTACTCCTAGCCTTGTGTACATAGTGCTGGGGAGGGAGATGCAGGAGCAAGCGCTGGGTTTCCCCACCAAAGTTTTAAACTTGATAGAGAGCTCTCAGTGCTTTGGATGCCCAGGTCTCTCCAGGCCTGACTCCCTTTGCAACTTTCTGGTTGTGACCCTTCAAAGAAGCTTTTAATGAACTCTGGTGTGTTTGGTCGGGGACAAGGGCTATCCGTAAAAGCCAGTTTCATGTCTGTAAAACTTTGTCTCTGCCCCAAAGCATCGTTTGTTTTTTTTTTTTTTTTTGAAAGGGTTTGCAAAGGCTGTGGTGAGGACATGTGGACTGGGACAGGTGAAGTGCCTGGGTTTGTTGCTTCCCAGAATTAGCCAGCGACTGGGGTAATTCATGTATCGTACAGAAACTTTGCTTGCTGCCTCAATAAATAGATGTTCTTGCTTTCAGAAGAAGCTAGTAGTATACTGGGGCTGTAAGTGAAGGCTACGGGAGCACAAAATGAAGTGGGGTGGGCTAGGGATGGAGCCCAGCAAGGCTGCAAGCCCCTGCCAGGGTTACAGTTCCTGTGCTTGAACCGAGTAAATAGTGTCTGGCTTCATCCCATAGTGCAGCCTCTCTTGGGCTCAAACATGAGACCTGTGTGCCCAGCTCTTTCAGGAATGACACTCATAGTTCACGTGCCTGACGTGCTAGTTGTCTGGCAGGGAATAAACCCTTATTTTTTTGCCACTGGCAGGCGGGAAAAACTTGTGCTCCCCAGCACATTGCTTAATCCCCCATGGTGCTTACTGTGGATAAAGCTGCCTAACATGAGGAAGAAATCCTGGAACTAGACTCCTGCAGAAAAGGTTGCTTTCTGTACAGACCCCTTATAGAGAGGAGCGTATTAATGATAGTAGGGCTTGACTTCAGCTGCTGTGGCAAAGTGGGGCTGTGCAGCCGCCCAGTCTGACTCTCCCAGCAAGTCCCTGGCCCAGCTCCATCGCTGGGATAACAGGTGGTGGAAAGCAGACTCTGGGCAGCACCAGTGCCCTTCTCCAGCTGGTGGTTGCAGGAGGTGTTAAGCTGAATGTGGCCAGAGAGGACCTGGCAAGTGCTGGCCATCATCCTGTGGCAGTTTCCTAGCTTTTTCCTCTTGGCTGCAGCTTGCCATGGAAGCATGGACACCTTCTTGCTGTCTCTTTACTTGGTAGTGGTGCTGTAGGGAGGACTGAATCCTCTTGGAAAAGGATGCACCTTTTAAGGAAAACTCTTAAGAGCTCTTTACGTGGCACTTGGGAAGCCCAAAGCCCTTGCTTTTAAGTCTGTGAAAGTGCCTGTGTGCCATCTCACAGGTTTGTATGTGAGGAATGTGCCTGCTCCAGACCTGCCCTGTGAGCACAGCACTCCAGTGTTAACTCTTCCCTGGCTGTCCATGCCCCAGATCCCAGGAGGAGCCTGCTCCCAAGGAGAGCATGTCTTGAAACCTGGAGGGTAAGTACAGAGATGCCCGGCAGCCCTCTAACTTCCCTGGCAGATGAATTTGTAAAATGAGGCTCGTTGCCCACAAGAAAAGATTCCTCTACATTTTGAGAAGCTCTCATGGCTTCCAGGAACTTCCCTGTCCTTGCTCAAGAGTATGATGAAGATTGAGTTCAGGGAACACTCCCATATAATCTTATTTATGCTTGTGAGTTAGTAATTTCCTTGTTATGTCCTCTGGCTTGTAAACACTGTCTGTCCTGATTTAAATAAGGTTTTCTGATAGCCAGACCTGGTGCATTCCACAGTATGTACTAATCACTGTGGCTGGCTGCCACTGCTTTGCTTGCAGCTGGGCTGATCTGATAAGGCCAGCCTGCTGTCCAGCCACTCGGTGGCCTAGACGTGGGTTTTCTTGAGCCACCCTCGTTTTGACATTAGTTGGCCATGATTCATAATGAAGCACGCCATGAGCTGGCACAGGGGTGCGGCTTGGCACAGCGCTTTTGCCAACATTGATCTACCCTGACACAGCAGCTGGGTTATACAGATCTGCAGCAAACGTGCTCCCCAGCTCCGGTGCCCTGGCTCGGGCAGATGGGAGTTGGGCTGTTCTTGCCCCTTCATGAAATGTCCAGAAGCTCTCATGGGAACAGCTACTGCATGCTAGCAGCAGTTTCCGTTTCAGGTCTGGCTTTGGCTGGGTTTCACATATCTTGAAATGAATTTGCCCTGGAGCGAGTGATCCATAACATTAGGAATGCCTGGTTCCAGGCTGTGAGGGGATTTCTTCACAGCTGGCCTTCCTCAGCCCCCTTCCCATCACGTAGTGCCAGGCTTGGGCAGAGCGGAGATAGGGGTTCTAGGAGGCAAGGTGGCCTCAGCACTTCATGCCCTCTAGGCTGTTCATTGGTTATCCTCCAGCAGAGTTGCTGGGGAAAACAAAAATGCCTCAATAAGGACATCTAGTAGCCAGTGCTCCTTATGCAAAATGAGAAACATCTTGTCCTGACCGCAAGACCTTGTTTGTGGCAAAACCAGTATGCTAATGGGCTGGGAAATCTGGGCTGGAAGCAGGGCTGGGGCTGTGAGCACAGGAAGCTGAATTTGTGAGTCGGTGTTGCCACTGGGCTGTAGGATGGGCAACACATGACCAGGTGAGCAGGAGGGCTGATCCCAGCCACTGGAGCTGCAAAACACCTTATCTCATACTCAGGGGTTTGCTGCTGCCCTGGTGAAGAAGCAAGGGCTGGGTTGGTGCCACCCAGCTCTTACTGTCCCCGTGAGCCCTGTGAGGCTCATGGTAAACCTGTATGTTAAGAAGAGCCTTCAAACTTGCAGAACTGGAATTAATTAAAAATGCTCTCCTGAGTAGTTATACCTTGAGCCCAAGTTCCAGGAGACACCCAGGGAATGTGTTCCCAGTCTTTCGGTGGGAACAGTATGGAAAAAATGCTGACAGCTTAGCCCCTAGCTTTGGGACCCATCCGTCTGCATTGTGCTTCTTGCCATAGGGGAAGGAGTCAAGTCTCCCACCAGGGCGATGACTTCATGGCTGTGGAAGCATCTGGAGCTGCTGTGGGCTGGTGTTAAGCAACCCGAGAGCTCATACCTGTGGTAGGCTCACGGGAGCTGGCCCCAGGGCTCTGGGGCGAGGGGAAATAGTTCTGGGGAAGTTGCGTGACCTTGGTGAGGGCAGGAGGTTTGGGCTTGTGGCTCCTTGAAGCCAAGTGCAAATGAGGTCGGGTGTTTAAGTGGCCATTGTGGCCAAAGAGCTGATTCTCTGGGAGGCTCTCCTGCTGTTTGGATAAAGTGTCTGTAGCTGCAGTCATTCGGACTTCATTTTACAGGCTTGTCCGTTTACATGCATTTTAAGAGGTGAGGCAGGGGAAGCTCTACCTTCAGGCAAGTCATTATTGATAGCAAGTGCTCTTGAACATCACACTATATTGCACTTCAATTCAGCTGAACTGACAGGCCACTTTTCAACCCTTGGGTGATAAAATATGTTTGTTCTCAACACAAGAAGCAATGAATTGTCTTGGTGTGAAGCTTCAGTGCTATGCAAAAAAACGACCTATAGGTACCAGGCTTTTTCTCTGGGAATAACAAGTCCTTTCAGATCCCCCCTTGGCAGAAACTGAAGGTACTGCTTTCCCAAATGCTTTAGCTACAAGCTCCTGACTAAGATCCTGTTGTGTTACTTTCACCCTTTGGGTTCACGTGAATCTCCTGAATCTGTAGCCCTCAGGAAATTCCACTCACAGGCAGGCTCTCACTTCTCTTCTGAAAAATTCTAGGGGAATTCATCTATTTCCAGGATGATGAAGATAATGCTCTTGCTGTAGAGGAAGTCAACCATTTAATGTTCTTCTGATGGAAGTGATGTGCTCAGCACAGGCTCTGAACTCCTGACCTTTTATGAAATGCATCTAATGAGTTGACTGATACTTAACACTTCTCAACCTCCATTTTCAGGTGAGAGAAACCGAGGCCATGGATGCCCGATGGCTTGACTACCCTGCCTCCGGAGACTTGCCAGATGATGAAGACATTGGCGAATTCAGACCTCACTTAATGTCTGATGAGTTAGATATAGATGAGGCATCTGGGTCTGGAGGTAAGTGGGGAAGGAGGAAATGGATCTCCCTCAGCTGATGCAGTGAAATACTTCCCAGTGCCACCAGTCGTGAGTGGTGGGCTAAGGGCTCAGCCAGAGCTCTAGAGGGAACTACAGTGTCAGGTGGAGATGAGAAAGCCGTGTGAATCTTAGACACTCATAGATGATGTCGTGGTTTTGGCTTCAGATGGCAACTAAGAACCACGCCCCGTTCGCTCCAGGCTTTCCTGAATAGAAAGCGCAAGGAAAGGGCAGAACTCGTGGGCTGAGACAACGGCAGTTTTAATAGAATAACAAAGGTAGCACAAAAAAACCAACATTAACAACAATAACAACAGTAACAAGGACAGAGGAGTATACAGACGCGGTTAGGGAACTGCCGCTCACCGACCGCACCCGGGGCACCCCCGCCGCTCCAAGCAGTGACTGCCCGCCCCCTCCTGGCAGCTCAGCGCAGGCGTGGCTCACATGGGATGGAATACTTATGGCCCCGGGCTGGGGAGAGTTAACCCATCAGCTGAAGATGTAGATCCGGACGAAGTTGCTGGACATTACAGTGAAAGTGGTTGTACTGTGATGTTGAGTCACTTGCAGGGAGGACATATGGAGTCCAGTCAGGCTTATCTTACTGCAAGTGAAAAGGCATTGCACTGGCTATATCGCTTTCCTGTTGAACTCCAAAGGACTTCTGAGACACTTGACAGGGGAAAAAGTATATAAAAAAAAAAATCTGTTGTTGAGGCAGTGTTAACAGGCTTAAAGTTAATGTCTCAGCTGACGCCAAACAAGGTAGAGGGCTAACTGGTGTTCAGGTGAACTTTGTGTGACGTGCAAAGCTCCCTGCCCAAACCAGTTTCTGTAGCTCCGTGTCCCCTTTATGTGAACATTTGTTCTCTAAGAGGGAAAGAACAAGTGCTGAAATAGATTCCTGACATGTTTGGGCAGATCTCGTAACTAGAGGGTTGGCGAACTACCCTTCAGGGATGGGTGGTGAGAGCATTGTCCTCAGTTGGCATGAACTTAGCAAGCCATAGCAGAACTGCTTTGCAGGGCAGCTCCTGATGATCTGCAGCAGGGGCCAATGGATCCAGCTGAAGATTCCTCCCATGCAAGAAGTGTTGGTCTTTAGATAACAGCTTCGATTGCACAAGACCATGAGATGTAAAGTGGCAGAAGTGCTAATAGATAAGAGGGAATTGTAATCAGAACATGAGTTCCATCAATACCAGCCACTGAAGACAAACTAGAAGTGTCTGAATTCTGGAAAAATAGCAAGTAAGAAGAGGAAAATTTACTGTCCTTTTTTTTTTTGGGGGGGTGTTTTTTTTAATTCTATTTTTCTTTCACTTCGTGTGCAGACTATCCAGACTCTGAAGATGCCATGTATCTGACCACCATGGATAGTCCTGTGGTAGGTATTGCCTCTGCGTGTTTTAAGCAATACGTAGCTACTCTAGAGTGTCTTGAGGCTTTCTGAATACCCTTCCCTCTGCAAGACGTGGTACCAAGATGAATCTACCTACATGAGCAGGAACACTGTACTCATAATGCACTAAGCAAACTTTCTTTTCTCTGCACACCCTCTTACTTTTAATTGTAGATATGCTGGGTGCTGCTTACTGATGGGTGTGGTCTGTCTATGTTCTGTAGATATCTGACAACTATATCCCTGGAGATACTGAGAGGAAGATAGAAGGTGAGAAGAAAAACACAATGGTGGACAATGAAATCATTCCAGACAAAGCTCTCCCTGTCGAAAAGAACCTGTCCAACAAGATCTCCATGGCAAGCACAACCAACAGCAGCATCTTTGAAAGAACAGAAGTCCTTACAGGTAATACTCCACTTCATCCTGATGAATCATTAATACTGTAAATCAAAATGGTTTCTGTTGTTCCTTGTTTCTCTGGGGAGCAGTTCCCTGCTGACAGGGGGAGTGAGATGCATTACCTGTAGCAGGGTCGTTTCTCCCTTCTAGGCCTTAAACAGCAGAAGAGCCTACTGTGTGCCTTGCTGGGGTAAACGGCTTGGTTTTGAGCCTGCCAGCTGACTATTGGCTTAAGTGCCATGCAAGTCATGTAGCAGCTGTTCTGCACCCAGATACTACGTCAGTGAGAGGCATATCTAGCCATAAATCAATGACATCATAGACTTTTGTATCAAATGCAGGCATTTTCCTTCTAACATCTGCGCAAGTCCTGCCTTTTCTGAGCATTGCCAGGAACAAACAATTCCTCTAAGGGATTTTGAACACCTAGTCGACTGTTATGAATTTATCTATCTAGAGCAAAACCAAGCAACTGGCTTCCCTTCAGCCTGTGGGGGTATACCTGTCTCAGGGCACACTTCATCCAGCACCTAACAAAGTTGATTTAGAGCATTGAGTAGGTGTCACAGTGGTTTTTTTGTGGGTTTGTGCTTTTTGTGAAATTCTTCCCAGGGTGTTTTTTGGAAGAAGGTGGTAGTGGGATGTTGCTGTTGAATTGAAATACAGTCTCCAGAGTGTGGTCACACAGGTAGTTAACAAAGCAGTCGAATCAGAGCTGTGCCATTTTCCTGGAGTTGGTGGTGATTGTGGGCTGTGGTGGGGCTTTTTTGGGCATATTTGTTTTGTTTTGTCTCCATGTGGGGAGGATGTTGTGTGGTTTTTGTTTGTTTTTTTTTTTTATCAAAACTTCCTTCTTGCGCTGAACTGGAATATTAATGCAAACTGGTTAGTTGGGAACCTGTGATTATTCTATGGTTGGATGAAAAGCAATTTATGGCCTTTCCCAAAACCATCTGCTGTCGCTGAAAATGCCGGCACATATGGTGACAGGCACACAGAGAGCAGGGACTCAGAAGGCAATTCTAGGGGCTGGTGCTCTTGAAGCAGATTTTGAGATGTTGCTGATGGTTTGGAGTTGTCCAGGTTTATGCTTATTCCATGCTCTTTTTTTCCTTCCCCAGCTCTCATTGCAGGAGGGGCGGTGGGCCTCCTCTTTGCCATCTTCCTCATCCTCCTCTTAGTCTATCGCATGAAGAAAAAGGACGAAGGCAGTTACGACCTTGGGAAGAAACCAATCTACAAGAAAGCCCCTACAAACGAGTTCTATGCTTAAAGCTCAGCAGCACCTGGTGCCCAGCAAGGGACAAACAGACTATATGGAAACACTGTGCCCTCAGATGAGGTGTGCTGAAGAAATGCTCTTTTTGGATTGAATTTCGAAGCGACTTTGAGAAAAAAAAAAACTTCCTATGTGACTCTTCCCATCTGCTCAGCTAACAAGGGCCCAATGAAATACAAAGAATCTGAAAAAAAAAACCCAAACCAAACACCTTGGTGTATTTTTTTCCTAAAGCTAGTGTAAAAAAGAATAAAGATGCCAAATTTTCTGCTTGGTTTTATAGAGGGTATATAAATACAAAACAGACTGTATGGAAGCAAATGCCATGTGTTTGCATCCAATGGGCAGGGCTCAGATTGGTTGCTTCTATAGAAGATGGCTTTTTTTTTTTTAAAAAAAAAAAAACCATGCTAATAGATGTCTTCCAGCAGGCTGTTGGTGTGAAGCGTTTTTGTGGAGAACTATTTATCAATCTCTTACACTACAGATAACTGTTGCCTTATCAGGGAGTAAAAGGCCCATAGGGGCTCAGAATCCCTGAAAGCCATAAAGGGCCTATGGGAAGTCTTTCCCAGGAGACTTGTGTCTCTTCCTGTTGGCCCCAGGCAAGGGTCATTAATCCATGAAATCGGGACAGCCAGTTCTGTTTGGCTCTGACGACACCCTTTCCTTGCCTTCAGTCTCTTACCTTTTTTAAGGATTGCTTGTAGGATTTTTTTTATAACAAAATTTTAAAGAAAATAGCCTAATGTTTATATGAAGTTTGTAGAAATTGTTTTGAAATAATAATAAAACCCCCAAACTCTACTTTTTTAATTTCCTCAGATTTATTTTTTCAATCCCTTGTGTTTCCTTTGGCCAGGCATTTCTCTGGAGATGTTGTTTTATATGATTCATGTTCTGACTGAAGCAGAGTTAGCTACAGTGTGTTACAGGTTTCTTCTAGTTCTATAGCAGTTACTGTAGAGGGTAAGGATATTTATGATTTTCCCATAACTTTTTTAGGATTTGATTTTTATTTTTTTTTAAATAGAATTATTTATAGTTTCTGAAATGGCTGCTCTTCTTATTTGGTGACTTTTATCCCTTTTTATGTAAAACACTAATATAATGAGTCTCTGTGAAAATTATTTAAGCTTATTCGGTGAATTTTAATTATAAATTCAAGGCAATAACTTCTAGGATTAATCTGTATGCAAAATTGGATTCATAATATGATTGAAGTAGGGAAAAGACGAGAGTATTTCTAGCCTGTAATATATTATAATCAGTCCCATAGAGCTATATATTATATATTTTACTGAGAAATACACAGTTTAGAGTGAAAAGGCTGGAGTTAATTCTTCAGCAGCCTTACTGTGTGTAAGAAGCTTGATCTTGTTTGTCCAGTGTCTCTCCTGGAGCACGAGTGGGCTTGTTCTAGGGAAGGCAGCCAGCAGCAGCTGGAGCCCTGGGGCTCGATGGTGTGTCCTGGGAAAGGACACTGAGGCAGGCTGCAGTCGGTGATGTGCCAGGTTTCATCCTCTTGAGTTGGAGCAGAGATCCCCAAATCTGTTCCGGGATTGCTTTTTGAAGCAAGCGTTGGAAGGGCGCAGTATGGAGAAAATATCTCTTTTTTAAGGGGGCTGGCAGCGCTGCCACGTCCCCTGCAGTACTGTGCCAAGTGCCTCCTCCTGTGGAAGGAGCGTTGGGAGTTACAAGTCTGCCTCGGTGGCATCTCCCAGCTGGGAGCACTGAGTTTTCCTAGACAGCTAGCTCTGAACCTCCTGAGGTGGGTTTTCCTGAATATATCACGTATATAGCTCCTACCTCTGCTGAGGGTTAAACCGATTGCCCCAGTGCTCCCAGAGCGAAGGGTAACGTGCGTGTCTGATGCCTCTGTTTCAGGAGGGCATTACAGAATGACTTTGTGTGTGTCATGTCCTCCAAATCCAGTGTGATTCAGGACAGAATCCCTGAACTGTGTGACTGGGCAGGCAGCGCAAAACCAGGGAGTTGTGAAGGCTGTTTAGAAATCTCATCAACTCCCGAAGCCTCCTTCCCAAGGCTTTGTTGTAGGCTTGAGGCCAAATTTGTAGAGGTGATAGAACAAAGAAATTCAGCTTTAGCTGGCAGTAGCTGCCTGTCAGAGCCAGGTGGGCAAAGTGGAGATCGCAGGAGAGCTGCGTATTGAGACTTTGGTGTGAGCGCGCTTTTCCCAAGGTTCCTCCACCACGTTGACTCACTCCCTTGGTCCCAGTATGAGTGCGTTTGGGGAAGTTGTGGGCTCTGGGAGGCTCTAAAAACTGCAGAGAGTTCACTGTAGACTGGGAAGGAGAGGGAGGACTTCACTGCCTATTTAGAGCACTACCAGGAAGGCAGGAGCAGTGTCTGCTTCTCTGGATATTTAGATTCTCGTGTATAATTGCTCTTGGGGATTTTCCACTGTTAATGGTTCATTTTTTTTTTTTCCCCTCAAATAAATAAACTGGTACTTTCTAAAATTGGCTTTTTGGACTCTTTCTGATCTGAAGTTACTTTTGGGAGATGGATAACAGGGAGCTCATGTTTGTGTAACTTCTTGGTTTACTGAAGGGGGAGGCACACTGGGATCTGGCTTGGCAGTGGCCCATGGCTCAAAGGAGCTTTGTCAACCATTCCCAAGCTGTCCTCAGTGACTGACGAACAAGTGACTCCTGTAGGACCAGCCTCACTGGGGTTCTGGAGCTTACTGAAGCTCCTCTGAGCAGGTAAAGCAGATGCAGCATGGTACAAGGAGGCGAGTCCACCCCTTCTCTGGTGATCAGTTTTGTGGTGGCACATGGAGAGGACTGTCCCTTTGCAGCCAGAAGGGACAGAGGCAGGTAGAGGTAGGCTTGTGCATGTCCCCTGGTGACAGCAGCACGTTTCTGTGCCCTCAAACATAGGGGAGCAATGTGCAGAGAGTCTTACTCCGCCAAGTTTTGAGCCAACCCTGTGTAACTGGTGAGGGGCCTTCAAGTGGGTATGGACCTCCAATTCCACAGGTGACTTCATGCCATTTTGGACTAAAGTAGCTCTTCTCTCAAGCAAGACCTGGAGGAAGCTGCTGCTTCTCCAAGCACCTCTGCTCTGACAGCTCGGTGCTCCCAAAGGATGTGTCCCCAGGTGCATGGGAATGGGTGGGCTGAGTGGGGCTGCTGGGTGGGAAGAGTGCTGAGCCTCCTACGGAGTGCTGTGTTTAAGTGGATTATTGTCCTCGAGAAAATCTAATTCCCTTCTCCCTGGTGGGAACTCCTACTCTGGATGGTTAGGGTTAGCAGGGATGGAGGAAACAAATCAGGACTAGTACACAGGCTCCCCGGGGAGGTGAGAGAGTAACAAACACTTGCTCTGCTCCTTGTTGCCTGCTCCGTCACCAGTGTGCTCTCAAAAGTCCTCTGAGAACCCACTTCTGGTACCGAGAAGCAGCCAAGCGCTCGCAGGGCTGGTCTTTGCTCTGTGGGAGCTGCTGTTTGTCAGTAAATGGGTGACGTATTCCCGCGATCTTCATGTTCTTGTGCCTCGTGTGGCTGTGATGGGTTCTTGGATGTGCTCCTTGGAACAACTCATGTTTGTCTCTTTTTTTTTAAAAAATTTTTTTTTTTCCTTTCTCTCTTAGGCTTCATCTCTCTCTGTTGCAAGAATCCTGTGTACTTTCCAAAACTGCCCTCAGCGTAAAAGCGCCTTGTTTTCGCAAAGCAATCTGGATGGGTACTCTGCAAATCCCCAGAGTGCAAGCCTGGCTGCCTGCCTGTGCTTGCAGAGCCGCAGTTCCTGACATGGATTTGTCACCGTTCCCTCCATCTGCATTTCTGCCCTCCCCAGCCAGCCAGCCTGTGTCTGGTGTTAGCCAAGGGTCAACTCGCACTGATGCTTCGTGCATTCCTGGTGGCATTGACCAGCTCTGACCCGATTGGTTTTCCTCCTAGTACTTGCTGTGTTTTTAAAAGCAAAACCCTGAGGACCCACTGCACCTGGCTTGAAAAATAGCTGGAGCCCTCCTGGGTACCGATGTGATGGAGTGGCTGTGGGCAGCTCTGCACTTCCCAAACGCTCCCTGTCAACAGAGGATTGAGGGAATAAGGGGAAAAAGCTGGAAGATGGAGCATAACCTTTACTTTATGGCTTCCAGGTGATTGCGAGGTGGAGTTCACAGGTGTTTGGGTCCCTTGTTTCACAGGATGAGTGCCGGTGCTGGGGTGGGTGCTGTGCCATGTGCCAGAATAGTGCCAAAATGGGTCACGGAGATGGTGTGTAATAGTGTTGGTGATTGCAGTCCTCATCCCCACCACTTCTAACCCCTCTGGAGGGGCACCCGCGTCTCTGAGTAGGATGCCCAGACTGCCCACAGAGACCATGGAGTCTGGGGGGGATAATTCCGGCACCCTGGAGCCCTAGTGTTTCCTACGAGCATCCCCCAGCGTGCTGCGTGCTGGGCAGGGTGCAAAGCACGGACCACCATGGCTACAAGTAGGGGAGAGGGTGAGCAGGGAGAGCCTAGGGGATGGGTCTCCCAGCACAGTCCTCCCCTGCTTACTGGGGCTGGAGGGGGGCCAGTGGGCTCCCAGTTCGCCAGATGAGCAGGTTGTCCTCTGGCCTGGGGCCTGCCAGGTGAGAACTTTCCTCCTTTGACATGGCTGGGCGCATCTGAGCCTTCGCCGCAGGGATGTTCTTGTTGCTAGGGCTAAAGCTCCTCCTTTGCCCTCCTCTCTCCCACCTTGCTGGGTGCCGGCTGCGGTGCTGCGCGTCTGGTGTCTTGTGGGGGGGGCTGAACCCATCATGCGCACCAAAGTGGCTCCTTGTCGGTTGTGTTTCAGACCAACCAAGAGGAAGGGGGGGCTGGGAGGCTCACTGTCCTGTGATGGACCAGCATTGACGACCTCCCTTGGATGAAGAAAGTGGGGGATTTTTTGCACCAGCAGTTGCATTTTGGGATGTAACAGGGCTCTTCTGAGTTTCGGCTGCAAACTTTGAATGACGGCTGCCTGCCTGCCTTCCCTGCCCGTGCACCCCGCCCGCCCACCAGCCCTGTCTTCCTGCGACCACCCCCGAGCCTCGCGGCCGAGCACCCCGGGATCACCCCCGACACCCCCCGCCCCCGGCACGGCTCCCGGGCCCGTTGTCTCCCCCTCGCCCGGGATCTGCTGCCACCTCCTGGGCAAACCCCTCCCGGCACGACCGGCCTCCCCCGCGGCTCCCCTTGGGGATCGGG
>VXBO01007009.1:47069-67428 GCA_013400135.1 Rhinoptilus africanus
GGGGCTGGGCTGGCTTCTCTGCTAAGTACTGGCTGCCGGCTGCGGGTGGGGATTCGTCGGCACGCAGCGGGACTGGGAATTGCAGTGGTGCTAATACTGTGAGGAAATGCAGCTGCCTACTAGGAGTGGGTAAGTTTTTTCTTTCCCTACCTTTTCTCCCTTCCTTTCCCCTTTCTTTCCTTTTCTTTTTCCCCCTTTTCTTTTTTTCTCCTACCTTTTGTTTTCTTTTCCTCCCTTTCTTTTCACCCTCCTTCTTTGCTCCACGCTTCTTCACCCCCTTTACCCTCTTCCCCCTGCTTTTTTTTTTTGTTTGTTTTGTTTTCCAGTGCATTGCAAGAGCCTCAACACAGCTGAACACCTGAGCCTTTGGCACGAAACAGGGGGAGGGACTGAAACAGCTTCACACCTGTATGTGCCACCAGCTCCTGAATCCTTAGATGGGAGCAAGTGCTCCCCAGGGTGCTCCCCGGCCCAGGTTTGAGCTCCTTAGGAGAAGGATTCAGAGAAGGCACCACCGAGGCATTAGCTGTGGTGCTTTTCATCCCAGCTGTTGCAGCCAAAGTTCTCAGGTACCTTTATAGAGGTGGCCTGGAGTCTGAAAGTCATCTGAAAAGGCTGGGAAAGGCTGTGCCTCCCCTACGGCTCCCCACGATGTAAGGATCCACTTCAGTTTGTGGCTGGAGACAATCAGACTGTGCTGTGACTCACACTGCAGCCCAGGCAGGGAGAGCCCTCTGGCTCCCCAGCACCCACCTCCCGCCGGAGTGCCATGGGGATAGGCCCTTTCCCCAGCAGATCAGTGGTCTGATCAGTGCAGCTAGACGAGGCAGAGCTCCACGGTGGGGAGCAGACCCCAGGGGACAAGCTTCTGTGTCTCTGGTGTGACCCTGCTAGGGAAGGGGCTTGGGGTGCCAGACAGCCTGCTTCGTGGAGGAACCCACCACCCAGTATAGGGGTCCCACCAGGCTTTGGGAACCACAGGTGGTGGCAGACCCAGCAGCTCCCTGAGGCCCCTGCTGTTTTCCTGGCCTGGGACCAGCACCCTACAATGAGCTGCCACGTTCACAGCTCCAGGAGCCACGTCCCTAGAGCCACTGGCAAGCCCGGATCTGCGAGGACTGTGCTGAGCATCGTGGAGGGTGTGATGGAGCTAGACTGGCTCCAAGCAGCACCCCCAACCTCTGGGCGGGTGGCAGAGGTGGCTCCACGCGGAGCCCAATATCCTGGGCATCTCTAGGGCAGGGACCTTGACTTGGCTCAGTGTCCCCATCCTGTGCTTTGCCACAGGTGGCTGAGCCATGTGGGGCCGTCCTGAGCCCTGTGGGTGCATCTCCATCTGGCTGCAGGGATGGGAAGCTCCCCTAGGACTGGTGGCCCCTCATCCCATGTGCTGGCCCATGTGGCCAAGGCAGGCAGGTGTGTGGGGTGCTGAGCATCTGCCAGCAGCCAATCCTGGTGTGCCCTTCGTCTGGGTGATGCTTGTGCAGGATCTGGCCACCAAGGGTACTCTTGGGCTTATTGCAGGTTTGTTTTGTAAGTCCATCCTTGGCAAAGGTGATCCAAGCCCCTGGTCCTGCTTGTTGAGCCTTTTCTGGGGCTACAAGGAAGGTCATGACCAGGGTCCCTTCACGTGCATCTCCTTAGCACAGCCTAAATGCAGAGACAGAGCTTGGGGCTACCTAATTTTGACAGCAACGTGCTGGGACCAGCACAAGGACCAGGCTGGTGTGCTTAGCCCTGCTGCTGCCCTGGTGAGAAGCTGTGCCACCAAAGACCAGTTCCTTGTTGGAAACTAGTTTGCTACAGCTGCAAGTCCATTGGGTTTTGTCATGGGCAAGGATAGACACAAGTGCCAATGTCCCCAAGGCTCTGCCCAGCCAGGATGGCATGAGGGCCTGGGGTGCTGTGGGTGCTCAATGGGCACCCGAGGCTGAAGTTACCCCCCTGGGAAAATGGGGATGCTCCCACTGCCAAAGGCGCTGGCTCACCTACGGGCACTGCCCTTGCTGCCAGATCTTCGCCCTGCCGGCCCTGGGCAAGGGCGACGCTCAGGGTGTTTTGCCTGGTGTTGACATTGCAGAGGGAAAAGACTTGCTTTTTAATGACGGGCTGGTTATTTTGGGGAAGCAGGGGGTGCAGTAGGTGGGCTGGCGGCCCCAAGCACGCGGAAGGGAACAATGGGGCCACTGTGTGGCCAAAGACCCTGGCTCCTGTCAGAAAGGCCCAGCGAGGAGTTTTCAGCATGTTTCTATTCCCCTGCTCAGGTATAGTTACATGGGGGAACAAAGATCCCTTCAAATCTGCCCACTCCCTCCGGCACAGCCCCAGGGGGCTGCAAGCAAGCACGCGTGTCGTCTCCCCGTGGGGTGCAAGGGAATGGTGACCATGCACACCAGTGAAGGCAGCTCAGTGGGGCCAGTGACACTGGGCAGTGGCGTGGGGACAAACCCACTGGAACCCATCACCAGGGTGGGGGGATCTTCTCTCCCAGATCCACGCTTCTGGTTGTGCCCCCCAGGTCAGAAAGCAAAGAGCAAATTTTGCCCTGCTCCTCGACACTCATCTGCTGCTGCTGTTAATGGAGCCGGAGCGGGTTTGATAAAGCGCTTTTCCTTCTGCCCCTGGGGGGGACAGCTCTCCTTCAGGCCAGCAGCTGCTGGCAGCCCCTATGCATGGGTTTGGGGTGGGAAGGCCCCCCCCAAGCAGCATGCCCTGTGTCAGCCCTGCGTAGGTGGGGCAGGTGAGGACCACGGTGAGCAGGTGTCCCACAGGCTACAGCCCCCGTGCTGCCCCCCACAGCATGTCGCCTGGCCCTGGCAGGGCTGAGCCCCTTGCAGGGACGCAGTTAGGGCAGGGGCTATCGGGAGGCAGGCAGGGTCCAGCTGGAGCAGCCCCAGGGGGGTTCCCAGGGCCAGGCTCCCTCCTTGGGAATGGGTTTGCACTGGATGGAGCTCTGCTCACACATCAAAGCTGCAGCAATTCGTTCCTGATGTCTTTTTTTTTCCCATCCTATGCCTGATGCTCAGCCCACACCCTAAAATCCTGGGTCTGCTACCAGGGCTAGATCCCCACTCTGGTTGCAGGGAGTAAGGACACATCACTGTGGGGTTGAAGCCCTCCTTCCAACTGTGGCTCCTGACAGGCCCCGGTGCCCATCCTGACATCTTGGTCCCCTTTGCAGAGACCAGTTGGAGTGGGATGTCCATTCCAGGCCTGATGCAGAAGTGAGGGGCAGTGATGGGGGAGTTTGGGGATGCATCCCCAAGCTCTCCCAGCCCAAACCAGCCAGGGTGGGAGGTCAGATTTAACAGGGCAAGGGGGAGGGTGCTGCCTGCTACCTGTGGTGCTCCGAGCAAAGCCACACCAGGGTAGCACCAAGCCCCATAGCCCTGGGACTGTGGACAAGTACCCGGGGGTGCTGCTCAGCTCCTCTGCTGGTGGCTCCAGAGACTCCAAGTCCTTGCTGGGCTCCCTGGGAGGGAGCTGCACCCGGTCATTTCTTTCTCATGCTGCTCTGTAACTGCCTAGTTTGCATGCCTAATTGCAGCAATGGTGCATGGAAATCTGGCCTGTGTTTTCCAATTCTAGTTGTTTATTTAAGCTGTTTAAAAATCCACTTCCCTTCCCTGGTGAACCCTGAGTGAATCCTTGTGTTTCTTTGAAAAGGGGAATGAAAGCAGATTGCAAGCTCCCTCCATCCTGTGCCCCCAGCGGGGCTCCCTAGACCCCCCAGCAGTGCTGCAGGGTGGGATTGGCCATGGGGAGCCATGTCCAGTGCTGATCCTGCACCCCCAACATGGACACCAAATGCCAGCTGCAGCCCTGGGGCAGTGGTCCAGCCCTGTATCCCGGCGGGATGCTGCCAGCCCCCAGGCTTAGGCCTTTCCTGGGCTGCAGGGAGTCCAGAGCTTGCCAGGAGTGAGCTTGTTTTCAACTTGTTTTTTAGGAAAAAAAAATTATCAACCCACACCGGAAAACCAATTTTCCACAGGCTTTTTGGCTGCATGGTCAGGGCTGAGCGCCCAGAGCTCTGGGCACAGAAGCATGGTGGTCTCTGCCCCTGAACAGCCCATCTCGGGAAAGGGGCTAGTAATACCCGCTTTTGGCATTGCTGGTGACACAGGCACCCATGGGTGTCTCTGGCTCACTCCATCCTTAATGCTATTTGGGTTTGGTTTTTTTTCTAAGAGTCGGGCCAGTGGGGCCACATGCCTGGGCAGTTCGTGATGCGCTTGGAGCCTCTTGAGCAGGTAACAGTAATTCCCCAGTGACCCAACTTGGCTTATTTTGGCACTGGTGGATCTTTGCATTCTGCTGGCCAGCTGGGTTATTTATAGCTCTGACAGAAAAAGGATAAAGTCAGCACAGGTTTTCTGGGCACTTCCCAAACCTACAGCCCCGTAGGCAGGGCTGCGCTGGACTGGGGCCAGAGGTGCCCTTAGAGGGATGCTCAGGGTCGTGGGAGCCCACTGGGGTCTGCAGGTCGGGCTAGGACCAATGTGAAGGGTTGCTGGGGAGCGGGATTTTTAGGCTCCTGATGCAGTAACTGGCCCTTTGGTTCAGTCTTGTTGGCCGAGTCTGTTCATGCACTGCATCAGCCCCAGAGCACCATATTTCCAAGAAAGGAAGTTTTCTCTGGACCTTTCCCTTGGCTGGTGGGCAGAGCAGCATCCCCTGTTCTCGAGGGCTGGTGATACAGACGTTTACAGCAAGCAGCCTGGGTCACGGACCACCCATGGGTGCGGGTCAGGGACAGCCCCAGGCGCAGGGCTTAGGGAGACAGCCTGCTCTGTGAGGGTGACCCTCTCTCCCCATGTCTCCAGTGCTGGCTTGTCCTGACGTGGGGACCCTAGAGATGGTCACCCACAGTCCTGTGCTTCTCCACAGGGGACAGGAAGGGACCCGGGACTGCTGCCACCGCCCCGGCCATGCTGCTGTTGGGGAGGTGACGAAGCTGCAGCGCAGCGTAGGGGTCTGGCCTGGCCTGCCCTTGCCAAGGGAAACACCTCAGTGGTACAGAGCAGCCCTGTTCCTTACAGCCCCCTGCCCAGCTTCCCCTCTCTGCCCACCCCTCACACCCAGGGTGCTGCAAAAAATCCTCGTCAGCCTGAGTTTTTCTGACCTTTCTGCAGGTGTGGTTGCAAATGGCCATACAAGGGTGCCAAGAACGGTGTCCCCAGGCTGGATTTGGCCTGGGTGAGCAAGGAAGGGACATTCCTCGCACTCCTCACATGCCACGGCTGCCCCCCACTCCTCAAAAAACACTCAACATCAGGAAACCCACCTATATGGTCTGGGGCAAAATGCAATGCAATGGCTGATAAAAAAACCCCAACCAGCCAACCCCTACAAAATGGGCAGAAAATGTCCCCTGGGGATGGCCAGAGATGCCCGGGTGCTCCCCAGCACCCAGTGTGGCTCCTAGGCTGGCCCAAGCCTCTGGGCAGCATGGGTCCAGGCAGTGTGATGAGCGCGGCCGTGCTCAGCAGGCAGGGCGCTGGTGGTCGGGCTCACTAGATGGCAGCAGCTCTTCTTCCAAAGGGCCGGGATCGTGCCGCGCAGCCCAGGCAGACAGATCCACACCAGGTTTCTTGTTCCTCTGGGGCATTGTTTTATGGAGGGCAAAAGCCAGGATTTTACTTTCTTCTTGATGTTTTTGAAGGTACACTCACCTCTGGGACCTGAAACGGCTCCTTGATGTGACGAGGCTCCGGGCAGCCCCAGCTGCATCCCAGCCCGACGGGAGCAGGGGATCCCCATTCCCTTGGAGCCTCACCATCAGCCAGGGATGCTCATGCAACACCACCGCTGCACGCAGCCTAAGTTATCCTCAGCCATCCCTAAGGCATTTATTGCTTTTCCTAAATCCACAGCTCTTGGAGAGATGCGAAGGGGTTTTTTCATGCTTCATTTTTATACTCATGTTTCTGGCTGCCTTGGGGACAAGGGAAAATCTCCACGTACACTTCAGGAGCACAGAAAAGAACTGTCAGACAGGCGCTGCCACGCAGCCCAGCTCTGAGCAGGCAGCCTAGCTCTCCAGAGCCGGCAGGATGGTCCTTGCATGATTCCCCAACACATGCTGGGTTATTGTAGGATCCGGGGGAGACAGGCAGTGTTGACTCACGAGGGAGCGAGAACATAGAACTGGATGGCTGGCGCCTGTCTGAAACATTTGTGTTAATCAGTGATTATGCAAATAAACAGCTCTGCGATGCTACGAGCTCCTCTGCCGTGACATGGAGCATATGTTGCCTGTGGCAAGGAAGTGGTTCCTCCAGGAGCTGCAAAGCTCCTTGTTTCCATTTGCGGGTCCCGCTGTGAAAAGCAGATTAAAAGCAGCCCTCAGCTGGTCGGGGGAAGGCAGGAGCCCCTGGAGGCCCCCCCAACCCGCCTGCCGTCACCTTTCCCTTTTCCCCATGTGGCTTGAATTACCACAGCTGTTTGCTTAATCCATCAGGCTTCAAGAATGAGCCACTTGGTGCTTTCTTGGCCTCTCCAGCAAAGCCCTGCGCCATAAACATAACAAGGCAGGCTTGTTCCAAGCCCCTGAAGTCAACAAGTAATGCTTCTCCTGCCCTTCAGGACCGGGCTGCTGCTAAATATAGCCAAGGGTGCTTTCCATTCATAAAATGTGAATTATGGCCCCTGCTCAGAGGGAAGGGAGCCAGTTGAGGAGTCCGTGGGCTCCAGCCACGCCAGCGTGGGATGCAGACAGACGCTGAAAGGCTTGGCCCCATCCTTTCACTGCCCTCCAGCTCTTCATGGGGACATGGGGGAAGAAATGCTTTTGAGGGAGCATTTCCTGCTGGGTGCATCTGTCCATCTTCATGCTGGGTGGTGCGAGGCCGTCGGCCCCCTGCAGCCCCAAATTCAGCATCCTGAGCCACAGCGTGGCAGGGGACATGCAAGGTGAGGTCAGGGCTGTCAGGGCAGTGCTGGCATCTGAAATGTGCTGGATGGCACACAACACGCAGGTAAGCTAGGCAATGAGCCGGGGTGCCCGTGGGAGGGTCTGGGCACCCCGTGCTCCTAGAGTGCTGCAGATGGTGGGGCACCATGAGTCCCCTACTACTCTGCCCACTGCTGCTGAGGTTAGCACAGGTTAAACACCTCCCTGGGTTTGGCAGTTGGGTTGTTTCAAATCCCAGCTCAGAACTGCCAAACCAGCAGGTTTTCCGGCACATCATGGGCCTTTTGATGCCACAGAGATCTGAAGATTTAAATAAAGCTGTAAGACCCACTCTGTGTAACGCTTGGGTTTAGCTCCAAGAAACCTGGCTTGGTTTTATAGCATCTTCAGATCAGCAGTTTCCTACTGATGCCAGCACTTGCAATTTCTGTGTGTGTGTCTAAAACAGTGGAGCTTGGCAGAGCCATGCCAGCTAGGAAGGGGCTGGGCTGGGTTCCACATTAAAGTTTTTGTTTCTTTCTTTTTCCCATTTCCTTTTGAAATAATCCCATTTGGGCCTCTTAGGAAAAAAACCCAAACCATCTGGTACCAAGTATTTGACCGCTCGAAATCAGCTTCTCCTTACAGAAAAGCACAGAAGCGATGCAGGGATTCCTGGTAGAGATCAATAACGCTTAAGGTCACATTTGTTCATCATCCCTCCCAGCCTTTGACTATATGGACTGAGGACATCAAGGGACATGTGATGCTCTGTGCCAGCACAGGAGGTAAATCGTGAAGGTTAGTAAAGAAGAAATTGAATCAGTAAAGAGTCCTTGAAGCCTGATTTATTGATGCTCTTATGTGAGATCTCAGCAGGGCAAGATGCTGCCACGAAGAAGAGACAAGTCATCAATCACAGTAACTCAGTGGGCATTTGATGTGTGGTGAGGACCCTTTGGCAGGCCCATCCCGAGCCCCAGATGGGGTCCCCTGGCAGGCTTCGGGGCTGATCCCCTTCACTGAGGCTGGCGGTGAGGCTGAGCCTCTGCCCGCCTAGCTTGCTAGCTCTGCATGAAAAGGTGGAAGTTGGTCCTAGTGAACTCCTGATGGATGCTGTCAAGTAATTTGTCTGAGTCTTGGGGGACATCTGAGAGGACTTGCTGTCCTGGGATGAAGCTCTGCTCTGGAGTGTAGGTGAACGTGAACGAGCTGGAGTAGATGAGGCCATCATCCCTGATCAGCAAGAGCGGGACCGTGATGGGGTATCGCAGCCACCTCCAGTCACTGCCAAAGGCAGAGATGTCGGGGACGACACACACAAGGGACTTGGGGCTCCTGGGAACAGCACAGGAGAGGAAAACGTGCATTAGCCCTGGAGGGCCCCATGCAGGAGCAGCTAGCAGTGAGTGCTGGCATGTCTCCTCCAGCCTGGAGCTCAGAGTGAAGCCTCTGGCCGGTTTCTCCTCTCCTCCCCAGTGTTTGCCAGGGTTTTTCAGTCATTTGCAGCCCCCTGAGGTCCCTGTTGTCCCCTAGACTGCATCCAGAGCCAGAGGCACCAGTGAGACTTGACTCTGCCTCTCCTCTCAATGCTCATGCTTGATCCCACAGAATGGGTAGTATGAGTGTCCCTGTCCCCAAGGCTGGCAGCCATGTCCCTCCCAGAGCTGCCCAACACAGCCCAAACCCAGCTGCCATCCCGTGCCTGCTCCTTGGCTCCCCTGGACACGTTACCTGTACATGGTCTCTGCTTCCACGTCTCCAAACCAGACCTTGAGGTGTGTGTGGAAATACTCCCCCTGCACCTCCAGCATGGCCACGTCCCCCCCGCCTGTGAGCTGTGACGGGCAGAGCACACAGCAGCACATTATGTGGTGCCATGAGCCAGATACCTCCTCCTGCAGGATGCTCTGCCCACCTGTCCCGTTCCCACCACAGTGGTCCAGACCCAGGCATTCCCACGGCATCCCAAACATGGGAGATGCCAAGTGTGGGTGCAAAGGCTCAGGAGTCGGAGCCACACTGGAGGCTGGTGATGGAGAGACAGGGGGGGCCTGCAGCTGGCACTGTGCCTACCTGCAGGGCAGTGATGAGCGGCACGGGGCTGACGGGCTTGCAGACGCGGGCCAGGCTCTCACTGAAGGTGTACTCTACCATCTCAGTGCCAATGATGGTCCAGCAGGAGCCGTCGTTCAGCAGCTCCCGGTTGGCTTCCTTCGGGCAGGGAGATGCCTGCGGAGAGTGTCACAGCTCCAAATGCACTGCAGGGGACCGTGGCCAGGATGCCTGGCATCTGCCCCCAGTGTCTTCGTTCCAGCAAGCCACTGCTTCGCTCACTGGGAAATGGGGATCACGATGCCTTCACAAAGAGCTTGGTGATGCTGTCCCCACCAAAGCAGGCAAGCTAGAGGTAGATGGCTTTGCAGTGATTCTGACCTTAATGTGGATGCAACCCCCTTTTGTTGGAAGACCCCTCCCAGTGACATGTTCCCCAGACAGCAGCAAAGCAGAGAAGCTTGGAGAGAGGATGGGGAGCACCCCGGGGTTCCCCACCCTCTCCTTGCACTGCCATACCTGGAACTGAATCACTTTCTCTGTGGAGAGACACAGGTACATGCGGTCGCTGTCCTGGAACTGAAAGGCGCATTTGTGGAGCTGGGAGATGGGCTCATCCACATCCAGCATGGCATACTGCTTCGTCACCTTCCGGATGATCTGCAGACGGCAGTGTCACACCAGGGATGGTACCCATCCCTCAGAGGCACAGAGCAGCCAGGTCCATGTGCTTGGCACTCACAGGGATGGAAGCTTACCAGGGGAGGCAGGGTGATGCCAGTGGCCGTACAGACCAGCTGTACCACGGAGCCGTAGCGGATATACCCTTCCCGCAGGGAGAACTCACTCCGGGTGCAGCGCTCATCAGCTTGCAAGGAAGGAGAAAGGCAGAGTCACCCCCAGGCAGCCCAGGAGCAGATTAACCTGGGCTGCCTCATTATGCACAGGTCTGGACATGCTCCTAGTGCTTTCTAACTGCTTTTTCTGCTCTGTAGGTGCTCACTGCTTCGAGAGACCACTGCTCCATGGGAGCCCAGCACAGGATAGCAAGACTGGGATGCTGTACCTCACAGGGACACCGCCAGAGGCAGCATGGGCAGGGATGCTCTGGCCTCTGGCCTCTTCCAGGCAAGTTACTTGCTTGGATTCGTGAGCCTCCAGGCTGGTACAGCTCTTGCTGCCCCAGTCACAGCCTGTGTGCTCTCAGGGCATGATGCCAGCCCTCAGAGCCAGTGGGAAATGGCCTTTGGCTGCAGTGCCACACCAGGAACACCGGGCAGAGGTGAGACCTGAGACAGGTTCCCACATCCCCAGCCTATTTCCCACCACTTCCACGCCCAAGAACTGGCTGTGCAGGACGGCAGAGCCAGGGCTGGGGACAGGCAGTGGCTCCACGAGGTTCCTTACCCAGGTGGAGGGTGAAGGCTGCCCACTGCCGGGCACTGGCGATGAAGGCCCCCCCCTCGACGGAGAGGTAGCGGGTGCTGACGGTCTGGGAGCGCAGGCGGTTGAAAAGGGAGACTTTGGAGCCCGAGGAGATGCAGACTGTGAGGAGAGGTGGCTGCGTTAGTGCTTCCCAGGACTGTGCTTGAACTATGGATTTTGTCAAGCCAAGGGAAGACTGATGTAACCTGCCTGGCAGGAGACAGCATCCCCCCGCTGTCTTTCTCTATGTGAGGGCCAGCCCAGGTGGGCTTTTCAAAGATGCAGGTGAAGACCATGGGGTAGGGAGCATGTTAACATCAGGGCATTACATATGGTGGTGGGTGAACCATTTGGGAATGTGATGTATGTGCAGATACATCCTCTTTTGGAAGTGCCCATGGGCTTTGGGTCCAGCCTGTAGCACTCTGTAGCCGAGCTGTGAGCACGCAGAGAGCATCCCACCCTGGGCTCGTATCCACTTTCCTCCCCACAGAGCCACCTCCACTACGTACGGTCTGTGTTCTTCAGTGACTGCTTCTTCTGTGAGGGCTTGGAGATGACCTTGATCAGCTTGCTGTGGAAGGTGCCGATCTCCTGCCCATTGCTGAAGAAGAGCTTCAGGACCAGGCGGAAATGCTTGCGCTTGTCTGCATCCGAGATGTACAGTGCCTTGGCACAGCCGAAGCCCTGCCAGGGGCAGAGAAGGGCTGTGGGCAGCTCCAGCCCAGCCCTGTCAGACTTCCTCGCCCTCCTCACCCTCCTCACTGCCCCGCGAGAACATAATAGCCCCCTTTCAAAGAGACCCAGGTTAGTTAAAGGGGGAAACGGCCAGAGATGTTATTACAGGTGGAATGAAGAGCTGGGGATCGGCAGAGGCTTTATTTACACTGGGCTCCTCATGGAAATGAATGTTCACATGTGATTTATGCCACATAACATGAGAATTCACCCTGGGTTTATGGTTTCCCCGCCGTCTTGGCTGATATGCCATGTCTTAGCAGCAACACAAGCACTGCAAACAAAGGCTCTTTTTGTAAGGTTTCTGGCCCGACTCAGATCCTGTGCTCTTCAGGGACCCCAGATAATGCTATTTTTTTCATTTCTTGTTTTTTCCCCTATCAAAAGACTCCAGATCTCTGACACCAGATCTCTGCTGTAGCTCTTGAACTTCGGGATCGATTGAAGTGTGTTGGGTTGTTTTTTAGTTGTTTATCAGCAAATGAAAGACTGGGCATTCATCTTGCAATAAGCAGCAGTGCTGCTCACTTCGAGAAGGTACTGGGGCTGACGGAGCTGTGCAATTTTTGGCAGCTTGCCTGCCACGGGCCTGCCAACCTGAAAAGATGGTGCCAAAGAAAGACAGGGCTCTTGGCAAGGCAGGGGAGCCTGCCTAGCTGCTTGAGCATGTGCCACAACAGGGCGGCAGAGCAGGAGTGGGGAGTGATGGCTAGGAAGGAAGGACCATGATATCCCAAGGAAGAGGGAAATGTGACATCCCAGGGCGTGGGGTGATGCCAGGGGAAGCCCAGCCCCTGCAGGAACGGGGTCCCTGTGGCCCCGGGGAGCGGTGGGTACTACCTTTGCGTCGGGCTGCTCCTCAAAGCTGAGCTTCTGGGTCTCCATGAGGCTGCTGCCCATGCTGTCCAGCCCCATGTACCCGCACACCCGAAATCCTGCCTCTCCCAGGTCCCTGGCTGGAAGAGATGGGGAGAAGCACCCTCCAGCCCCCATGCAGGCATGGGCTCAGCTCCTCCTGGTGGCCAAAACTCCAGCCCTCCGCAGGTCTGGACCACAGAGGGCTCAGCCTCAAGGGGGAAAGAGGAATTTTGGGGGGGCAAAGATAGAATAAACTGGCTGACTCTCCTTTGCAGAGGTGGAGGGCAGCTCTGTGTGGCATAGGAAGGGAGGGAGGAGAGGTCCAGGGCCGCCGCCCAGCACTTACCTTTTATCTGCTCCTGTTTTAACTTCCATCCCGGCCCACTCAGGTAAACGCAAGGTGGGGGGCAGAAAAACCTGCAGAGACGAGTGGACGTTTTCTTACTGCACTTCAGCATCCAGAAAAGGTGCTTGGGTGTGCTGGGATGGCTACGCTGAGAGCTTCACCCAGGACTCTCCAGCACACGAAGCATCCCTGCACCCTGGGAGGTATGTGGTGCTGTGGTGGGGGCTGGGGACCCCCCAAGGAGGGGTTACGGGCAAGGCTGGATGGGGGAACTGGGCTCTGCTGCCTCCAGCTGCAGGGTCCAGCCCCAGCCCAGGGCAGCTGCCACATCTGTCAGTGCTGCCGGTGGCCACGAGCCCACTGGCCACAGGACGGCCCCAGGAGGGGAGGACAGGGTACTTCGACCCACCTCCTCCACTCCAAGCTAAGGAGGGATGGGGCTCCCTGCCCGCCTGCCATATGGGAGTTTCATCAGGTTGGGAACAGAGTTTGCATTCACAGCCAGATTTGGAGCCCAACACAAATAAATCTATAGCCAGGGTTTTGGAAACCTATTTGCCTGTGTTTTATTTGGGTTTCCACTGTCTTCGCACTTGTGTGAATGGTGCAAATTCATCCTCTATTGATACTGGGTAAAGTGCTAGCAGAGAAAACACCAGCGGGGAGGGGTGGGGGGTGGATACTTCAGAGCCCTAAAGTCCTCGGTGCGAGTTTATTTAAACAAGTCAGCCACAGCATGGGCCCCTGACTCCCACCATGAGGTAAAAAAGCAACATCACCTTTAAACTTTAACCTGTGAGCCTGTTTTGTCTCCCTCTCCAGACCTGGCATTTGATTTTCCCATTCGTGCCTTGCCTGGGGTCTGGAGCAAGGGGAGGAGGAGGCGGCTATCACCGAGGCTCAGCGACACGGGGGCTTCCCTCCTGGCTAGGAGACCCCATCCCAAAATAAAACTTCAGCTGTGGACTAGCAGCTCCTGGCAGGAGGCTGGATGCAATGAGGACTTTGTAGGCAGCCTCAAGCTGTCTCCTGGGGTGGCTGGGGTCTGGGTGCAGTTACACCTCAGAGACAGAGCTCGTCACCTCACAGCTGCTCCACACTTGGTAATAACTGAGGATTATTTATATCACAAGGGTTAATGGAGGATTAATTATATTACAGGGCCATAGTCTGACGTCACTGCCCAGGAGTAGCAATTTTGGAGATTTGAGTCAGAACCTCAAGGTGGTTTTGCAGTGTGGGAAGGATTTTAAAAAATAGCTGCTTTTTTGGAGATTGTGGGCATTGATAGAAGCGCCCAGTCCCTGCTGTGGCTGTTCACATTTTAAGGCAAGATTTCCAGAGCGCTAACCTTTCCCCTTCTTCTTCTGGGATAGTTTATTTCCTTCTTTTACTTCATCTTTCTGATCTCCAGTGTGCCATGGGAGGAACCTAACCACTGTGAAAGGCTAACTGGGGTGGATGGAGATTAATAGTATTAGTTCAAGACTGAAGTTTTGGATGCAAAGAGGTTATGAATGGATGGAGACAGGATATGTCACATCATTTGCTTCACCAGCTTGGATCAGAGAAATCTAGCAAGGCTGAAAAGGAGCTTTGGGTAGCTGAGTTTGGAAGTGGCTACAGGAGAAGCTGGAGTGATTGCCTACCTTTTTTCATTGCCGTATGACTTCTGTGCGACTTTGGCGTGCAGTATCAGTACCGTCTGGTCCGCTGGCAGTTGAAGGTACCTCCGCACGCTGTCTTGAAGCAGGTCAGTTTGGTATGGGTTGGATCTACAAGAGAGAGGTCCCCCAGCACCGTAACACCAGTACCGGGCTCCTGGCCTTGCCCTACCAGCCCTGCACCGAGACAGGAGCTGGGACCTCCCTCCCTGTCCAGCCTGACAGGGTCTGGGGGGTGTGGAAAAAAGGGGATGCTTTCCCATCGGAAAGCACTGGAGCTCAGAGAACATTTCAGCCGCTGCAAGACCAGGGTTGGCACGGAAAAATATAAAGTTTGGATAACTGAGTAACGGCTTCATCAGTTTTCAACAAAACACACACAGGGCACTACGTTTGTAGCTCTAAACCACACATTTCTAAGACTTCCAGTCCCACGTGCTGGTAGGCGGCAGTGCTCTAGTTGATCATTAAGTTGTTTTTCCACCTGATGTGCTTGTTGCCGCGTGGCTTTTTGGCGAGTTGGGAAGTACCGCTGCTGAGCCGTGAGCACAGCTGGGGAGCTGTCACGCGAGGAGGAGCTGCTCGGTGGCTTCTGCAAGGGCTGCTGAGTGAGAAATGCTGCATTTTTATCCGAGATGTAAGTGAGTGCTTTTGCTGATTGTTTCTGCTCTATTAACTAGAAGGAGTTCCCATGCACATGGAATTTAACTCTGCTAACTTAGTAGGTTGGGGTTAACAGACTGGAGAGAGATGAGGTGGGTCCAAGCCTGAGGTGCCTTGTTCTGCTGCCTGGTACACATGAGCAAGAACTGGGGGATGAGAGGGGAGGGTTTGTGGGGTGTCTACTGGGGAGACCTTTTGTGGTGCTGCCTTGCTCTCAGAAGAGGCGAGACTGCCCATCTGAAGACCATCCTGCGCTATGGAGATCCCCAAAACCACTCAGGTACCTTTGGCTGGATAAGAAGAAACCAGAGGAGGGGAAAGGGATGCTGCTGGGCAGGAGCCCCTTGCTAGCATGTCTGTCAATGTCTGGCATGTTGCAGCTGGGCACACTCAGGAGAAATTGATCCTACCAAGGGGACTCAGCCTGGCTGGTTATGAAAAGGTCTTGACTTCAGTCTGAGCTCACTTCTTCCATGTGCTGAGCTCCCTTGCCTTGCTCCAATGCGGTGTTCATAACTGCTGGTACTTGGCCAATGTGTTTCAGCTCTGCATGCCCAGGGATGCTTTTGGACACACCTGGGTGAGCATCAGACCCAAAGCAGATCCAGCATCCCCAGGATGATGAGAGAAAGTTGTATGGAAACTAGTTTCAGGCTCTGGCTCTTGACCCTCCCAAGGCTACTGGGGTCACTCATGACCTCTCCACACAGTGATGGTCTCACATGAGAGAAACAGCAGTGTCCAGAGAAGGCTGGGGAGCCCCAAGCACAGCTGTAAACATGCTGCTGAGCCACTGTGAGAAAGCAGATGGGGACCACAGGCAGCACCAGGGGATTGCTTGGGGAAGAAGCAGTGAGGATGGGGGGTACTCTTGCAAGGGAAAAACTTGCAAAAGGCACCCAGTGGAGCATCCCCATTAAAAACAGTTGCTCTTGCTCTTAAATGGCCTAGAAATAGAGAATAAACGAGGTATTAAACAATCAGATGTGTGAGGAGAGGTAAATCGAGCCCTGCCAAGCACCCCAAGGCAAGCCGTGGTGAGTTGGGTGCTCGGAGGCCAGAGTAAGGTCCCAGGGAGAGAAGCAGCAACCGCTGCCATCCCAAGCAGCATCAGTCAGTTCTTCTCTTCCCAGTGCAGCACGTGTATTTTAAAGAGGCTGTGACCTTTGCAGCTTCTAGGACCCACGTTACAATTAGTCTTAAACTTCTATCCCTTCCCTTCCCGTTTTCCCACTTTGTGGATGGAGCCGATGCTCACCTGTTTGTGAGTGGGAGACAAACACATGTCCCAGACAAGCAAGTATGTACCCAGCATCTCTGCTGGGTAGTTCCATTGTGACCTGATGCTTTTCACTCCACAGACTTTCCTATCACTGCTGTGTTGGGACAATATAATCTCCTGCCCTCCTTGTTCACAGCTCTTTATCCTAGACGTGTTAGCTGGATCACCAGCAAACATAAATCAACAGAGCTCTGCCAAAATCAGATTTACAGCTGGTGCTAGTGTCAGCCACAGCATTAGCTGCTGCTCCGTGTCTGAGAAATGAAGGTTTTATGGCCATGGCAAGCCCCTTCCTGGCTGCTGAGCACATGCTGATGCCGAGCTCCTCTCCCCATGGCAACCTCAACTAGGGCTCAGCCCCAGCCAGCACTCACAGTAAGGCAGAAGGATCTCCTTTGACAGCCAGGCCTTTGGATGACCCTTAACAGCTCCCACGGTAGGGCCGGATCTGTTCCCTCCAACCCTCCATCTGGGAGAGTCTTGCTCCAGCATCCTGAAGTTGAGCTTTACCAACCAGTATCCCACCAGTATTTTCTCTAGGAGGAGTTACTTGGACAGGCTGGAGTGAAGCTTTTCAGTTAGACTGTCTACTGACTGGCTTATATCTTTGCACAGACGAAGAGGTCCTGTAAGAATGTTATTTTATCTTTTTTCATAATGGCAATGCAGAGCTTCCTCCCTGCTTTGTTGCCAAGCTATAGTGTGATTTCAGCTTTGATCCACCTTTGCTATTTTCCCCTTTGTCTAAAAGCACTGTTTGGGAATCTCTTTGCAAAAGTCTCTTTTTTTTTTTTTTTACAGAACTACTGATTTTGATCAGGACAAATGTGGAAACGGACTGAGGAAAAGGCTGCCCTTTGGCCTGACCTTGGTTATTCTTTTACACCAATACAACACAGTGAAAAAATAGTATTATGGCTCCATTCAGCAGCATTTCGCCCTCAGTTTGTCAGAGACAATGGGCAGAGAGCAGTGGAGAACCAGGCTGGCTGCGTGGATTTTTTCGTAGTGAGCCTCATCATTCGGTATTCAGTGCAAAATGAGGAGTGTAGCTTTGGGTTCTTGCTAGTGTCTCAGCTGTGGGGACATGTGCTCCATCCCTGCTACTGTTACTCACCAGCACCCACCCCTATACCTCATGGTGGGCCAGGGAAGTGCCAATCCCGCGGAGCTGCTGGAGGGAGCCTCTCCCATTAACCCCTCGTCAGAGCAAGGATCACCCTGTTATGGAGACCGGGCAGCGGCAGGGAGTGTTCAGGAGCAAATTGCCAAATCCTGCGGATTAAGACGTGTGCTGACAGCGTGGCCAGCAGCAACGCCTGCTCCGCAGAGCTTCCTGTGGCACTGGCTCGGGGCAGGGCCAGGCTTGTGCTGGTATCATTGCTCCCTGCCATCCGCATGTAATACCAGAGGCACGTGGGTTACTGCCTGGAGCTTATTAAAGAGCTTTCTGGAATAATTATCTGCATGCTATTTACTGCTTAAAGTGGTTAACGTGCATGCCAAAGGCAGGTAAACACATCGGAGTTCATTAGATTTGATGTCTAGCTGGAGGAACGACTACTGAGGCACTTGTTTTTCTTTCCTTTGTCCATTCTCTGCAGCCATTGCCTTCCAAATTTTGGGGCTAAATTGTTTCAGTGACGCATTTCTGAACAGTGCTCGCCATTCTGCCCACCGAGGCGACCACCCAGCATCCATCATCTGGTTTAAATTTACCTTCAGAAAGTCAAAGGGCTGTTGCTAAAGCAGCTCAATATAACCACTTGGCTCCTTCTGGCACCTCCAGCCTCCTCGGGCTTACAGGGAATTATTCACTCCTTCTGACATTTATTATATTAAATTGTTAAAATGCTTTGATTGTAGTGCGGTGTTAGTTTAGTTTCATATTAGCAGCACCGCACGGGCCAGGCTCTTGGAGCTCGGGCTAAAAGCCTGCCTTTCAGAGCCTGAGGTCTCAGCTGAGACTCGGCTGCTCTTGCACACAGTTGGGCATTATGTGGAAAAGGGGGAGGGGGGCAGGGGGGGACACACAAAGGAGGAGCCACCACCTTTCTTTGACATTGATTTTTGTAAGGCTTTCCTCCTCCCTACTGAGCTGAAAGCTTTTCCCTTTAGCTCAGGCTGTGCCTCAGGAGGGGGTGTGAGGGCACTTGGTGGAGCACCTCTGGGGTGGCTCTGCCCCAGTGGCATGGTCCCAGAGCACCTATGGGTGTTTAAATGTCCTGGCTGTGCTGCTGTGCCTTCATCCATGGGAAACGAAGCCGAAAAGGAGGAGTGCCCCATGTGCTTTGTACAGGAGACACAGCCCTAGACCATCTCATTAAACATCTGTTTTATGTGGGCACGCTTGGAACCCAGGTGGGAGCCGAGAGGCTTTGGTGGGGTTGGACCCTGCAGGCCCCTTGCTGCTTTTAGGAGAGCTGGTGTTTAAGACCGCAGCTGAAAATTAGCCCTCACCAGCAGGGTGTCTGAGGGGGGCCTCAATCAGAACTTTGTCCTGCCTCCAGCTGGGAAATGCATTTTCTGCTTCCTCGGCCCGGGGGGTTGGGCAGGGCTGTGCATTGCTGGCTACCTGCCACCACAGCTCAGGGTGTCCTGCTGCCCTGGGTGACAGTCCTGCCACAGGCATAGCTCCTGCCTGTGACGGGGGGGACTGACAGGGGGGAACTCAACAGAGGGACGTCTTCTGCTCAGCCTGCTCCTGCCACTGTGTCACACGTCCCCGCTGAGACAGCCACGCTCGTGGTGTGGGACATATCCTGGTCCCTGCATCACTGTCTGCTCTGGGAGGACAAAGTCCCACAACACCCTGTGTTGCAGGAGCAGAAAAAACACTTTACGGGCACTGGGAGAAGCAAACCACCTTCTGCACTGCTGCTTCCCAGTTTGCTGATGTTCACCAGCTCCATCTGCAGAGGAAGGGATGCGACTTTTTTGGTAAAAGTACCCAATTCAGGAGACCAAAATACAACCCCAGCAGCTACTGTTTAGAAACTGAGTTTTCAAATACGCTCTTTATACAAGAACTTTAACTCATGGTAGTGCTGTCCTCAAGTGCAGGTAACGCTGAATTCAAGTGCAGAGATTTAATTCACTGTTTTTCCTCCACAAAGGAGCTGCCGTTTGCCTTGCTCAGGAGATGGCTGCCCAGCAGTTTTCTGCCACAGAGGGCAATTGTTCTTTCCTGGGCCCAGGGAAACCAAACGTCCTAAAAAAAATATCCATTTCAGTGGTCTGGGTTATATTTTGTACAGAGCAGGGGAGAAAATGCCTGAAGTGCTCTTGGGTATGGAGTCAATACACTGTTTATGCAAAAGGAAAAGCCATTAGAAATCACAGAAATGAGAAGCCTGCAGTTTCTGTCTTCCCTCATTTTTCCATACCTCCTTTAATGCAGACCAACCCAACCCACAAGCCCTTGTGTATGCATGGGTATTTATAAATCCTGTATTTTCCTCACTGCACACACAAATGAAACTCAGCCTTTTCTGGGCTTGAGGGATTTATCGACCATGCCAATGGCAAACAGCAGTGGAGAGCAGGATGCACAAAACCTGTCTGGCAGAGAGCTCTGCCAGGGGACCAGGGGCCAGCCGAGCCAGTCACCCCGGGCATATTCCCGGCTGCCCTGTGCCTGCCCCAGCAGCACCAACACCCTCAAATGCCCCAGTTTGATAAGGCAGTATTGACCTGTCTGCTAGAAAATTCAGGTAATGTGGCTGATCTACTGTAATCTCCTTTCTCTGTTCCTCTTGTAGCTGTTGATTTTAGTGCAAAGAGGAAAGAAAGTGTTGTTAAAGTACTAAAACACAGTTGTGTAAAGCAATAAAGGTGGTTCCTACCAACACTATATTGATCTATGTGTTGAGAAGAGGCGGAGGGCTGGGAAGGTCTATTCCAGGGTGTCTAAGAAGCCTCTGCTAATGATCCCCACCACCACAGTTGGGCACATCAGTTGACCTTGCTGGAAGCTCAGCCTGAGGCTTTACAGCTCTCAAAGCTCTGGTCTCCAGCTCCCTGGTCTAAGCCCACCTCCCTACACTGACTGCAGCCACTACCTGTGGAGGTCCTGAAACTCCCAGGGCATCATAGCTAAAATGCATTGAGCTTGGACTTTGCTTTTTCCAGGACTTTCTGAGTTTATGGGGCTTCCAGGTGCACTCCTACAGCAGGGGAAGTTGAAAAAAAAGAAAAAAGAAAACGAAAAAGTAAAGAAGAAAAAAGTGGGGAAAAAAGAAGAAAAAAGTAAAGAAAAAAGGAAAAAGAACAAAAATTAAGAGAAAGGAAAAAATAAAAAAGGGGAAAAAAAGAAAATAAAGCATGAAAAAAGAAAAAAGAAAAATTAAAAGAAAAAAGAAAAAATATGAAAAGAAAAATGAAAACAAAATTAAAAACAAAAGAAAAAGGGAAAAAAAGTTAAAAAAAAAGGGGGG
>VXBO01007011.1:0-35387 GCA_013400135.1 Rhinoptilus africanus
TCTGGGGGACCCTGCTCTGGCCGAGGGGGGGACGGGATCAACTCCAGAGGGCCCTGCCAGCCCTGTGATTCTGTGATTCATCTCTTGAACAGCGAGAGCTTCTTCTTTCTTCTGCAACAAGTCCTGGTCACAGGCGCTTCCACCTCACAATTTCTAAACTGAAAGTTTCTTTTAAATACCTTGCGGTTATTTTTAAATACCCCAGCCGACCTGACGGTGGCAGGAGGAGCTGAGGAGGTGGAGGCGTCTGCATCTGGCTTCCCCCCGTGGGCTTCTGGGGAGCGGTTTAGAATCTTAGTGTAAATGAAAGAGAAATGGGGCTTGTGCTTACAGTGCTCAGGCCTCTGCACGGCAGGTTGTGCTTGTTGCCGGGGTTTAGGGCTGCTTTAGATGAGCTAAGAAACACTGTAAGGTTCTTCTCTTGCTGGAGGCAGCCTCTCTGGGATCGCTGGCGCGTGGAAAGGTCCATGCAGCTGCTTCAGCGGCTTGGGTTTGCTCCTTCTCCTATCTCGGGTACGCCTCACCTTCTGCTGTAACCATAGAATAGCTGCGAAGAGCTTTGCGTTACAGTCTGCGGTGCCTGGAGACCCTTTCAGGGTTCAAGAAGCATGGAGCTGTATTTCCAGGTAGATCCTCCAGCTCGTCTCTCTCCAGGCTGGAAAAAGCAAGTCTCATCCTCCCTTTCTCCCCGTCTCTTGGTTGCTGCTCTGACCTGGGCACTGCAGCCCAGGGGAGAGGGGAGACCTGGCATAGCCGGGTTCCCGGGAGCTGGAGCTGTGGTCGACGAACACCCTGTTCAGCTCTTCAGGCAGCGTTTGCCGAGCCGTCCCCCTGCCAACCTTTGATGCACACAGAGAGCTGCAGCTCTCTGGATGTTTTTTACTGTGGATACCGGTGAAAAAAGGCTGACGTGGCCCAAGGACACGACTGGGTTTCTCCAACTCAAGACTGATCGTGGTTATATGTTTCTGTCTCCTGTGGCCCTACAGCTCCAGGAGGCATTATCCTTAGAAGAGCAAAAAGAGATGATACTCTTGAACATCTTGGTGTGTAGAACTGGTCTTTGGAGATTCATCTGGTTTAATCCTGGTTGGGGTGGAGCTGATTTGGCATCGGGGTGACGGCCCGGAGCAGGCACTGATAGATTTGTTAGTTTTCATTGGGTTTCAGCCGCTGTAGTGGGAGTCGGAGGAGCTCAGCTGTAACACACAGTGGGGAGAAAGATTACTGCAGCTGGGAAAGGGATGATTTAGTTGTTCTTCCGAAGGTTCCTGCCCACCAGCAGCCCCCCGTGCAAATGCCACACGGTGGTTGCTTTCTCCTGCCAGGAGAGAAATATTCTGCTGGAAACTCGCGCTGCTCTTTTGCATGAGCAGAGGTTTAATTTCGAGCCATTAATCCGCGTGATCTGCACAGAGGCTGCAGGCAATGTGCTCAAGATGGATAAAATCCTCTCTCCCGTGTTAGAGCCGGGCCGGGGGTGTGCTGCCAGCGCTATCAGATCCGTGACCATCCCTCGACACCCCGCTCCTCCCTTTCCACCCCTGCGCCCGGCCCAGCCCTGCCTCCTTCCACGCTTCTGCTTCAACAGACAACACTTCATTTGCTCACAAGAGCGGAGCAAACACAAAGTGATATTTTATTTTGTTTTCCATCCCCTGCAGAAAGAACATATTTTCCTCTCTTGCCTCCAGTGGCCCCTGATTGAAGGCTTCAGGCCAGATCTTCAAAGCTGTTGCGAAACAAGAACATCTTTGAAAGTCTGGTCTTTAAGGTTTGGGAAGGGAGACATACCCCCCCAGAAAGAATGCGAAAGGCAAAAAGCAGCCCCCGAGCAGACACCGGAGCAGCTGCGAACCTCACTCCTTTAATCTCCATCGCAGCTGAAGCGGTTGTGCAGCGTCCTGCTCGTGGGCCTGGGCACACGCGTGGATGTGAAACCCCCTCCAGCCTCTGCAGCCTGGCACCCACCCCCTTCCACCCACGGGCCCGATTCAGCGGCAGTTCTCCTCTCCTGCCAGGGGAGGAATGTTCTAGAAACACAAACTGCTGTGCAGCAGCAGAGGTTTCGTTTCAAGCCTTCCCACAGGCTTGGCATATTCCCAGAGCCCCAAATCCACCGTGAGCCACCCCGTCTGGGGCAACATTGGTCCCCATGAAAAAGAAATTGTTATCCAAACTCTCAATGCAGAGAAACGGTGTTTCAGCTGGGTTGGGGGATTTCTTGGTGTTTGGGGGCTTGGAGAGAAAAGGGAGGTGATGTAGAGAAATGAACTGATCCATGAAAATACTTTAATTTTGCAAACTGCAAGACCCAAATCACAGGTTTGTTTCGCAGCGGCATGATATGAAGCCCTGCCCTCTCTGAGTGCCCCAGGGCCACCTCTGAGCTGTCGCTCGGGTGTCACCTATCTCCAGGATCAGCACCTGAACCTCCTTCTCCATCATTGTCCCAGCCCTGGTCCCTCCCTGGTTCTTGGCACCCAAACCAGAGGTGACTGGTGGCTCTTTCTCAAGCTCCTGACTCTTCTTCCAAGACTTAGCCTGCACGACCATCCTCTCTTTAACACAGCTAAATTGCTTCTTTCCTCTTTTATTTGCATAACGATGACTTTGGGGTTTATTTTGTTTGTAAGGGAGCAGCAGACTAACCTGCTTTCCTCTTAACTCCAAAGTAGTCATTAGAGTTGCCGTAATAGAAAAAGACTGGACTTAAAATTTTGTTCCTTCCTGCATAAAAGCCTCTCTAGTACATTTTAATAGGACTGAAAGACCTAATAAAAAGAAATAAGGCTGCAGAAAAGCATTTCTGACCTTGAGATATTTGTAGTACTTTTCTGAGCTCTGTCAGCTGTGTGTGTTTAGTGGAGGGTTGGCTGGGCCCATCCATGGGTTTTTCCATCCTGATGAGGATTTATCTCTCACTTCAAGATTTAGCACTAAATCAGACTTGGGAAGGTGACGGTTTGAGGAAGGACTTATGCAGTGCGTCTGTTATCTATCTCAGCTGCATTTCTACGGGTCTCTGATCCAGGAAAACCCCTGGATAGTAAAATTAGTTTTGTGACTGCAGCCAGTCTTGCTGTGGGAGCAGGCCCTCCCCTCCCAGTATAAGCTGGGGGACACAGGCAGGAGCACTGCCCTGCCCAGCCCCGGGGATGGGGCTGTAAAGGTGATTTATAGCCACATGGCAAGAGGAGAGCACCGCATGGGGCGGCGCGGCTCCTGGAAGCCGTTCCTCAAAGCCGTGCTGTTAAAACCCCGGTGGAGTTATTCCCAGGGTCGCTGTGGCTGTGCTGCCGTCGAGACCTCAGCAAGATTTATCATTCCTCAGCCTAAAAGAGCCAACAGCCACCCCAACAACTGGTGTTCTCCCTTTGCCTACGCTGGAGGAAGAACAACGGGTCTCTTCGGACCAAAACCTTGAGTGAATAGGATGTATTTCTAACTTGTTTCAGCTGCAAAAGCAGCCGCCAGAGCCCACCGAATCGTTTGTGTTTGGCTATTTTGCTGTCAGCAGAGAGCAGGGTTGCTCTCCGTGGCTGTTTACTACATCCGCAGCTGCCCTGATTCGGGGAAAGGCGTGATTTATTCAAACTGACCGCTCTTTGCAGAGGGATCTTCTCATGCTGTTCAGAGCCTCCTGAATGTCAGTTTGCAGATGGTGCGGGAGAGCAGAGGGGACCAGTGTCACCTGAAGGATTTTTGCAGGAAACATTGACCTTTCTTTTTTCTTTGTTCTTTCTTGTTTTTCCTTTCTTCTTGCCCATTGAGACATTTCTGGTATTCACAGTCTAAAATGAAACACTTTCATTGACGGTTCTTGGCCCTGAGTTATCAAAGACGTGAGGCTCCGAAGCCTGGCACGCTCTCAGCTCCTTCCTGATCTTGGATGCAAACTGGAGTCGGGGAACCTGTGTTGTAGCTGTCTGGCAGGAGCGGCGCTGAGGGAGGCTGGAGACAGAACGGGGCTAAATCGAAGGACACCCGTTCCTTCACTCGCAAGGAAGAAGCCGGCTGTGGCTCGGCAGGAGGGCTTGGTGAGCCCCTGGCCCAGGTTGCCCAGAGAAGCTGTGGCTGCCCCACCCCGGAGGGGGTCAAGGCCAGGTTGGACGGGGCTTGGAGCAACTTGGGCTGGTGGGAGGTTTGCCAGAGAAGCTGTGGCTGCCCCATCCCTGGAGGGGTTCAAGGCCAGGTTGGACGGGGCTTGGAGCAACTTGGGCTGGTGGGAGGTGTCCCTGCCCAGGGCAGCGGGTGTCACTGTGGGGGCTTTAAGGTCCCTTCCAACCTGAACCATTCTATGACTCGTGAAGCTTTAGGTTCGGTGCAGCGGTGCAGCCTCCTCTCATAAGGATGGGCAGAAGATTCCTGCCCAAGTGCAGCTGCCCTGGGCCACTCCGCAGCCATCCCTGCCAGGACTGACGAGGCCCCCGCGGGGCGCGGAAGGAGTCCCATTCCACTGTCATCCCTGAAAGGAGGTCGCTGTGAAATGTGGTCCCGCAGGCTGGACAAAGCAGACCCCGAGGGACTGAAAATACAAGCTAGTTGTGCTTTATTTGCAGCCAGAGTTTGATTCACTCACTGCTGCGGTTAACGACAAGGCTAAATGATGGTCATTGCATGCTTTATGATTGCCGATAATTCCTCTTTTATGCCATAGAAACCATACGGCATGATGGATCATGAAATCATTTTTAATGTGCTTTATACACTAAAGAAAGGCTTTCAAAACCATCTTAATGACAGCTAGTCGTATTCATTTTCCTTTGACCGTTAGAGATTATTAGCTAATTAGTATCTCATTCACATGCAGCGCAGCCTCCTTTTTTGATTCCAGAGGTCTGGGGCCAAACCTGGAGATGTGATATCGTGCACGGCCTTTGAAAACATTGCTTCCTGTAGCGAAATAGCATCAGGACTTAAAGCAGGATTAAGTCAGGATCAGGGACTTCTGAGCAGGCTTCCATACAGCCCCCGGGGAGGAGGCAGTCCTGCATCTCCGGGGGGAGACACGCTGGTCGGGGGGTGCCTCCAGGGTGTGGGGGCTGGAGGAGTTATTTTCTCCAGCAAGCTGGACAGGATTCATAATTTCTGTCCTGTTGGAAATGTAGAAATTGTAGGAGAAGCTTTCCAAATCCCACCAAAGGGAAACATTAAAGAATTTTCTGTGAAGAAGAATCTGGTGTTCTGTTGTGATTAAAATTAATGCCAGGTGCGCCTGAGACCCTGAGCTCAGATTCAGCTCTGATCACTTCCAGACCCCTGGCTGTTGGGAAGCCATCCCGCAAACCCCCATGAAATGACACCTTGTGAAGTTAAACAGGGGCTACGTGAGTCGCGGTGGAGCAGTGTGGGGAGGTGCTTGGAGGTCCCGTTCCTTCTGATGAGCTGTGGTCCCCAGGCTGCACGGGATTGTCCCTCAGGGCTAGAAATGTTATCCCTCAACCTATCCAGATCTAGGGCATGTACGTCAAAATATCCCAGCAAGACGACTGTTAGACATTGTCCATGCAGCTGGAGTGGGTCCGTCTGAGTGTACGGCCATTTCAGGTGTCGTTTGTGCAGTCGGTAGCATTCCTGGCACAGTCCTGTTTGGACCAAGGTGACAAATAATACCACTGTGTCCACAGCATCAGGGCACCAGCACCCGGCACCAAAAGCACTGGGTTCCTTTTCATAGTCCCTCCAAGAGACTGTCAGAAATGCCGAGGTGATGGCAGAAAAGTCCATCATCTCTCTAACAAAATATTCTAAACACAGTGGGATGATTTCCGATATGACCGTGAGGATGCCTGAGCGAGGCACGGGTGGAAGAGAAACGTGTGCCAGGGTCGGGACCTCTGTTTTGTCGGGAGCTGGCGCCTCTGTAGACTTAGCGTGGCTGTGAAACTGTCCTGAAAGGGCACGGCGTCTGCGGCTGGGGGCAGAACAGCCTCAGTGAAGACTTTCAGCAGAAATGTGATGGCAATATCTCACTGGCTTTTGTCAGAAGTGGGTGTCAGGCTGGGGTTGCATTTGTGCAGTGCCCCTGGGCTGTTCGTGCTGGGGAAGGGAGGAAGACAAGTTGCGATCATCATTTTTATAGAATGTCTTTGAATTACGCACAGGCAAAATCTAGTCTCCCCAGTCTGAGAAATAAGCTGTAGGACCAGCTATTCAAACTCAGCACCCCGTCTCCAGCACTGGCCACCAGCAGGATAAAATCCTTTTCCCAGCTTTCTCCTCCCGGCCCCAAGCTTTAGGAGCTATGAACCAGTAGATGCTACAATCCATCTTCCCAAAAGCTCTGGAGCTGCTGAAATTGCTGAAGGCTTCAAACCCGAATTCACAAACAGTTTTAATGGACTCCAAAGTATATTTGTTCGAGGCAAGTATACTCCAAAGCAAATTTGCCCAACACCGAACTGGTGTTAGTGAAGCTGTCAGCGAGGCTGTTATCAATCACAGTTCCAGCAGCCGAGAAGAATTTTTAAGCACAAATCCACATGTGGGGAAAAAGAAAAAAAGCATATATTTAACATTTATATCTTTGCTTTATTACAGCAAATGCATTTTATGTCCAATAGATGAAATATATAGTGCCAGTCAAATTTCTTGTTCTGAGTAACATCCATTATGAACTCACGGCCATTTTTGTTTAGTAAATCATTTGCAAGCCAATCCTGACGGCATTGTGTATGATTCATAAATCTTAGCCGAATAGCTTCTTTCCAGGTAGTCAGCTTTTGCAAGAAACTTCATCTTCATATTTACAGATTGGTAGACTCAATAGACGAAAAAATTCCCTAACTTGAATTATACCGTACTGAGGATCCAGTGGGAACCGTGTTGAGCCTTTCAGTATGTGAATCCACAAACAAATGCTGGTCCACGGCATTGGTCCTCAATAGGTTACTAAGAAAATATTCTCTACCTTTTAGTTAAACACAGTGTGATGAGTAAATTCTTTTCACTTGTACTTCACTGGTTGAATGCGAATCGTAAGAAAAGGTGCAAGGGGGAGGAAAATGCCTTCAAACTGATTCTGGAGTGTTTTAGAGGGTATTCACAATGATTTCATAATTAATTGTGTAATGTTTTCCAAAAATCCACCCTGAGGTGTCTTTGGGGATGTTCTATTTGAATTTTTCTCATCAGTGGTTGGTTGATGTCTTGGTGAATTAGTCCAAGAGATGGATTCTCCCATGCATGAAGACTTCAGATGGACAAAGACATCAGATGCGAAAGAGTGTGGTGGGTTGGTTTACATCTCGTGTGACAACTAATACAGGTTTTCATGAGACTAAGGTGAAAAGAGTCGGGAAATGCAAAAACTTCACAGATTTCAGTCCAAATCAAATTGTCCTGGATGCAAAAGTTAATTTCCATAACGTTTGCAAAAGAAAAAAAGTCAGGAGGTTTGGGAGCCATCAGCTCCTTAGTCTGGTTTCTTGCCAGAGTGTTAGGAAGAGTGACACCATTTATAGAAGAGATTTGAAAAAGGTTTTGTCGTTCATTTTTTGAGGACTTGTGATCTGAGCGATGCTCTCAGAAAAAGAAGTACTGCAGAAGAGAGACAGATCAAAGGCGAGTGACTCTGCAAGGAGTGGAAGTCAGCTCACGGCAAATATCTTAGCAGGGTTTCCCATCATGTCTCGTATGTGAGAGAGAGGGGACAGCCCTGCTTCACGGGGCACTGTCCCAGCCCTCGCCTCACGGGGTCTGGCGTTTGGAGATGAGCAAAGGACTCGGGCAAAGGACTCGGGCAAAGGACTCGGCCACCAGGGTTGCAGTGAGTCCCGTAACGCCGTGGGGAAGGAGCATCCCAGGGACAGCTCTTGCTCTTCCTTTTCTCACCTCTGAACTGCCCGACCTCCTCCCGCAACCCTAAACTAAGGGAAAGGAAACAGCAGATAAACACTTTCCCAGGGAAGCGGTTGAGGCACCATCCCTGGAGGGATTTAAAAGACGGGTAGACGCAGTGCTTAGAGATACAGTTCAGTGATGGTTTTTGTCAGTGTTAAGTTGATGGTTGGTCTCGATGATCTGAAAGGTCCCTTCCAACCTGGGCAATTCTGTGATTCTATGATTCTATGAATAAATAATTGAAAGAAGGCTCAGTGCTGGGGCAGAGATGGAATGCGAAGAGGCTTGTGTGATGTGATGAGAAAGGGACCTTGGATGAGAAAGGGACCTGGGATGTGTTTGTTCAGATGAAATTATAAAAGGACCATCTTGCTTAGGAGACGGGGAACAAGTAGAGGTGAGGGAATCACCAATTTTTCGGTTCGCTGACTCTTCTGGATGTGAAAGAAAAAGTCATTTTGGGTTGATTAAAGCGTTGCATTTCTCCTGAAATGAAACGTTTCATTTGAGTAGCCGAGGGGTATTTTGTATTTAAAAATAAGTAAAACAGAAGGTGATTTTGAAACCAATTTTTTTTTTTTTCGCATCCTGAAGTTGAAAAGGCACTTGAGGTTAGTGAGAATGACCAGGAGGCTCCTGGATGTGTGGCAGTCGCTTACAAAGGGCATTCCCAGGTCCCAACTGTCCAACCTCACCTGCAGGCTCGTGGTTACACACTCATTAAAGACGAGGGAGCTGCCCTGGGAACAAGGAATTCCCATCTCCAAGTCTCCAGGTGCCGTACCCAATGGGACATAGTGCAAATATTTCCCAGCAGGACAAATCAAACCTTGCACGAACATCTGGAACAGGTCACACACCCAGCACCGAAGCTGCAAAGACACAACCACACCTTAAAACTTTCAAATGAGTTCTCACGTAGTTAAATCTGGGTGATGTTCATTTGGATTGAGAGGATATTGTGGGATAGAAATGTGGTTTCCAGCTCTTCACCTGCCTCAGCTTCCCCCTAGCAGTGGTTCGAGCTGGTTTTAGCTGCTGCAGAGGTCATCAGCAGAATGGGGACCTTTGATCACGTCAATTACTTCCGCCGCATTACGAGCCCCATCTCTCTCCTGCATGCTGTCGAGAAAGACTGTTTATTAAAAAATGTTGTGACCAATTTACTGAGCTTTTAATTAAGCTGTCATGTTGAAACAGAACTGTCTCTTGGGAGGTGAACACACATTTTATGGTCATTTAATTTTTGCTTAGGATTTTAGAATTTACTTCTGGCATACTTAGAATTATTAAGATTCAGGGATTCTAGCCCATTTGTGGCAATTACAAGGCATAAATCATTACGCTTAACGAAGGTGGGAAGAAAATTGCAAAGTTGGATTTTTCTGTAGAATTTGGTTTTGCCTTTATGCATTTTTTGTACAAATACACTCAGGGTGGGGTTGGAGTTGATAGTCATCGGTGGGAGCGGGTGTGTGTGTGGACACATGGAGAATCTCAGCACCGGAGATGAGACGAGGGTTGTTTACAAAGGCAAATTTTAGCTTTGGTGGAACAGTCTCAGTAGGAACATGTTGGTAACAGCCTTAGTAAGGGCTAAACCTTTGGAAAACCAGACATTCACACTGCCATGGATTCCTTTGCAAGGGACAGCAAGACTGTTCTTCACTTAGTACCTCTCTTCCTGCCGGACTCCTTGTCTTCCATTTCTGCACTTGTCTGCCCTCTCTTTTTGTCTTCCTTCTCCTCTCTGGAAACCTTTAAGCAGCCAAGAACAGGCTGGCAGTTGCCCAGCAGAGGAGCTAAGATCAGATGCTCCAGGACTCTACTGTCTGCCATAAGTCATGAGCATCTGGAGAACGTCTCAGCATGATGCTGGCACGTAGGAGGTGGCTGTGACGTTCTGGCTACTGCCGTTGTCACTCCCCAAATGTCCTTTGGGGGGTGGGGGTGGGGGCACAACACACTTCTGGCAGGTAAAAATGTTCATCCTGCGAATTACCTGTAAGCACCACATCCAAGACAGGCACCACAAGGGCTCTGAGAAGTAATAGGTGCCTCCACAGGGATAATTTTGGCCTAAGAAGGGCCAAACTCCAGTCAAGGAGTCACTAGAGAAAGGATATGTCTAAGATACAGTGAAAAATGACTCGATGTGTTCATGGAGGAGAACAGCAGGACACCATTTCCTTACACATTTTCCATGGGCGGTTCACAGCACCCTTGTCTTTAAGCACAGGGCTGCTAATCCCCATTCTTACTGACTGCTCTTTCACAATACTAAAAAGTAAAATAGTTTAATGCCTTTATTGCGGCAGGTTTGTGAGATTTGCTTAGCTAATGACTAAAAAAAGCTATGAGAGCTTTTGGTGAAAAACACATTAGAAAGGGGAAGTAAAATTATTGACATTTGCCTCTTAGTGTCCTGCTACTAATACCGTTTTAAGATCATTTTGTGTTTCCCTGGTCTCAGTGAGATGTAATCGTTGTCATTATAATTCCCTACTAGATAACACAAGTGAGATTCAGATGCTCCTGAACATAAAAGAAAGTGTTAGCAGCCCCCCATGCAGTCCTGTTGCTTGGAAGCCTGCTCTTTCTGCCTGAGATATTTTAGCAGATAACCAGAAGACTCTGCAAATCCAGGCTCCCACCAGCACAGAATTATCTTCTTTGCCTCTCAGCATTAAGTGTCCAGCTCACAAGTGGAGCGCGTACTCCCAAGGACAGGACATTGCCAGGGAAGATACATTGCTGTGGTGGTTTTATTCTGGGCTACCCAGAATGAGCTACTCAAAGGTCCCAAGACCAGACCAACTCACTGCAGACATGCTGTCTCCTGGGAATGTGTAGTTGGAAAAGGAGGAAGGGGAGGAAGATTCTGCCCCTCTGCTCCGCTGGGTGAGCCCCCCCTGCAGTGCTGCCCCCAGCGCTGGGGCACCAACAGCAGAAAGAGACGGANCATGAGCAGAACAATGGCAGACTTTGCAGTTTCAACTGCAACAGAAAAACCATCCTTCTCTGCAGTTTTCTATCTTAGGTACTTTGATGAACAGAAAATAGAGAGGAGAAAGCTACTTTAGGGGTAGTCAGTGCCTTAGAAGCCCCTGGGGGTCTTCTCTGTGAGGCACAATGTGCCAGAGATCCCACTTGGATCCCTAGAGCTCTTCCACATGGCCTGAGCTAAAGCATCTCCAGGGCAATTCTTCCCATAGCTGCCTGGTACCTGTCTCTACCTGAGGGGGCTCAGCCGCGTGGCTCTGCCCTTCCCCGCCGCTCTGGGCTGTGTGGGAATCACCGAACAGAAGAAATACAAGATTTCTGGGGCCAGCACGCCCAGCGTCCTGATGCGTGTTGGTGCACAGCGTCCTACGTGCTGGGCCCTGCTCCGGGAACCAGCCACTCTTTCCCAAGAAAGGTATCGTCAGTGAAATTATACAAGCCATTGTGGCTGGAAACCAAAGATGCCTTTTCATTTAGCTTCAGAAGTGGCAAAATATTTCACCTCATAAGTGACATTTGACATTTCCAAATTGAAATCGTTTTGATACTCTATTCCACAAAGGGAAATAGAACATTACTATTCCAATTCCCACTCACACCGTTTGGGATAAAATCCAATACTGAGCTGTCTGAATTCATCCCTAGTTGGAAATCCACAAGTGCTTAACGCTTGTATTAAGAAAGTTTTTGTGTTTATATTTCCCATCCATCAAGCGGAGAACAGAGCATGGTCTATGAGTGACTCTGATGCCGCTGCAGAGGGACAAAACAGCAATTCTTGTGACAAGCACAAGATTAAATCTCTGAGAACAGCAGCACGTGAGAAGTACAAGTATCTGAAATGTTCACTTCAGTGATTCTTCCGCAGTAAGAAGTGCCCTCAACGTCTACGTGCAGTCTAGCGATCTCTGCTCATCAAAATGTTACGAGCATTTTGGATACCCCTTAATCAAGAGCTTGTGATGAGATCGGTTCAGAAATCAGGACCCTATGGCAGAGTGTAGAACCGAGGCACGTAATTGACTTTTTCAAGAAAGTCGGCAGTGCTCTGGAGGCAGGGAAGGTCCAGGAGGAATGCAGGAGGAGAAACTGCCGCTTTACACAGGTTCTCCAGCTAATGCAAAGAAGTAAAGGGCTGCTCTTGTGTGTGTACCTGGGTGTCCCAGCACAGCAAGACCTTCTCATTCCATCCAGGGCTTCCAAACCTGTATTCTTTATGCAGTCACAAATGGACTAGATGATCTACTGAGGTCTGTTCCAACCCTGTGATTCTGTGTTTCTGTGATCCTGGGCACTGGCCGAGACAGGACTTTTGCCAAACCATTAATATCCAGATGTACAACAATGGGCACACACAAAGAGTCAACAATGAAGTTGCCCTGTTGAGTTCATGGAGGTAGTTCCTAATTTCTGGATCTTAGAGGTGTATCTTCTGCATTTAAGAGCTGAATACTCTCACTGAGTTAGGAGAGGTGTGTGCTATGGATAGACACTGATGCGATGCACTGAGGGGAGCGTTGCGTTAGCACAGAGCGGTATAATGTGCTTTATACCGTGGGACACAAACAGGTATCCCAACATGTGAGGATGTTGGTGTCCTGGAGTGTGTAGATGTATGAGTGGCTTGAGCGGGAATGGGAATGGGAATGGGCAGCAACTCTTTGACCTGGCCTCATTCCCACAGCCAAATGTATCCCAAAGCTGCAGTTTCTCCCTGACTTCAGACCGCTGAGGTTGGTGTGTCCAAAATTCCATTCCTAGCTGCGCCAGGGGAGGTCTAGACTGGATATTAGTAAAAAGTTTTACACTGAAAGGGTTGTCAGGCATTGGAAGAGGCTGCCCAGGGAAGGGGTTGAGGCACCATCCCTGGAGGGATTTAAAAGCCGGACAGACGTGGTGCTTAGAGATGGGGTTTTGTGATGGTTTTTGTTCGGGTTACATTGATGGTTGGACTCGATGATCTGAAAGGTCCCTTCCAACCTGGGCAATTCTGTGATTCTATGATTCAAAATGAACATAGCACAGTCATGTGGCTAAAATGATTCTAATGGCTCTGCGTGTCATTCACACGTAGGGGATCAGCACTGCTACAGAATGCTGTTGGCTCACGGCCGCTCTTCTACAAATCGTTGTGCTAAAGAACCGCTGCTGGCTTCAGTGATCACGACCCCGGCCGTGGCTTTGTAGGCGGCAATGGTCTGGGGAATGGGATGGGCCAGAAGGATGGGCAAATTTAGCTGGGCATTCACAGCAATCAGTGGAAGTGTTCATTCTCATTGTCTTCTACGTAGACAATATTGAGAAAATTACTGCTAATTTCCAGCTGCTGGCTAACAGTTATGAATTCTGCAGAGACTTTATATTGCCAGGGCTTGGACAGGCAGTCGATGACAAATGAAGAGGCTGATGAGTCCTGGTGAGACTCAGACTGAGCTGTCTGAAGGCAAAGAGGTGACACGAAGCACAGCTGGACAGGGGTGCATCGTGACTGTCCAAATTGTGCAAACAGCTGGCGGTGAACCCGCAGGAACACGGCATTCAAAAGTTAAGTCAGGAGAGAGAAGGACTTCATGCGCCAAAACACTCAGAAGCAGGATGACGCCAAGACAGTTTCATTTCATAAAAACATATGTGAAAAAATCCACCATGAAGAGTATCCTGATTTATAGAAATTGTGAAACACAGGGAATTTTAAGACAACACCTCCTTTGAAGATGATTTCATAGTAGGATTGATCTGAACAACTCGTTCTTATAAAATCTAAAAATTTCCTGCTGATGCTGATATTTACTGTTAATCATATTCTTTTACTGGGAAGTATTTGTAAAATGGCACAGCAAAATAAGAGTATTCCAAAATAAGAAATTGAAATGTTCCATTATAATATTGTCATAATGTTTCGACACCATCAAAATGCTTTGCCTTCCCTCTTAAAAAACCCACCTCAACATGTAGTATATAATGATACCTTTCCCCAAAGCACTTCAGTGAAATACAATTTTCAACATACAAACACTCTGCCTGTGTGTTTCTTACCTAGTTCCAGTATTTGACTAGTTCTGGGGATGGATTCATCACAAACACTAAGGAGGTGACATCTCCACCTCAGTATCTTCAGACACGGAGTGGTTTTGTCACGTGGAGGGGCATCAGCCGCACAACTTCACACTCCAGAGCATCGCTGTGTCCAGCCTGGGCACATGGACACCGTCTTGGCTCTATTGCCTGGAAGGATTTAGGTTTCCAAGGGCTGTGAAAGTGTTTCTAGAACACATCACTCAACTTTTTGCAGAAGAGTAATTGTTTTCGGAGCTTTTGAGCATCCAGGGACTTGAGTGACAGAAATTGCATGCGCTCAACTTGCAATAATCAAGCTGTAAAATCCCAGATGGGACCTTACAGTGTTGCAGCAAGCTTGGGAGCCCTCCATCCGGCAGAAAAAGCTCCCAGACTGTGGAGGGATCTCCCTGGAGGGGTGGGCAGGAGCCTGGGGACTTGAAAAAGATTAAAATCAGATGGGAAAACAGAACTTGTTAACATATGGGGGCATGAGGACTGGTCTTTCAGGTCTTTTCTACCTCTAACAGGTTTTTATGATCTGGCAAAACTTTGCACCCAAGTTTGTCCACACTGGGCAGTTGCGTGGGAGCTGGAGCCCATTTGCTGTGTCCACAAATCTCTTCTGCTTCCATGTCATGGGATGCTCCAGGGTCCTTTCCTGGTAGTATCAACTGAGAGATGGCATCAAGGCTTCAGCGGGTATCATGGGAAGGTCCTTGAGGTGACCTCACTCCGGAATAGGTGGGGGTTTTACTTAGGTTTCTTTCATAATCCCTAAGCTTATAGACAGGCACGGGTTTAAATAAAACAGTCGAGTACTGGAGGGCTTTGAATGAGTGGAATTGGCAGAGAGAGAAGGGAAATGGTAAAACATATGTAGAAACGCAAGTGAAGACTTCAGTGTAGGCACGTTGGAAAGCCAGCTTGAGGACACGGTGATGAAGTGTCTTTCACAAGTAGTCTGCTCCGGCAAAGCTTAAATCAAGCAGTTCTGAAGTTCATGCTGAGAGACCCCGAGCTTCATTTGTCAGGAAATTTAACGCTTCCAAGGGCATTTGACTTGAAAAATGGGAGCACTTATTGTGATTCAAGCCTGGTGCGACATGGTGGCTGGTTTCTTTTTCCTGTGTGGCTGAGGCTTTTCATGCTTTGGAGAAAGCAAAACTTCTACTTTAGAAGATTTTCCCTGTTCCCAGAAGTCAGGATGGAATATTTTGCAGATGAAGTGATTTGTTACCTGCAGAGTTTTCCAAAAAGTAGGACACAGTTTCTTTCTCTAAAATTGTTGCAGATGAAATTAAAGAAGCAATTGTTTATTTCTCCCTGTGACTTACCCTAAAGAGCATTTCCAGCTTCTTTTTCAGTATGCAGATGGACAAGGCCTCTAGTTAATCTTTAACTGAGCTATTGACACAAGGAATGGTGCCATTAAATAAGAATTAAGAATGTGCTCCCTACCTTTGGGGGAGTTTGTGATAGATTTCTTCATTTTATAATCTCATTCACTGCAATGTTCTCTCTTCAATCCTTTTCCCTGCATCTCAATTGAGATTTTGATGACTCATAAAATTAATCCTCTCTTAGCAGCAAATCTCTTCTCTTCCAAGCTTTAATGATAGGAGCTGTGTTTGCTGGTGCCACGTGCCCGTGTTCTGCCTCAGTTGCAGGTGCTCCTCAAGGAGACACCGAGCTCCACCAGCCCTGAGAGCCCACCCAGAGACTTGCTTTCTGTGTGGGTATAGACCGTCCCCCGTGAACTCTGAGCTCTAAGGCTGAACGTTGATTCCTTATCTGAGTATAATTTGTTGTGTGAAAAGCTCAGGAATGGGATCACTGTCATCAGGGACATGGATCAGGGCAACCCCAAGCCCAAATCCAGGCTGGGGGGAGAATGGCTGGAGAGCAGNGAAATCCTTTGCTGTGAGGGGGGTGAGCCCCTGGCCCAGGTTGCCCAGAGAAGCTGTGGCTGCCCCATCCCTGGAGGGGTTCAAGGCCAGGTTGGACGGGGCTTGGAGCAGCCTGGGCTGGTGGGAGATGTCCCTGCCCAGGGCAGGGGGGGCACTGGGGGATTTTTAAGGCCCCTTCCCACCGAACCCGTTCTATGATTCTGTGACATCCCTGCAAGCCCTTGAGGTGGCCGTTCACACCTTTTGTCATCTGGCTTTAGGAAGGACAAGTGGGAAGATGCTTTTTGGCTATGAATTGCCACCTGTGGTGGAGAAATAAGCCATAAAATTGAACAGAAATGGAGAAACTGTTTGTGAGTGTTGCCCTTTCAAAAGAATATTTCCCTGGGAAAAAAATTCTTCATACGAAGAAATGACTGAACAGGATCTTTAAAGCCCACCCTGAATATAAGATAAAAAACATGAGGCAAGGCAGATATCTGCAGCTAAAAGTCCCCACATTTTTAATAAGAGCCGAAAAGCTTTCAGGAAGGGTTTGACTCCCTCACCCGCAGCAGAAGGTGGCGGCCGAGGCTCCTGCACGACGCTGACACCCATTGCACTGCGGCACCGAGGCAGGAGGATTAGTCTCCAAATCCAAATTTGCTATTAAAAAAAAAAAAGTAGTTGATTTTAATAATTCCTCTCTGTGAAAGTCAATGACAGCTACATCTAAGAAACCTTCAGGAATAGCTCCAAGAACACCATTTCTGAGTCCCATGAATCTCTCTGAAGCAATTTCCGAGGAGGCGATTTTGGCGGTTTTTAAGGCAGCACCAGCTTCTCTAGGCTGAGGCAGCCTGCGACATGAAAGCGTCTTCCTGACCTTTTGCAAACAGGCAGGAGAGAGGGGAGAAACGCATTCTCATTAAAAATAATATATAATTTTTGAAAGTGGTAATTAGACAAGTTAGCAGCAGCAGCTCGTGTTGATGGTTCGGAGACAAGAGCTTTGTTACTGGGTGGGAATGATTATTGTCGTGTGCTGGGAACGGACTCGCTTGGCAGGTTTTGTGGTTCGCTTTAAATCAGTTCTCAGTTTCCAAAGGAGTCTTTTCAAGTGTTGCGCGAGCAAAGGCTTTTATAACTTTATTCATTATATAGATGGGTGCATAACAAAAAGAGTTTTGCTTTAGATACAGGCACATCCACAAAATTGATTTAACTGGGATTTAATTAGGATTTACTTTGGCAAAGTTCTGGAGCCGAGTAATGTCCTGTATTTATTTTTAAACTTGTTTTCTTCCTTTAATTAATTGTCTTCCGTCCTTCTCTAAAACAATTTATTGCTTTATTTGGAATATCTGTTCTAGAGAGTCCCTGGAGACTGACTACCTTTTTATCACCAGTTTAGTACCTGATTTATTTAATTTTCTTCTGTGGAGCTACCTTTGATCCGAATAAGCCAGAGCAGAATTAGGCTCCTTTGCGATGAAAAGCTGAGGCAGAGATTCTGGAAAGCCCCCAAATGCCGATGGAGAGGAGGAGCAGGCTCCCAGGTAGCGGAGCAATTGCTTTTAGATGGATACGTGTCCCAAGCCAAGGTCAGAAATACCTTTCCATATAGAAACATGGAATTGCCCAGGTTGGAAGGGACCTTTCAGATCATGGAGTCCAACCATCAGCCTAACTCTGACAAAAACCGTCACTAATCTAAACTGTACCTCTAAGCACCCCGTCTGTCCGGCTTTTAAATCCCTCCAGGGATGGTGCCTCAACCCATTCCCTGGGCAGCCTCTTCCAATGCTTGACAACCCTTTCAGTGTAAAAATTTCTCCTAATATCCATCCTAAACCTCCCCTGGTGCAACTTGAGGCTGTTTCCTCTTGTCCCATCATCTGTTCCTTGGGAGAAGAGATGTGGGAGAAGAGACTGACATCCCCATCGCTACACCCTCCTCATCCTGACCTGCCCTATGCTCTTCCTCCAGGATCCTGAGTTTTCCAAACCTTGTCCCATAAACCAGCTCTGATGTGACTGTCCCAGACCATTTGGTTTTTTCACCTAAAATTTCTTTCTCATTTTAACAAAGCTCTCTTTAAGTCGTGCCCCGTGTGGCTCACACTGTGGTGTCCACCCACAGCAATTCTCCAGCTCCAGAAACCTCTCCTCGCTCTGACCTCCCTTAACGGCTGGTCACCCACTCGAGCCATCCCATTCCATTAATGTCCTGAACCAGCTGGGAAAACCCCTTCTAATTAGCACCCGCTGTGCTGGTAAACCACTTCCTTCAAAATACATACGATGGGGTTTTATCTGTCTGGTTTTTGGTCTTCCACTAAAGGTTTTAAGTTTGTTATAAAGCAGGGAGCAGAGTTTGTGGCTGATAGACTTCTCGGGCTGAATCTCTGTCGCTCCCGTGCCTGAAATAATAGAAGAAATTAGACCTGGGGATGCTGCCAGCCCCTCCCGGTACAGTGTTCCTCTGTGGCTTGAACTCTGAAAAGGTGGCTACCATCTCTTCTCCCTCTGAATTAGATTAGCTCCTGTTTCATACTGCTCCCGAAACACGTACGTTTAGTGAAGGTAACAAAGATACAGTAGCCAAAGTCTAGAGGCAGTAATATTTCATCAACTAACCCAAAATAGTAAAGCATATGCAAGGGAGAAAAAGCTCTAAATAAACAAAACCACAATCTGCTCTTATAAAAATATATTTGAATAGTGTGTGCATAACAGACTGGGTTCCCCTCAGGGCGTTTCCAACATTTCTGAGGGTTCGAATGGGTAACAGCTCTGAAATGTGACATATTTTCAGCCCTAAAAAGCTCCGAGTCGTAGTAATTGCTAACTCTTTTCTTTAAGTAGGGCTATATTGGCATCGGATTATATTTTATATGATTTTTAAATGACAGTAGCCCAATGACAGTTTCATCTGTTTATTTTTGGAAGAGAGGAGTTTTTAAAGGAGGTTACAGAGCAGTGGTGCTGGTGCTGACGGTGCCGGGGCTGTGATGGGTGGAAGGTAACCTCATCTCTGCATAAAACCGGACTCCTTGGGCAATCCCTTGTCTTTCGGGTTTCCATGATATCAACCCAGGACAACAGAAATGGTTAGAATTAACCTCCAGAAGATGCCTGTGATAATATTGTTTGCAGCACCAGTGGGGCTCCACCTCACCCGGCGTTTGCAGTCCTAGAAACCACAATAAGTGTTGATTAATTGAAAAAAAACCCAGAGAAATGGAGTCAGATGCTTAAGGGACACGTTCAGTTATGACTAAATTACTATACTAATTTTTTAATAAGTATGCAAAGTATGTACACTTGCAAGGAGGGAAAGGAAAGCTAATTCAAGGAGCTCTAACTAGGGATAATGCAATAATGCTAAGAAAGGGAGCGTCTTCACTGAGTACCGGGGAGAATTGCTTGACGGTGAACTGTATTTCCATAAATTAATTTCTCACAGGAAACCGCAGAAACTCTATTACTTGAGGTGCTGAGAAGGAGCCAGTGCCAAGCCAGCTGCGGTCCCAGCGATGGGGACGGGTGTCCTGGCAGGTCCTGCCCAGGGGGATTTGGACAATATTTTCTTCCTCAGGAAATGGGGATTCACCAAATGCAGAACTTGGGCTTTCTCTTTCCTTTCAACTGGGAATATTTTGGGTTTGCTAAAAAAATATCCTCAAGTCCTACATGTGATTCGGAGAGAGAAAATCTCCAACCAGAAATTTTCCCTGTGGTTAGGGCTTGCGCTGGGAATACCACGGTTCAACTCACCGCGTGGTTGCATTTGGAATAACACTCTAAATTCAGGGTTTGCAGATAACACCATCAATCTTAAAATGTTCCTTTTTCCCCTTAAACCGAAGACCGCAGTGCCTGGGTGTCATCCTGTTCTTTGGATGAAGTTTGCTCAGCTCTTGGCTGTTTCAGCCCGCTAACGCTGCTGACGCTGATGGAGGTTTATCATCCGAATAAACAAAATTCTTAATATAGCAAAGTGTGTGCTGTACTGGGGAGTCGTGTCCTCTTCGAAAATGATGATTAAAGCAATCAGAGCCTCCTCCCATTAGGATCTCTCAGATGTTCCCGTGTGCTGAGCATCCCTTGGCTGCTGCTGGGGACCAGGCTGAGCATCCCGCAGAGCTACGGCTCAGCCCCGTCCCCGCGAGCCCCATCGCTGGTGCCTGCGCTCCACCTACGTTTTACACCTCTCCGCCTTGGCTTTGCTGCAGAGGGGTGGCGAGACATAGACACGGCGTTTGCAAAATTACAGGCAGCAGCTTGCAGGAGCAAAAGCCACGGGGAGGATGCCGAGAAGCGCAGGCTCTGAGGCAGGAATGAGATGTTGGAATGTTTCAGCCACAGCCCCCCGCCACGTTACGACCTTGGCTGAAGGCATTGTGTGTCGTGGTTATATACTATCGCTGTGTGACGCCTCTTGGCATCACAATATGATATGCAAACAGCATGAAAAGGAAAATAAAATACCTTCCGGCACAAAATTCTCAGCTTTTCCAATGAAACATTTAATATGTTGAAAAATGTCTGTATTTCCAATGTCTGTTTTTACTCTGACCATCCAGAGGAGCTACTGCCTGTTTCCGAAGGGACCGTTGACTTGCAGGGCCTTTCAGCATCCCCCCCGCAGAGGAGGGTTAGGATCACACGCGGGTTCGGCAGCGGGGAAAGCGCCCGCCGTGGCGCCACCGGAGAGCTGTGCCCGGCTCACCAGAGCCCCAGCCACCGCCCGCTGAGCCGCCCGCACGCCTCGGGGCAGAGACGTCACGGGGGGGCTGTTGGCTTTCTCGGGTGCCCTCCGTGGCTATATTGAAGTGAGGAGAGAGATGAGTTTTATTAGCAAAGAAGGGAAATAAAGAGATGAAAGCGCCCGATGAAGAGAGAGGCATCAGTGTGGCCAGCAAGCACCCCTGAGGTCTCTCCCCAGGTCCTTCTCGCCTCCCCAGGGATTTTATTTCCAGGTCTTTCTCTTAGAGGGAGAAAAGATGGGCTACATTTAAAAAAATGCATTAAAAAGGGTATCTATTTCCACACACTCTTCTGATTTTGTGAGCTTCAGCTCTTCAATCTTTACCTGTCAAGGTAAAGAGTGAGTGAATATAAAAAAATCATTTTTCCATGGCAGAGATTTGATTCCTTTTCCTGTTCCCCTGCTGCCCAGTGCAGCGGAAACCTGCTTTGGGCATTAACATGCTTTGAACACTCCTGGAAGCCTGGGTGAGGAGAGGGGTCAGGGAGGGAACAGCAGTAATACCTGGTGGAAATTACAAGAATTTTAGTCTGATTTTGCAAGGTGTCGATTCGCTGAGGAGCTTTGAGGAGGTGGGGAGGTAATCCAGGGCTGAGTTCTCACAGACTTGCCCCCAGCTCTGTCTTCGGAGGTCAGTGAGGTCCTGGGGCCGGCAGAAACCTGCACGATGCTGTAGTGCCTTTTACTGAGACCTTTCCAGCCTCCACTAAGGATGGCAGGAATGACATAAATCATAGAATCATGGAATGGTTTGGGTTGGAAGGGACCTTAAAAATCACCCAGTGCCCCCCCCTGCCCTGGGCAGGGACACCTCCCACCAGCCCAGGCTGCTCCAAGCCCCGTCCAACCTGGCCTTGAACCCCTCCAGGGATGGGGCAGCCACAGCTTCTCTGGGCAACCTGGGCCAGGGGCTCACCCCCCTCACAGCAGAGAATTTTTTCCTCATATCTCATCTCAATCTCCCCTCTGCCAGTGTAAAACCCTTCCCCCTCATCCCATGGCTCCCCTCCCTGATCCAGAGTCCCTCCCCAGCTTTCACGGAGCCCCTTGAGGGACTGGAAGGGGCTGGAATGTCTCCCCAGAGCCTTCTCCAGGCTGAACCCCCCCCAGCTCTCCCAGCCTGAACCTCACAGAGCACATCGTCCCCTTCTGCACATCACACTTGCTGAGGCTGGCTGGGGATGGAGCCTCACATGAAAATACAGATAAATCCAGCTATTCTTGCCTCCTATTTCCTTCCTGGTGCGTCTTGCAAAGCAGCAGGCAGGCGATGAGATATGCAGGGAGGGAATGTCCCCCTTCAACCCCAGCTCAGGTGACACAAATGCCAGCAGAGAAGGAGCAAAACCAGACCAGAACCTGGGGAAGGATCTACTGCTGGAGGGAACCTGGCTGAAGGCGATGCCAGGAAGGAGGGTGCCAGGCGAAGGAGGACGGGAGGGCGTTCGCAGGGAAGGCACGGGAGGGACAGATGGTGCCAAGCTGAGAGCAGGAAGCGTGGAGGAGGGAAGGCACCATATGGGAGAAGTGGGTGAGCAGGGAAAAAGAATGACATTGTTTTCAGTTCTTTTTAGCTGTCCAGAAGCTATAAAATACGCGCCGCATTACCCATGATTTCCTTGTTTCTTAGCACTGGATTCTATCGCGGTACGTTTTCTCCCACTTTAAATCCCCGTTTCCCAGATGTGAATATGGGGACACGTCAGGCAAACAAATTCAGGAAGTTTTTAGTGACCTGCTACACCTTGAGCATGTCTCCTATTTACTAGAGAGATGGGCAATCTCCAGCTAAATGTTTTCTGGCCAGGAATTATTGTTTTGTAGAAACTTAGTGTGTTGAGTTTTTGGATCTCTGGAAAGAAAGCTTCTGGAGAAGAAGTCTCCAAAGAGCCGAAGCATCCCAACTCACATCTCTGGAGGAAGGGATGGCTTTTCAACTGACGCTCACTTTTAGGCAACTGCTTTCTGAAAGGGAAATGCAAATGTCAACTTTTCCTGCTGGCAGAGCAGCCGTGCCCCGGGCTGGACCTGGGTGAGGGTTTTGCCTCCTCTGAGCCCTGATGTTCGGGATAAATGTCCTTTGCTGACGCAAGACTGCGGGTCACCAAGCTGCCTGCTGCCCCAGGGCCACGTGCGTTAGGTAGCTCAGACATCTCAGCTCGTGCTGCTACATTTTACTCAGAGGTCCTGATTCCAGCATCGTTCTATCCAGGCAGTTTGCAGCCAGCTTAGATTTGCACCAGTTTTCCAACATCCAGAGGAACTCGTGTAGAGAACAGCTTGGGCTGAAGCTGAAGCAGAGCAAGGCCCCACAGGGCAGCGGTCCCTGGGCAGCTCCATCCCAGGTGGATCACACACACTGAGCTGCCGCAGGGACAAGGAGTCTTTGAGCTGCATTTTGCTTCCAATTTCCTCTGAATGACTAATCGATATGTGGATCAGAGAGATTACCCTGGCCTGTCTCCTCTCGTCTGAGGACTTCTGGAGTTCAATGAAAAGAACCCCAAGCCCCCAAGAGTCATTTAAAGGAGTGCTTGATCGGTTAGCACTGAATAATGGCTTGATTTGGGCACAGATTGATTACAGAACTTCATCTTTCTTGTAGTTCAGGTTGTCTTTTGCTTGGTGCTTGCATAGTAACTTCTACAATAAGATCTTACTCTGTGGCTGGGCTGCAATATGCCATAAAAATGCCATCACCTGTGGCTGTTAAAAACGAGACTGGTTGTGTTGGAAGCAGCGTTTCTGACTTCAATAGCTGCTGATAAAGCATCCTCCTCCCGCAAGGAAAATCTTGCATCATGTTTTCTGCCAAGCAGGGGGGAAACGGCCACAGAAATGATAGGGTTTTTTCAATTCCACTAAGTCAACAGCAACTTTTCGTGCGGCTTCAGAGGTGGGACGCAGCACTAAGCGATCCCACGTGGTGGATCTGCGCCGCTCTGAGATGCTCTACGGCAATCGCGCATCTACAAAGCAAAGCTTAATCCATATTTAAACCACATACCACCAATTCATCTCGGTTTAAGGGGAACAGACCATTAGATACATGCTGACACTGATTGCAAAATTATTATTATTATTAATGAAAGTGTTTGTTTTCCTCATTGCTGCGCTTATTAGAAGTATGTTACTATTGTTTACACAACAGCTAGATTTTTTTTCCCCAGATCTTTGTTCAAAATCCCTTGCCTTGGCTCATGATAGCGAACAACGTGGGCTGTGTGGACGCCCCCAGGGGAAGGACAGCTTCACCGAGGGGCTGGGAGTGCTGGGATTTGTGCCTCTAACGCAAAAATAACTTGTCAGAGATAACGCACAGGCATGCATAGCAAACTAGGGGGGTTCCGACTTTTACAGGAAAATTCACACATGAGCTGGTTTAAAGGTTGCCCCGAGAATCCCCAAATGCTCATATAATTGCAGTTCTTGTTAGAAAGTCATTTGTGCAGCCAGTTATCTACTTAGATATCTTCAAATGCCGAAAGTGCTAGCAGTCAGTACAGTAAGCAAAGCACTACACACTCTTGTATTTTCAAGGCTTCTAATTGTAAGCCATGGACAAAAAGTAATGCAATTCAATTTGGGGAAAATTTACTGCACTAGCAAACTGGCTAGGCTGAGACACAAAGGAGAACGTGACGCCGCAATGTTTCAGAAATGCCTGGGGAGCATTTGAAAACGTGACCAAGACCTTTCTGGGAAGCGCATCCCCTTTTATCAGCACTGCACAAGCTGGGGAGGATCGGCGACAAAAGGAAGGTTGTGGTGCTGAGCAAGAGAAGAAAAACACGAGCCCCGGGTCGCAGCCGTGCATGGGAGATGGAGTCAGGAATCTCATCCTGCTGCTGCGGAGACGGCTGTTCTGATCCATAGGCACATCCTACGAGCAGAACTGGGACAAACACAGCGCAGCCAGGGAACAGCCTGGCGCCAGCTTTACCGGGGTGTGTCAGTAGCTAGAGAGCCCGCCAGGACTGGGTTGTGGTACCCAAAATTGAGCTTCAGGTGAGGACTAACTTGAAGCGAAGAGTTTCTCGGGCCATGTTGTGGCTGATTTGATGTGGCTCCGTGCATCTGGTTTCTTTACTACCTCTGCACAGCATTGCTTTTTCCTCTGGAAAAATCTTTTCCATGATTGTTGCATCCAAGGCATCCACTCAGAAATGCCATGAACCCCAAATAAAATCCAGGTGCTGCCCCAAGGTGAGGAGATGTAAGGCAGGGTGGGATGTTTGAGTTCATCGTGCCCAAAGAAGCAAATGGTTTGAAGAAAGGAATTGTCATTGACGTGGAGCAAAGTCCCCACGAAAATCAAGGCTCTGTTATGTAGACAGCTGTGAAACTTGCTTCAGATTGTTGCAATCGCTCTTGTATTACATTTCCAAAGCTGGTTTTGTGTCCAAGGGGCAGCTGTCATTTTAACGCAACAAACACACGGTGCTCGCTCTTGCAGAAGTCGGTGGTTTATTCTTTCGCCTGGCAGATGTTTTCCTTCAGTCGCAGCAAAGGCTGCTCTGGCTTGAAAGGTAAAACATGACGCTAAAACAAAGAAAACCCAGGACTTTTTCTTTAAAATTGTTGCAAAAACGTAATTGGAAGGATTTGGGGGCATATAGCCAAACCCAAAATGTTGTAGATGAGTAAAATAATTTCTTCAAAAAGGTGCCGTGATGCCTTGTAAGGGATGGGGTCTGAAGAGCATGTGCTCCAGTGGCTGTCCCTTGCTTGGGCTGTCCCTCGGTTGGGCTGTCCCTCGGTTGGGCTGTCCCTTGATGAGGCTGTCCCTGATCGGGCTGTCACTCGATCAGGCTGTCCCTTGGTCAGGCTGTCCCTTGGTCAGTCTGTCCCTCAGTCGGGGTGTCTCTTGCTCAGGGTGTCCCTCAGTTGGGGTGTCCCTTGGTCAGCATGTCCCTTGATTGAGCTGTCCCTCAGTCGGGCTGTCCCTTGGTGGGGGTGTCCCTCAGTTAGGCTGTCTCTCACTTGGGCTGTCCCTTGTTCAGTCTGTCCCTCTGTCGGGGTGTCTCTCGCTCAGGGTGTCCCTCAGTTGGGGTGTCCAGCCGAGCTTGTCCCCAGCAGGTCAATACTTTCTCCGTGGCTACATCCCTCTGCGGGGCCATGCCTCAGTTTCCCCAACCTGCTGGGACACGCTGCCATTCAGTTGAACTGCAGAAGTGAACTTGTGAGTGCTGGATGGCTCTGGGCTTCGGAGGCTTAAATGCTCTCTACAGGGTAAATGTATTCTTTGCTAGCAAGTCTTTAGTGCTATGAAGTCCTTCTTGAATGGAGATGAATTTTATCCTGATAGTTATTCTCACAAAGCAAATAAAATACAGATTTTCAACTGCCTGAAATCCAAAGGTGTTTGAGTTTTGTCTCGAGGTATACAAAGCCAAATACGCCTCCCATGGGATCTGAGTGCCAAGCTGTGTCTGTAAAGAATAAATGAAAGGTTTTATTCTTCGTAATCTCGCTGGAGCTTTGCTTAGGAGGAGGGGAAATCCCCCTTTGGGACCAAGGGAGAGGCAGACGGCTAGAGAAGTGACAAAACCCGCTCGCAGAGCCCTGTTTGGATTCCTGCCTCCAAACCCTCCCTGCAGAGGCTCCACAATTCGACCCCCATCGCAAAACAGACTCTTCCTTTAAACCCACCGCGGCTGCATTCAAGCAGGCGGGAGGAAGAGCATCATCAGCATCCACCACATCTCCAAAGGAAGGGGCAGCCCCCTGAGGGGTAAAAAAAAAGGAGCATTTTGCAATGTTTTGGCAGCAATGAGTCCCCTGAGGTGTTTGGTCACCTCGAAGCTGTGAGTTACCTGAGTAGCTTTTCCCTTTTTCCTCTTCACCGGCTCCTGCTCAGCGAGGGGGGATTCATCTTCGTTAGGCTGAGCTGTAAAATCTAACCAGAGTCCTCTGAGCAGGCACGACGGAGGTCAGGCACCGTGCACGAATGCATGCACCCAAATATGTGTATATATATATCATTAATACTTATGAAAGTATATGTCTTTTTGTGCATATAAATATATAGAGCAAGATATACCCCAACTCGGAAAGAGGGCAAACTGATTTAAGTCTTTTTGTCTTTGCAACCGTATGATCTCCCTTCATTCCTCATGGTGGGAGAGGACTATGGCTCCTGTGCCATGAGAGGAAGGAAAAAACCGCCTGTGTCTAATCAAGTCATTCTTTTGTCCCCTTGCAAAAATGTGCTTCACATTCTGGGTGTGAGATTATTTACCATCGTTGTTTTGTCAAGGAAAGAAGAGGACAAAGGACCCCCACATAATGCGAAGCCCGTCATTACTGAATACGAAACAAACCCTGGCCATTGCAAATGGGATTCTTATTTGCGGCATTTGTGAGATTTATTTTTTTTTTTTGAACCTCGGAGGCAGCGCAGTCTGCTGTGTGTGCCGACGATTGTGAGTGTGGTTGTGTCATATGCTGTGCGGGCAACATTTAACACTAATGAGAAACAAAGAATTCCTGCAATCCCAAACAGCAGCGAGGGAGCTCAATTAGATGTCTGGCTGTCCGCAGGAAACATTCTATTTTCTTTGTACTGAATAGAAACCAGAGCCTTTGTCCCATCTAAACACACGGATGTGCAAGGCAATCTGCTTCCCAGCCAGGAAGAATTGGGCTATAATACGCTATTATCCAGGAACGTCACTCTTCATCTGTAAAGTTAAGAATAATAAAATCCACCTTTCTTTACCATTGTTCCTAGTATCATTCTTGTTATTTTTATTATTGTTGTTATGTGTATGTTAGGAAAGGACCATTCATTATCATGCTGGCAGGTATCCCTTTGTAGCTCAGGAAAAAGTTGTATCTTCAAAAACTCTTAGTCTTTTCATGGAATCACGGGGTTTCAGAGTTGGAAGGGACCTCTAGAGCTCATCCAGTCCAACCCCCTGCCAAAGCAGGACGGTGAGGCAGGAGCTCGGGGTGATCAGGGTTATTCTGCTGCTAACAGAGGGGGTGCAGAGGGGCAGGAGAGGGGCTTTGCTGGGCCAGGCACAGGGGAAAAGCTGCAGTCGAATGGGACATTGGACTGCTCTAGGTTGGCTTTATATATCCTGGACACAATGTCACTCGCTATGAAAATTGGGCTGGCAACGGGGATGGGAAGGAGAAGAGAAAGAAAATGGGATAAGGAATGAAGAGGATTCATGAGAGCCCTTTCAGGCTGAGCTTTAGTGCAGATGGAAGAAGGCAGAAAAATGTGGCGTTAAAGATGACAAACTATTGTAGGGGCAGGATGAGACCTTGGGTCACCAGGAGGAGCTGGAGTGGTCACCGCAAGGCTATCTGCTGTTGCAATGTCTCTAAAAAAGATTTGTAATTTGTTTCTTTTTAAAGCAAGGAGTCCTTCACGTTATAGATGGTATAGGGGACAAACCTCAGCTCTTTATGTACGACATAAAATGACTTCCCTCTGTTGACAAGACAGACCAAGAGGGAAAGAGCAATCAATCAGCCATAGCACCAGGCAATGGAGGAGAGCGGCTGAGATGAGCCAAAATAATTATTCTGGCATGAGGAAAGGCCTGTGATGTTGAAGGACAGGAGAGAGAAATTTGCTCTGCTGCCAGCTGGGCTGAGATCTGGGGAGAGCAAAGGGACTGCGATGGTTTGGCTTTGCTTGACCTCCAAGTAACGCCCGTGGAGGAAATGCAGGTGCAATGACAGATACCTTGATGGCCCTCGGAAAACGGTTAACGTGTTTCTTTCCCCTCAGGACTTAGTAGCAAATAAGGAAAGAATAAGTGCAGTGGTATAGAGAGCAATGAGTCGCTCCTCCAGCCGTGGTGAAGTTCAGGGGCTCGTGGTGGACCTCAGTGCATGGTCCACCTTGCAGAGGGGCTGGCAGGCAGCGCCTGGGGTTTGTAACATACCGTCTGGTTTAGGGAGGATGAAGAAGCTGGGCGATATTCTCTATAAATGACTATGATTATAGCAAAATGTAGAAATCTTGAAATATTACCCATGAGAATAAAGGGCTTTTCCAGCCTTGAAGGACAGATTTTCTTCCAGGGAAGATGCTGCTGTCATAACATAAATTTTACCAATGCATTGTTTACTATTGAAAGCAAATAAAATCAGACTGATTTGGAAAAAAAAAAAAAAAGTTTCAAACTGAAATGATTTTGCTGTACTCCGAAAATTAATATGTTATACTTTTCCCACTGAACTGGGAAGAGAGGTAGGCAAGAGGAGGGCGAGGAGAGAGGTGCCACATCCTCAGCGTTTCTCTTGGTTTCTCTTTCCCACACTACCAGTCGTGGAAAAAGGTTCAATGAGATGTATAACCCCCCTGTTGTTTCCCCATCCAACCCCACAGCCCCATCCCACATCCCTTCCCCTGCCGAGCAGCGTTTCACTACCCCCGTTCACGCCCAGCCCTTATTCCCCAGTCAACCCAAGAGCCTTGGCAAGACCAGGACTAGCGGGATGGGGCACAAGCACTAAACCTTTGGGGAACCAAAGGGGACAGAGGGAGAAAGAAGCAGCTTTTCCAGCTTGGAGAAAGGGACCTGCTGCCTTTAAATAAGCAAGAAGAGAGCGCGGTCTCATCCCACACAGACAGCTGGCAGGGAACAATTACAGCGCGATTATAGCAGTGTGCTCTCGCTGGAAGGTAGTTCAAAACAACACTAACAGTCTTTTCTCCGCTCACGATTCAACCATAACACGCATGTCCAAGAACACAATTTGATGGAGCAGAAACAAACGCTCTGTAAGAGAAAGCAGAGAGCCACTTACAAAGCGAAACACTTGTAATTATCGTATGCAAATCAGCCCCAACTACAGGTTGCGCGGGGTGCGTGTGCGGCGGCTGGTTAATTTGGAAACAGTTCAGTAGTTAAAAGTGAACTATAAGGTTCTCATTATGCAATTAGGACTCTCGTGAAAGACTCATTAATCTGAAATGCAATTAGTCGGGCTGCTGCCGCAGAGAGTTCAAAAGTGATTTTGTTGGGTGGTGACTTTGCTGTTCACGTAGCGTTGGATGAGATATCTCCAAATGCTTTGATAGGATCTCCTCATTTCGGGCTTACATAGGCTCAGTTGGGGACGATGCAAACATGAAAAGAGTGAGGATTTAGTTAATTTTAAACCATCAGCTGCTCTCTTACATCTGAATTTTCTGTTTTTTCTAATGCCTGCTATTTTTCCCTGTGGGGAAGATTTATATCTAGTGCTTAAAAACAAGGGCTGATGTAATAGCACTCAGATATCACAGCAAACATTATTTCTAAGAAACATGCAACCAGTCAGGTCTCTTGGGTTCAGTTATCAGCTCCACCGGTGGCTCTTTGCATGACCTTCAGCAAGACCAGCCCAAGTATGTTGTCTCAGTGTCATAAGGTTGGGGCAGGAGTGGAGGGATCACTGCATGAGGCACGCTTTCTCTCCCCAAAAAGTGAGTTACGCAGTTTACCAAGACCAGATAGATCATAAAGATCTGGGTATTATCTTTGGGTTTACAGCACTGTTGAAGTAAATCATTGCATTCAGGTCCTTCAGGAGTCCTTTCTGTGAAGCTGAAACTGCACAAAATCTCCCTATTGCACTCTAAGGCCTTTCCGACAAGAGGAAAATGAGGCTTCCCATTACTTCTGTCCCGGCTCATCCACAAATAGCTCCGGGACTGGCTTTTTGCCCAGGGTAGGTTTCACCTGCTTTGCTCACAGGTAAATCAGATGTTTTAATACGTCCGGAGTCTACTGGGTAAAAGGTGATTTGAGAACGCAAAAGAAAAGGTTCTTAAAGAGCTACAACTTTACCTGAGTGAGATATTTTTCTCTTGGAAAGAATAGAGATTCAGAAGCAGCAAACTGTTCCCTGGATGGATTTCAGCCTTGCAGGATTGCCTGTGGCAAACACAAACAAAACATCAGAAAAAATAAAATGTAACAGATCAACACTCCTTGGTTAGAAACCTCTTTAAGTTATATTTACACCCTTATTAAAGAAAATATTTGGCTTCAAAATGGGACTTTTTACATTAGGGCAAACAAAATGTTACACTTAACCCAAAGTTTATTTTTTTCCAACTTTCAAATTGACAAAAAAAAAAAAAATCTCAAGGGTTTGAATTTCAAGTTGACCCCAAGCAATTTTTTTTGTTTGCTTATTTCGTAGTTTGAAATTTCCAGTGAAGCAAAAAAAATCAATTATTTACACTGTTCTACCTAGGATGTACCTACCTAAAGTGTGCGATAAACAATTTGCTTGACTTGCTACTGCCAGGGAATGCAACACCCTGCTGCAAAGGGTGAATGATGGGACTCCTGCTGGTGGGGCTGAAGAAGCCAGAAGGTGCAGCAGTTCAGGATGAGACATCATCTGGAAGTCACCATCCCTTAATTCATAGAATCACAGAATCCCAGACTGGCAGGGCCCTCTGGAGATGATCCCGTCCCACCCCCGGCCAGAGCAGGGTCCCCCAGAGCAGGGGGCACAGGAACGCCTCCAGGCAGGTTTGGGATGTCTCCAGAGATGGAGACTCCCCCACCTCCCTGGGCAGCCTGGGCCAGGGCTCTGTCACCCTCACGGGAAAGAAGTTCCTCCTCAGGTTGAGGTGGAACTTCCCATGCTCCAGTTTGTGCCCGTTCCCCCTTGTCCTGTCCCTGGGCACCGCTGAGAAGAGCCTGGCCCCATCCTCCTGACACCCCCCCGTCAGTATTTATCAGCGTTGAGAAGGTCCCCCCTCAGCCCTCTTTTTTCCAGGCTGAAGAGCCCCAAATCCCTCATCCTTTCTCCATCCAGAGGTGTTCCAGCTCCTCAGCATCTCGGTGGCCCTTTGCTGTCCCCTCTCCAGCAGTTCCCTGTCCATCTTGAGCTGGGGATTGTGGTCCTTTAACTGCCCTCAGTTTCTCATTCCAGTACAAGTAAGTGTAATAAGGCAGATTCGGTCAGAATGGTAATAAGCTTCATGTATCAAAAACCTGGAGCCCATCTCTGATAATGCCTTGTAGAGGATGCTTAGGGCAAGCGTGTACGTACAGGTCAGATGTATGAAAATGCTAATATCTCCCTCCCTCGGTGTCTGCAGCTCAAAGACTTTCTGAGCTGAAGGTTAGGGAGGTTGCGGAGGTCAGTGCCAAATAAGGTAGGGCAGTTTTGATCACCTTCAGCAGAGGTTTAATTAATCTGCTTGACTCTGCAGAGAAAGACATCAGGAAAACGCACACATCTTATTCAGCGGCACTTGATGTTTCCCATGACCCAGGGTAGTAAAAAGCAACCTAGGGCACTAATTTTTTATATCTTTTCTGTTCAGAACACAAATATATATGCCCTTATTCTCTCTTAGTTGTCTGCACAGGTACTTAAAGCACTGACACACAAAAAAGATCCCTCTTGGGTAGGGCACCTTGGGTGGAGGTATCTCCCCCAGCTACGGAGCTGGGATTCATCTGAGGAAGGATCATCAGCTCCCTCAGGGGAATCACGGCTCAGGTCCAGTGCTGGTCCGGAGCAGATCTCCAGTGACTGCAAAGGGAGTCCACAGCCGGCAGGTTTCACGTGCTGTAACGAGCAGCCAAAGCCGTTTCTCTCGAATGACCTCCAGGCACAGACAATGAGGAACACGCCGTTGCCCAGTGAGAACACCTGAATCCTCAAAGCCCAACAAATCCTCTTTGCTTTCCTAATCTGTATTTGTGTTTGGTTAGCTCCTTGCTTATGAATGCTTCAGGGGTTTTCAGCATGGTGAATATAAACAAGAAAGGAAGAAATTCCAGATTCTAGGCAGAAAAAAACCACCTTTCATTAAAAAAGAGAGCCCAAGATCTCTGCAGTCTCACAGCTGAGACAAGCTTTGCTTTACACGACCGTGTCCCTGCGGTGGTTTTGGCTTAGCTCTCAGGCACACGGTTCGTACCTGTGATTTCCCCTTTGCAAACAGAGCTTGGAAACGTGGGTTTCTCTGAAGCCACATCCGCAGCTGGGATGCTGGATGCTGCAGCATCCCAGCTGTCCACAGCTCGAACTGGAAGGAGGCCCCTCTCAGAATTTTAATTACCTGAAATATCAGTACGTGATGGCAGCTAAGATGAGGAATTAGTTCTCTCAAGGGATCTTCAGCTCCCTCTTCCTATGTGTCTGCTTTTGGATGGGTTGAGCGAGTCCTTGGAGGTGCCGGTCTGTGCAGAAGGCGCGTACTGGCCTTGCTGAGCCCCCAGCCAAGCATTGGTGGGTGAACTCCAACCGTGGGCTCTGACTGTACCAAAAACAAACAGCCAAAAAAAGATTCAGCGCTTTGCCCAGATGTCACTTTGAGCGGAGCCAGGGCTCTCCTGGATTGTCTCCCCCTTGGCACCGTTCGCTGAGCAGACAGCCCATGCCACCAGCTGCGGCATCCTGCATCCACCCCACGTCTCCGCTGTCTGCAGGCAAGAAAGGGCTCTGCCCAAGGGGACAAACTAGTTAAGATCAGACTTAACAAGGCTTTCACCTAAGCACTTGGGCCATCCCTTGGAACAATCTCTCTCCCATACTTCCAGCCCCAAGCAGCTGCAGCTGGGCCTTGAAGAGATGCTATTTCATGTTGCATTATTTCAATAGCACCTTGGAGCTAGAAGAAGATTGAAATCGCCTTTATGTTTCCTCCCCAAATGTCAGGCACCTCGGTGCACACACGTGGTGTGGATGTGACCTCTCAGCTCACTGCTCTCCAGGGAAAGCAGATGTGATTTAAAGGTCAGCACAGGAGTGTAATTGCCGACTAGAGTCCACAATGTGAAAGCTGTTTCTGCAGAGGGATGGGGAATTGATTACTGGTCTCATAAAGCTCCTGGTGCGTCAGCGTCGTCTCCTGGAGAGCAGGGGGTCTTTTTCATAACCCGAAGCTGCAGTGTGAAGGGTCAGTAAGTGGGAAGGGCAAGGCTTCTCTCCTCTGAGATGCCTCCTAGGCTGGCGGCGAGGACAGAGACAGAGGCAGGGTTACAGCATTGTTACTGGAGCACTAAACACCCAGGGGAGCAAGTAGGGGGCACCCACTGCCCTTGTAGAGCTTTCTGCAGGCGGGCGATGATGTGCTGCTGCTCCAGGAACCACAGCAACACAGGCACTGGCTTTGATAATATCCATGACACAAAACAGAAACAGCCCCAGCTGGCTGGAAAGAGCGGTGACTCGGTAGGCGAGAGATGGAGGCATCCCCCAAGATCTCCAGTGCTCCCTGCTCACCCCCCTCCATGGGACTGCATCTCTCGCCGAGTCTGGTAGCTTTAGCCATGCCTGCCTCTTGGAGCCGTGTGGTGGGAGAGGACCTCTTGCTTTTTCTTTTCGTGGTGTATTAAGCTTCCGACCCTGGCTGTTGTGCAGATGTGACCTGCATGGTTCCTCCAAGGTTCAGAAGCCAAATGAAAAAGAAATGGATGTTTGCACATATATATATGCACATCTGATGACAGCATTGTAATGTTTGGCCAGTATCGCTCCCCAGGGGAAAAATGGAGCTGACTTATCATCTTCTAACCCTTGTGTTTGGCTCTACCATGTCTGGATCAGCTACAGTTGCTTATGGGAGGGTTTTTTAGCATGCACTAATTGAGCATCCCTTGCCTCATTATTAAACAATCTCCTCAATTTGTGCTCCTTCCAAACTATCCACCTATCGATAACGTTCTACAGTTTTCCCTGGAGATGCTTTGACCTTTGCAAATGGCAGTTTTGCTCTTGCTCTTTAAAATCAATGTCATTTTTTGCTTTGCAAGTGTCCTTTTTTGCTTTTATTGCAGCACCCCTCCCTTCCAGCCCAGGAACTTTGCTCACGCTATACCCAGCGGAGAGACTACATGTGTCACTGACTGGTGGGAATTAAAATTCAGGGTTTCTTCCTTGCTGAGGCCAATACAGAATTGCCTATTGCCACCTCTTGGTAGGAGCAAAGAACGGCAAGTGAATCCCGTCCCCCCGGCAAAGAGAAGGGTGAGATTCAGGGACATCCTATGAATGAGATTCTCTATTTCCCTCCACCCCTGGGGATGGCAGGGTGGCAGCAATGAGATCTGGCAGTGCATTTCAAGGCATTGCTCTCCTTGGGCGTAGAGAGGTCCATAACACTGGTGTCTGAAGGTCTCCAGTGGTTTACATGGAGCCATGTACCAGTGTAGGGTTGGTATTCGCCATGACATGTCTACTGCATCCTGAAAGTCCCCGGTCCTGCACGTTTGGAGGTGATTGGAGGCTGTTCCATCATTATAAGGAGCTCAGTTGTCTCCTCAATGGGTGGATGGCGTGTACCCGATGTGCTGGTGCAACGCTTGCCTCATGCTGAGCCGAGTAACTCTACTCACGAGGAGTAACCTCTTCTTATGGGCTTCCTCAGCACCATTTTCCTACAGACATTAAATTGTGTTGAGGGACCTAGAGCACAGGGTGAATGTTTAGCTGCAGCTTATCAGCCTAAATAAATTCACCTTTCTGGTAAAGCTGCCAAAGCGCTGAACTACAGCTTTCCCCAAACATCCCACATGAGCCTCCGTGAGTAAATAAATCATGGACCATGGATGACAGATGGAAGGAAGAGCTGGGGGGGGGTGGTGGTGTGATTGCATACCTGTGCAAGTGGGAGGTGAACCAACGGAGAAGGAAACTCCTGTGCTTTACTCCTGAGGCCAAGTGTGAAGAAATAAAGGGAGCACAGGAAAGATTGTTGGCTGCTGATGGGGTGGTACCTTCTGTTTTCAACCCCCAGGGAATAATAGTACATGATAATAGGCAATAACTCCCAAGGAAATATTCCTTTTTTTTTTTTTTTTTCCCCTTTAAGCTTAAAAACACCCCCTCTTGACACT
>VXBO01007011.1:36371-50702 GCA_013400135.1 Rhinoptilus africanus
AGCTGGAGAAAAAGCCGCAATTGTTTTTTCTTTCCTGTGCTTTCTCAGCCCTTGTCAGGGTGTGAAAACATCCAGACGAAATGATGGGATATTGTCCTGGTTTGAGGTAAAACAGAACTAACTTTCTGTTCAGTGATTTTATTTCTTAGCTGGGCCTCTCCTAACTCTCTGAAATTACCAGCATGTTGTGTCTGAAACGGTTGGTTCAGAGCGATGAGACGGTTTGTGCCAAGGAATGGCACCCAGCGAGGCGCTTGCTTGTCCTTATTGCTACAACACCCGAGGTCAGCTCATTCCGTTATTTGCCCCGTTGGGGGGCTGGAAGCGGAGGGGCGCAGAGGGCTCCCACCTGCGGGGAGGAGGGGACAGGACCCGACGGGGTACTCCATCCCATCCGCCCCACGCTCAGTGGAAAAGCTGAGGGATCAAAGGGTCAACGCTCTTCCCTCAATGGCCAGTGTCCGAGGAGGACNTCTGGGCAATGCCGGTTACAAGATCTGCTGAGTCCTTACGGTGTCCCTCTGACCCCCTGCTGCTCGTCTCAGCAGTGACTCCCAGTAATTTCTCATGACAGTTTTTGGAAGCTCTTTCCAGTCTCAGCCAAAACATCTGACTCCGATCCCTCTGTGCTTCCCCTGTGTGACAAGTGTGTCACCCAGCCTGCGAGAGGTGCCAACCCCCAGGTGTTTAACAGCATGGAAAAGTGTCAGCACAAGGGCCATCTCACAGCAGAGAAGATCAGGGCCATTTTCCAATGGTCATTCTGCTGGAGAGGATGGCNGGAGAGTGAAACGGCGGCAGCAGTCTCCCATGCCTGGTTTTACAGAGAAAACACATTTCTCAAGGACTCTGAACCTTTGTTCCCTCTTCCTTGTGCATGTGGGTTATGTGTGTGTGTTCTCCCTGCATCAGAGACCCCGTTCCCTCTTTATATATTGTTAATTCATCTGCCATTCTGGGTTTGATTCTTCACAAGTTCTTTAGTTCTCAGAGCTAGCAGTAACATGCCGACAGCATCCGTCAGGGGCTCCCTCTCCCCTTCTCCCCCTCCTGGGGCAGCGTCACCACCCTCTCTGCAGGCTTGGCTTTTTGAGGGTGCTTTGGTAGTTGCATTTCTTTACGGATGAGAGAGAAATTCAAGGCAAAGTAGCAATTCTTCCAGCGAGTCTAGTGGTGATTTCCTTCTCCTGTATCATCCTGAGGAGTTTTAGTGCTCCTTAGGCAGCTAGGCAGGATTCGGTAGCCCTCACGTAGGTGTTTGATGCCATTGTGGGTGTCCAGGGTCCGTTTCAGAGCCCTCCTGCCCTCCAGCATCTGTAGGTCCTGTGTGTGATCGGGCAGACCCGAGCCCACCCGGGATGCCTTGGTACGTGTTGAACATCACTTGGTACCACATTTGGGCAGCCCCACAGACAGACGTCCGTGCACACACAGAGGACGCGACACAGACCCCTCCTGCACAAGCAGGGACAGAGCTCAGCCCAGCTGGAGAAAAAGCCGCAATTGTTTTTTCTTTCCTGTGCTTTCTCAGCCCTTGTCAGGGTGTGAAAACATCCAGACGAAATGATGGGATATTGTCCTGGTTTGAGGTAAAACAGAACTAACTTTCTGTTCAGTGATTTTATTTCTTAGCTGGGCCTCTCCTAACTCTCTGAAATTACCAGCATGTTGTGTCTGAAACGGTTGGTTCAGAGCGATGAGACGGTTTGTGCCAAGGAATGGCACCCAGCGAGGCGCTTGCTTGTCCTTATTGCTACAACACCCGAGGTCAGCTCATTCCGTTATTTGCCCCGTTGGGGGGCTGGAAGCGGAGGGGCGCAGAGGGCTCCCACCTGCGGGGAGGAGGGGACAGGACCCGACGGGGTACTCCATCCCATCCGCCCCACGCTCAGTGGAAAAGCTGAGGGATCAAAGGGTCAACGCTCTTCCCTCAATGGCCAGTGTCCGAGGAGGACCCTGTCTGTTCGTCTGCCTTTGATCCCGATCCGTGTGTTCCCGACTCCAGCTCTGGAACCCGGTTCCCACCCATCGCTGAGTCCAGCCTGGGACTGCCCCAGTGCCTGCGGGGACGTCATCCGGGAGCTCGATACGGTTTTGTGTATACTGTCTTTCATTATTTTCCTTTTTATCTTATTATTAATATTTAATTAAAGTAGTTCAGTTTCTTCTAAACTCATAANCTCACAGCAGAGAAGACCAGGGCCATTTTCCAATGGTCATTCTGCTGGAGAGGATGGCACGAGATGTTAATTGTGCATTTTTAATTGGAATGAGCAGCGCCAGCCATGCCCACCAAAGGACTTTGTTCGCTGCGGTGAAGTTCATTAGCAGCAGACAGCGAGATAATAGCTGTTCCCTCCGCGAGCGGCGAGAAATGTCACTTTGATGAAGCCGTGTAACCATGGGCACAGTGGGCCAGGACCAGCATCTCTGCTGGGCTCTTCATGGTCTAACTCCACCGACTTCAGCGGATCTCCCCGTTCTCACTGGCTTTAAATGAGTCCTAAATCCACCCAGAGCGAATCGTTAACGAGTAGTAACAGAATTGGGGAACCAAACTGAGAGCACCAGCAGAGAATAGGGGTAAACTGGAAAGAAAAACATCCCCTTTCCCTGCCTTCAGCCATTGCACCCCGATTCTGCTCCCCCGAGCGATGAAGGAGTTACAGCCTGGGAGTTACATCGATCCAATACATCCATCAGGCACCTTGCCCCCGGCTTGTACACCAAGGACAAGACATGAAAATGCAGCCAAGTCCTGAGGTTCAGGGTAATACTTACTAGAAGTCTTTCTACTTCTGGACTTCTCCCAAGTCGATACTCATCATTTCCAAACTCGTTTGTGCTGAGGTCTAATCACTCTGCAGCTGGCTGTCCTGTGAAGGAGCTGGCTTCGTACCTGCAGGGCTCTGGGCAGGCAGCGAGGAGGAGGATGTGCCTTTTGGATCTGGAGTCTTCATTTTTTCCTTGTCCCCAATTAAACAAGCAGGGAGTGACCCCGATGCAGCAGGGATTCAGTAGGAAAAAAGCCCAACACGTTGGCTTTTGAGCAGTTGTCCTGCCCCAGATGAGCTCACAGGAGAACCTCAAAATGCTTCTCTTGCTCCTGGGGCCGTGGCTATAAAGGCAGCAGCGGTGCTTTTTTGCTTCCAGCCAGGGTTCATGCAATGCTGGGATGGAGAGAAGCCACTAAAAAGAGCACAGGGTCCTGTCCGGATGAATTTACTGTCTAGAAAATGCAACACGGTGCAAAGCAGTCTCCAAGTGCATGTTGCCATATCTGCCACCCTGGGCTGGAGGTAGCCCGGGGTCCTTAGCCCTGTCCGGACAACAGCAGAGCAGTTTAGCTCCGTGTGGGATTGCTGACTGCACATGGAAGCAAATTCTGTAACGTCTGTGTACCTGAGGGTGAGAAAAGCACTGACATAGATCCAGGCAGCTCAGATTCCTCAAAGGCAAGGAGAGAAAGGTGATTTCTGTCCCCAAAACCTTGCGGCGTGTCCCCACAGAGAGGGCTTTGTGCAGCAGCTGGAACTTCAATCTCTGAGAAATTTTCAGTAAAAGCAACTTCTTATTTGGCACAGCCTGGGAAGGACTGAGGCCACGAGGTGCTCCTCTGCTGGAGAGCACACAACTGCAAATAGGGACACTCTTCCCTGCTGGTTTCAGCATCCACATTTATGACCACCCGTTGATGGCCATTCCTTAGTCCCATTTCTTGGTGATTGGCCTCAAACTTCATTGCTCTCCTCCCGGCAGAGCTCCTCCAGGGAACATCTCAAAGAGAAACTGAGTAAAGAGGGCACAAAGACATTCCTTCCAGCTTGCCTTTCTCTTACAAAGCAATCTGTGATAAATATTACAGGTAAATGGAAGTCCCATTAAAGATCTGACACATATTGAAAAAATCAGATACATTCAGTTTCTCTGCATGACTAATAGAAGGAGGAGTGACCTTCTCCCAACTTCTTCTTCCTTGCTGCTACGCTGAATGCTTATTAAGTGTTTAAATATTGTATTTACAAGGAGATACATCTGTCTGTGATACCTCTGCTTGTGCCTTGAATTCTGTTTTTAATTATGATGGCTATTTTTAGCCCAGACTCATGGCCTGGTGGATTCCCATTATAGACATGAGCTGTGGAAGGCCCTCAGCTCAGACTGTCTTGAAATGAGGACGTCCAGTATGCTGTCAGCCGGGCTCCCTAATTAGCACAGCATGGTGTAGACTTATTTATTACTGCTTGCTTTAGAATAGTATCCAGAGACACCGCCTGAGTCAAACACACCCCCGCACACCACAGCACAACACGGAGATGGGCACAAACACATGCAGAGCGCTTTTAGTGGCTAGAAAATAAACACAGGTAGTAGTGGGAATGAAGAGAAAGTACTAAAACGGGCTTTGAAATGGTTTTTTTGGGGGGAGATGTTAAGAATGTGAGCTCAAAACCATGACCCTGAAAGCTTGTGCTCATTTCCCACCCAACCTCACCCTGGGTTTTAATGCAAAGGTCATGGGACCTACATTGGTGCCTGATGTGGACCCAAGCAAGGGAGGCTGAGGAGAGTAAGTGCCTGGAAAAGCGATGCAGAAAACAGAAGAGGCAGAAAGTCCATTTTTTCATGTGTGCACTGGAAGGGACTCACCTGGATTCGTTCATGCAGATGCTGCCATTCATGGAGGCTTTCTCCAGCCCTGGCTTGGCCAAGACAACCTCCTTGCCCACCAGGGACGGTGGTGCTACCCTCACTCGGCAGCTCCACGGCAGCAGGAGATGGGCTTCCCTTGGACACAGCTCCCCAGTGACATGTCACCTGCTCTGCTGATTGGCTCTGAAATGAACTTTCAGCCTAGAGGAAAATTTCTGGAAAGAAATGCAAAGGTGGCAACGTCGAGGGGATGCTGGAGTGAGGAGCACGTGTCAAACAGGAGCCCAGCCCTCTCCTCTGCCTGCTCATAGAATGGTTCGAGTTGGACTGGACCTTAAAAATCCCCCAGTGCCACCCCCTGCCCTGGGCAGGGACACCTCCCACCAGCCCAGGCTGCTCCAAGCCCCGTCCAACCTGGCCTTGAACCCCTCCAGGGATGGGGCAGCCACAGCTTCTCTGGGCACCCTGGGCCAGGGACTCACCACCCTCAGAGTGAAAAAATTCTTCCTAATTTCTAATCTAAATCTACCATTTCCCAGTTTGAAGCCATTCCCCCTCGTCCTATCACTCCATGCCCTTGTAAAAATTCCCTTTCCAGCTTCTGTCAGCCTCTTTCCTTCACCCCACAGCACAGTTTAGCCAGCAGGCCTATTTTTTTATTTACCCTTTATTTCTTTCTAAGCATCCAAAATCACAATGCTCTGGCAGTATCTTTTAACAAGGACTGTATCAAGCGAAGCCTCAGAGACAGGAGGCTAATTGAGAGCTTCCTGAGGGACAGTTTAGCTAGCGGTAAGCGGCAGGAATATCCTTCAGCCTCTATTTATGCTGCAACATTAACAGGTGGGTTGATTTGCATTCCCTGCACTGGCAGCCGGGGAAAGCAAGGGGGATTTTATGGGCTGCTCGTCATGTTTTATTAACCCTCCAGCCCCAGCATCAGGGCTGGAGGTTCCTGTGCACACCTTGCAAGCAGTATTTTCACAGCCCCCGTGTCTTCTAAATGGAGTGCAAAGGGCGACCGAGATGCTGAGGGGCTGGAACACCTCTGGGATGGAGAAAGGCTGAGGGATTTGGGGCTCTTTGGCCTGGAAAAAAGAGGGCTGAGGGGGGACCTTCTCAACGCTGATAAATACTGACAGGGGGGGTGTCAGCAACGAGCCTAAAACCATGTGATTAAAAGGAAAAAAAAACAACCCTGGTGTTAAATTAGTATGGACTACCTTATAATTAATTTAAGATTAATGGGAACAACTGAGTTAAGATTCTGTAACGATAATTAGCAAGCAAATTACAATAAAAGAGAAGGGAGCAACTAAAAGTAATTATAGTGTACATATATTAAGATCCCGCACTGCCTGGCGAAATAACACGTGTGTATTGAGATAACTACACTGCCTTCAGCCAGCGTGTACCAGCACAAACAGTGGGGTACGAACGACACAGGGGCTCCTCAGGCATCACCGCAGGAGTCGTGTGGCTACATCACTGCAGGAGGCATCTTGGCTACTGTTAAATATAACCGGGGTAGGGTACACACACGTAGTACAAAGCTGGGGAAAAAAAAAAAAAGAATTTCATTAAAGCTGCAAAGTGAAATGCTTTGGATACGGGCAACAGAAGATAACGCTTTACACGCTTCATTCATCATTTCCGCTCTTCACCTCTCATGTGAGTTACGATACTGCCTTTATTTTCATGATTTCACACTGCTTTCAGGAGGACTCCTGCCTGTACCAGGCAAAGATGGACAGAACTCATTTAAAGAGAGTGGATTTACTACCTTGGCTCTGTCATTATGCTCAGTGTTGGTTCTCCGGCCTTATGTGATTATTAGGAGGGGGAAAAAAGGCAGTTATTGTTATCTCCTGAGGTTTTTCTGCAGTTCTCACTGTGGTTGTGTCAAGCAGTTCACAAACATGAGGAAATACTGTGCAACGAGATGACATCCTTATCCCTGTAATGGACAACGGGAGGTGAGAGGAGGAGGGAGGGAGCGGTTCAGAGCGAGCTGAGATTCTTAACTCTTGATTTTGGGACAGTTTTGTGTTATATTGCGTGATGGATATTCATTCTCCCCTGTGTTTGACACAGCCATCTGACTTCTGCTGTCTCTGTTTACATCCTTGCGCTGTCTCAGCTCTCTTCTGGTTAGAGGCGTGAGCAGCACCGAGAGGTCCATGTCCTCTGGTAGCATCTTGAACTGCTTCTGCAACACAAACAAAAGAATAACTTAAAGAGACTGAGCAATTCATGAAAGTCCAAACCAGCTTGGAGGGCAGGGGACGGTCAGCATGACCAAATGGCTCAGCCACCGGATGGGGGTGAGTTAAACCGTAGAATCATAGACTAGTTTTTGTTGGAAGGAACCTCAAAAGGCCATCTAGTCCAATCCCACTGCCGTGAGCAGGGACATCTTCAACTAGATCGGGTTGCTCAGAGCCTCATCCAACCTGACATTTACAGGGATGGGGCATCTCCTACCTGTCTGGGCAACCTGGGCCAGTGCTTCACCTCCCTCAGTGTCAAACATTTCTTCCTTCACCACCCTCAGTGTCAAATATTTCTTCCTTCACCACCCTCAGTGTCAAACATTTCTTCCTTATATCGAGACTAAATCTTCCCTCTTTTAGTTTAAAGCCATTATCCCTTGTCCTACTACAACAGGCCCTGCTTACTTGTCCCCATCTTTCTTTTAAGCCCCACTAAGGTCTCCCAGGAGCTTTCTCTTCTTACACCAGTACGCCTCAGTCCTTCTCGGCAGGGCTGCTCTCCATCCCTTCATCCCCCAGCCTGTTGCCTCAAACAACATGCAGGACCCTGCACTTGGCCTTGTTGAACGTCATGAGGTTTACATGGACCCACATCTTGAGCTTGTCCAGGTCCCTCTGGATGGCCTCCCTTCCCCCCAGCGTGTTGACCGCTCCACACAGCTTGGTGTTATCTGCAAACTTGCTGAGGGTGCCCTCGATCCCACTGTCCACGTCGTTGATGAAGATATTAATCAGTACCAGTCCCAATATGACCAAAGCGCTTCACTCTTTTGACACCTTTCAGTTGCAGAAAATCCTTCTTGGTGCTTTCCTCTCCTTGCCAGATCTCGAGAAAGCCCCACAAACTGGGGCGCTGGGTGCGTCACCCCTGCGCGGCCCCAGCCCGACTGTGGGACACCAGGGCCGGGCAGGCAGGTCCCACCAGCCGCCCGGTGCGAGCGGTACTGAGTCACCTTCTTCCCCCCTCCCCGCGGTGTCACAAGATGACAAAGCATCAAATTGGATTCAGATTTGCAAATTACAACTTTCGGTGCAGCTGAGCGGAACCGTGCCGCTTTGACAAATGAGTAAGTGGCTGATGTTACAGCACAGGTCATTAGTTAGGAAAGAAAGCTTTTTTCCCCCCTGTGGGTTTTTTTTTTATATATATATTTTTTGGTTTAGCATTTCAGATCTTTGATTCATCGGCTCAGACCACTTGAGGTACAGACAACAGCGAGAGTTGCATTTTAACTAGGCAAACAGAGCTGTTTTAGGAGTGGCCTCTTTTCAGAGGTTAATATTATAAATGCATCTTAAATGTCTAATACATAATCAAATGCCATAAAAATGGAAATGTTATGAGTATTGAAGCCCAGAGAACAAAAATCATTGCTCATTGCTCTTGCCACCAAAGAATTCAACTGTGAATACAAGCTGCAAACTTGCCTAAAGTCATATTCCTGGAAATATCATGACGGAGTGAAATAAATGAACGGGCCATGCCTGGTTTTTCCCTGTTTTAGAAGCACTGATAATTGCAGAGTGGAGCCTCCAGGTCTCCGTTGCAGACCTCATAGGCTTTAATAACTAAAGGTTGCGAGGGTTGTGGGATTTCTTCTAGGTCCGTGCTGCCACCTTCTTCCCAGGTCCTTGCATGCGGCACCGTCAGCTGCTTCCCTGTCCATGGGATGCTCCTCAATGCGGTGACAGGGTTTGGCATCCATGAGGAGCAACACAGGTCCCACCAAGGGGAAGGATATCTGCTTAGTGTATGCAGAAGTAATGAGCTGTCTAGAAAGTGCATGACAGAGGATGATAACCCGTAGGTGAATGCATGATGTATTGTATAAGGAGCTGATCACACCTATAGAGAGGAGTGTGGTGGCTTGGGTAATTGAGTTTCAAGCTGATGGACAGCTGCTCCTGCTCTGTCGCCTTCTGATCAACGGCGAAGCGCGATTACGCCTGCCGCTTTCTCTCCTGCCCTAATAAAAAAAGGCGAGTGATGGATGGAGGGTTGTTGACGCAGGGCTCTCAGCGCAGCAACTCGGCACTGCCGGCAGGGGCGAGCCTTCTCCCGACAACCCAAGCCTTTTGCCAGCTGAGCCCCTCCTGGAGGGGATGTGTGGGACCCAAAATTGTCCTTGCACCACCCTCCAAGCATCATCGACAACTATTAGCCAACAAAATGTTGGTCTCAATCACCACCTTCACTCTGCTGGCATGGCTTTGGAGACATCTTTCAGAATATCTTCTTAAGCTGCCCGCTATTTTTTCATTTGGTAGAACCAAACAAGGGGCATTTTTTCAACTGATTTACCAAACAATGTAAGATTTTGGTCATTCCTTACAAGAGAATTAAACACATCATAGGATCATAGAATGGTTCGGGTTGGAAGGGACCTTAAAAATCATCCAGTTCCAAAACCCCAGCCCCGCTTGCTCCAAGCCCCGTCCAACCTGGCCTTGAACCCCTCCAGGGATGGGGCAGCCACAGCTTCTCTGGGCAACCTGGGCCAGGGGCTCACCCCCCTCACAGCAAAGGATTTCTTCCCCAGATCTCATCTCAATCTCCCCTCTTTCAGTGTAAAACCCTTCCCCCTCATCCCACGGCTCCCCTCCCTGATCCAGAGTCCCTCCCCGTGTTTCCTGGAGCCCCTTGAGGGCCTGGAAGGGGCTGGAAGGTCTCCCCGGAGCCTTCTCTTCTCCAGGCTGACCCCCCCCAGCTCTCCCAGCCTGTCCCCACAGCAGAGGGGCTCCAGCCCCCCCAGCATCTCCGGGGCCTCCTCTGGCCCCGCTCCAACAGCTCCGTCTCCTTCTGCTGTTGGTGCCCCAGCGCTGGGGGCAGCACTGCAGGGGGGGCTCACCCAGCGGAGCAGAGGGGCAGAATCCCCCCCTCGCCCCCCTGCCCACGCTGGGGGGATGCAGCCCATGCCGTGTGTGGCACGATATGCCATCCTGTTCCACAGACCTGTCACCACATACCGTACACGGGCGTTTCTGGTGGTGCTGGTCAGGCCGAATGAGCTGCTGGACCCCGAGGGCCCCCAGGCTGCCTGGCTTTACGCGTGTGTATAAGCAGAAGGACGTGGCTCTGCACACGTGTGTGTGTCCGTGCATGTGTGTCTGCTGGTCCATGCAAATTTGCACCCCACATTCACGTCTAATCCTCTGCCCCTGTTTGTGAGAGGAGTGACTGCTCCCCAGAGGTCCCATTTGGCACCCACACTTTGAAGGCAACAGGCTGTTTACCCACTGGCCTTTGTAAAAACATTTTTGTAACACAGGATTTTCCACAGTAAGTGAGATTCGGCAACGCAGTGCCAACACCTGCCAAGCGAGGCCATTTGGATTAAGTTTTTCGCTAAAAATATCATTCATCTCACTAAAGTGGCTTGTAGGGAAGGGCTGGAGCTGCGAAGCATCCCACCCCACAGACCGCTGGGGCAGAGAGGAGAGGCAGCACCACAGCTCCCAGCTACTTCAACACTCAATGTGCCATTTTCCGAGTAGAGAGTTGCAGTCTGAAGTGGTTTGGTTGGGTTTTTTTAATTATTTAAATGAACCCAATGACTGTTTGGGTGGGAAAAAAAAGGCTAAATTTCACAACTGAAGCCAAACAAATCAATGTTATCAAAAAGCAGCACTGGGCTTGACAGGAGCTGGGTTCAGCTGCCTCTTTAGCTGGTTCCTGGGTTCAGTTTTATTAAAAACAGTTCACTTTGGGTGAATCTTAGCAAATACCAGCGCCCTGGGAACACTACAGGTGCCTTTGTAAAAAAGGTCAGCTTAAAACTCCTCCCTGACCCCCACCTTCATCTGTCCCAAAGCACAAGAACCGATGACCCCCCTCACTCCTTGTCCTACCAGATGTGCCTCAGTGCACCCAATTTTCCGCGCATCCCTCCAACAGATATCTACCCTTGGGGAAGGCATCAGCCCCCGTGATTTATGGGTCCTACCTTCAGAAGTTCAGAAGTAAAGAAGTTCTTTACGCTGAGGGTGGTGGGACACTGGCCCAGGGTGCCCAGAGAGGGGGTGGAGGCTCCATCCCTGGAGACATCCAAGGCCAGGCTGGATGAGGCTCTGAGCGACCTGATCTAGTTGGAGATGTCCCTGCTCCCTGCGGGGGGGGGACTGGATGGCCTTTAGAGGGACCTTCCAACCCAACACACTCTATGGGTCTGTGGTTCTAAGTTTGGTGCTGTCAAAGCTCCCAGAAGAAGAGCCCGCGCCGGCTCCCAGGCAGTGTCCTGGGATAACCAGCACCGGGGAGGCAGCCTGAAGTTTTAAAGGAGACGAGTCAATCCTGACTTATTGTTATCATCTCCGAGGAGTTTACACTGTATTATTCTGTAATTACTCAGTGAATCACGCTGACAGCTTGCATGTTTGCTGTCTCTCTGAGTTACTCCCCTGCCTGCGGCTGAAGGCATCGTTCCTCTTGCTTGCAGAGGTGCTGCCCCGATGGGTCGTGTCCTGCTGCCAGGCCGCTCCGGGAGAGCACGGAGACACTATTTGCTTGGGTTTAGTAACTCAGTTTCTCATCTCTGTAAATAATTCCTTGCTAATTATGCCCCGACTGGCTGGTACTTATTGCACAGCCCCATGAATAATAGAATGGGGAGTAAATCCTTATTTTAATAAGGCCAAGAAGCGTTTAATTCAACCACCGTGCACTAAATTAAACAAGCTTTACCAAAGTGGCTGAGAACCGAGCTCCGTCTCCTGCAGAGATTGCTTTGTCACTGTCTTTCTTTAGGCCACCGACATTTTTATTGTGCCAATGCGGCCTTTGCTGATGCCATCTCCACTGCTTTGCCCTGGGAGCCCATCAAGTCCTGCAGCGACGGTGGCTGAAATCAAGGGCTGTTTCTCTGAGCTGCTCTAAAATCTGCGGTTGTTCTGGTAAAACACAGGGTTCACAGAGAAGCTCCTCTCTCCGAGCCCCACTCTCACTCCTTCCAGTGGCATCTGTCTCACTTTCCAGCCAAACTGGTTTTCGCCGTGCAGGGCAGAGGCCAGCAATGGCCACACCATTGTGGGGCAGCTCTTAACTCCATGGTTTTATTGCAACTGCCGTTTTTCTTGCTCAAGTTCCCTAGTTATACTTTACCAGCTGCTAAGAGACACTGATCTACTCCCCTCAGCGTGATCCCGCACACTCCAGCTCCTGAGATGTGCCATGGCCTTGGACACGGATGCAGGGGGCTGATGCTCTGCTCGCATCCAGTTGGAACCACAGCAGCTGCAGGTTTGAGAAGCAGCAACAATTATAGCCCGAGCTGTCGTGGCACACAAACGGGATGACGGGAAGGTGTGTAGTTCTCCCGAACTCAAGCTCCACAAAAGCAAGGGGCAGTGCGTGTGTCCATCCACATGTGCACGCAAACACACATCCCAAAGCAGAAGTATTTTTTTAAAATAGGTGCTATATTCCCAGCATGGGAGGTGGTTTCCCATCCAGCCCTACCTGCTCTTCATCCTTAGTGGTGCCAGACCTTGCAAGGATGCAACTCCTGATTTTGGGAAGGCAGAGCCACCAACTTACTTGCTGAAGCCAANGCCGAGGGGCTGGAACACCTCTGGGATGGAGAAAGGCTGAGGGATTTGGGGCTCTTCAGCCTGGAAAATAGAGGGCTGAGGGGGGACCTTCTCAACGTTGATAAATACTGACGGGGGGGTGTCAGGAGGATGGGGCCAGGCTCTTCTCAGCGGTGCCCAGGGACAGGACAAGGGGGAACGGGCACAAACTGGAGCATGGGAAGTTCCACCTCAACCTGAGGAGGAACTTCTTTCCCGTGAGGGTGGCAGAGCCCTGGCCCAGGCTGCCCAGAGAAGGGGGGAGTCTCCGTCTCTGGAGACATTCCAACCCGCCTGGAGGCGTTCCTGTGCCCCCTGCTCTGGGGGACCCTGCTCCGGCCGGGGGGGGGGATGGGATCATCTCCAGAGGGCCCTGCCAGCCCTGGGATTCTATGAAATGGTTTCGGGGTGCTTAGGATTGTGCTGAGCTGTGGTTTGGTGTCTGCCTTGCAATAGGGTGAAACCCTGGTGCCGGGGAAGCGAAAGGGAGCGTCACCACTGACTCAGCAAGGCCACGGAGTCATCCTTAACACCCCTACAAAGGAGCGATATGGCAATCCTGGTTGTACCCACTGCAGGTGGGGAAATCCCCGTTTTTCCCCAGCTTTTGCATTTATCGAGGCTTTTGCAATGCTGCATGGGTTTCCCCAGGCCCCCCCAGCACGGCGCGATGGGAAGCGACAAGAAACCCCCTCTCCTATCTGAAAGGTTATGCTTCAGGCTAAGTCTCTACTGACCAACCTTTCTCCTGAGCACTCCCCCCACCAGCTGAGCATCGGGGTAACATCCCGAATTCAGCGCATTCATCCGGCTTAGCAACAGGTAGATCTCAGCTGGTAATCAGGCCCGTATTGTTTTCTTAACAAACAGAGGAATTTGCTCAGACTATCACCCTTAAGGCGACTACTGTTTGTAAGACAACTGAGAGATTGGAATTGTAAAAGCAAGCACAGCGTGTGTACACAAACCCGGCTCTCAGGAAGCGGGGATGAATCTGGGGCGGATAAGCCGCTGCCTGGATATAGAAGCCCAGAGTTATTCTGGTTCCTGATTCAGTCCCTTTTAAGATGCATGAAGTTGTTACTCATGATAGTAGCTCGGGGCCGCGTGCTCGTCTGAATTTCTCCAGCCAGCTCGTGTGGGTGCGTTAAGTTTACACCAGCAAGAAGGGAATCTGGTCCTCATCCAGAGAAACCTGGAGATGAGACAATCCTGGGTTGTGCTGAGGCCACTTCACATAGCTTTAGGCTTGTATTTCCTTTGAAGTCTCTCTTGTACTGCCAGAGATGTCTAAAGGGACCGATGTGAGGAGATCCAGCTGTACGAGACCAGGCAGAGCACAGCATCCGTGCTTCATTTATGAGCTGCTGCGTCCTGAAGGCTGAGGGGATGCAAATCCTCCGGGAGCCCAAGGACAGAGGCCCCGTCCGGGTTATAGAATCACAGAAATATGGAATTGCCCAGGTTGGAAGGGACCTTTCAGATCATGGAGTCCAACCATCANCGCTCCTCACAGACTCCTGCTCCAGAGCCCTCACCAGCTCCATGGCCCTTCTCTGGACACGCTCCAACACAATATAAGCCACTTACAGCCACAGCCTTGTCTGCTGCCGGCACCGATCGTGCTGGGAAGTTTGGGTGAGCTCAGGTTTTTGCTCAGAATAGCAATTTCTGACTCCTCGCCCCGGTGTGCCCTGTGTGCCTGCTGCTCAGAGCAGCATCCTTCCCTGGCTCCTCGGTCCAGTACATCCAGTACAGCAGAAAGCTTTCACTGGGTGATCACTCTGGGTGCTGTCAGAGATATTAGCAGATAACAAGCAGCCGATTCATGGCATTTCCC
>VXBO01007012.1:0-16346 GCA_013400135.1 Rhinoptilus africanus
TTGGATATGACATCCAGAACAAGCCACTCCACTACCTTCCCAGGGACGTAAGTGAGACTAACCGGTCTGTAGTTCCCCAGGTCCTTCTTGCCCTTTTTGAAGACTGGAGTGATACTGGCCTTCCTCCAGTCCTCAGGCATCTCTCCTGTCCTCCATGACCTTTCAAAATTTACATAGATTAATGGTAAACATGTTCATAAATAGATACAAAAAGGATCAGGCAGGAATTTATCTTCCAACATCCCTAATACAAGAATTGTTGATGCTGGGAAAGTAAAAGGGAAAGGACTGCAAAAAGCATCCAGGCCTGCACACTCTCCCTTATAAAGCATCTCTTTTTGCTACAGTTGTTTCCAACCCTTATATTGGGAGTACTGCATCACTCCATTTAGCAATGCTTCTAAGAAGGCAGATACCATCTGTAGTGGGTAGACAGAGAACAACTGCTGGATCTGTTGCACAAATTTGGATTCTGCTTTATTACACTCATGCCATTCTACTAACTTATGTGGATGCTACCTGCTGTACAGAAAAAGACATTAAGCCCATACTTATAAGTAAATGTAAAAAATCAGTTCTCGAGGGGTAACATCTGTGAAGTAAAGCAGAAGTTGAACAGAGTTCTGTTGGGTTTTGCCCAAGAGGAAAAAGCAATTGTTATGTAAAACAAGGCAATGCTGATGAGATATATAAGAGCACAGGGGAAAAGGAACAGCAAAATAAATGCTGGCCAAATAGCCAAAAGCCCCAGATCTATTTTTTTTTTTTTTTAAATAAAGTTACTAGCACAATTAAGTAAGTTTCCAAAGAAAATTATTAACCACAATGCATTTGTCCTTGTATGTCTTTAAACACAGCTGTCTCCGATGATACTGAATAAGCTTGTGTATTTTATCTTATTTGTACCAAGTTGTTTTTGAGCATTCTCATTAATATAGTGCAGAAATATGTTGTTAAAATGCTTGAAATGGAACAAAACAACACTGTAATGGTTTTTCTTTCAGATGTTTACCCCAGGCTTCAAGGGCCAATATTGCTTACTCATTTCAACAACAAAAATTAACTTTTTGCAGGTTTCTTGCCTCGTGTTTCTTTCTATCTTTTCTCACAGCAATTGGCTATATAACCAGGATTCTATGACACTTCAGAACATAAGTGAAGCTTATAAATACATACTTTTGGTTTTGGCTTTCTCAAAACACTTCAGGGTTACAGTAAGACAGTAATATGATAGGAGGGATAGTAGATTTACTCTTAGGCATTTTAAGGGGAATTCTTGCTGATGTCATGACACAAAAGGGTAATGGACTATAACAATTCTGTCATTGTCTTACGAAATCATTTGCAGCAGAATACCATTCATCAGTAAAGTAACAGTGAAGAAACAGAACACTGAAAACATAAGCATTCATGTCAATAAAAGAGGCCTCCTATAACTTGCATCGAATAAGATGGGCTAGGGTTTAGCCCTAGAGAGAACTGTAATACAAACTAACACACGTAACAAACTGATTGAAAACCAGGATACATATGAAAAGGCTTACCCACTATATAAAAAAACAGAAGAAAAAAGCATCCAGCAGGAGGTTATATAGAGATGCCAAAGCTCTTTCACAATGGTGATAGTTTCCTCATATTATAGGAGAAAGAACTGCAGAACAGCAGGTTAGCCACATGCTGAAAGTCACAGCAAAATGAGACTGGACACAAATCTCCTCTTTCTCTGGAGTTTTACCGTCAAGTTTGACAAATAATGAGCAGACTTTCAGATTCCAGCACCTGAACAGCTCTGTGACATACGTGGGTAGAAATATTCATGCTATGTAGGCCATTTGTCTACTATTCATCTGCGTGAATATCCCTCTGAAACTGCTCAGCCCTGAAGTTTTCTCAGAATTCCAGATAAGGGCGTTTACTTCATGGTGGGAGTGGTTAAGCCACCTAGTTTATTTGTCCTCACAGGATATTTTAATTGCTTGCACCCATTTGGGAATTTTTTCTAGTTTGCACAGGAACAAGATTAGAGAAACATAAAATTGGTTATTCGAACTCGTACACAATGAATCAGCCTTTGTAGACATCTGCAAGTTTCCCATGTTATTTGTGTGTAGATTTGATTCACAACTGAAAAGCTTTATAATAATCATTCAACCAAAACAGCTATCATTCACTCATAACAAACCCAAAATGTAAATTTCATTAGCTTTTCTTCTCTAAAATGTATTTCATTCACCACAACTCATCTGCAATTTGCAGACTTGTATGTTGCTTGCTCCTGCCTGTCTAACATTTGGACACTCTGGAGGCAGTTTTAAAGCCTCCAATAAACTTTCGCTTTTTGAATATATTTTTTTAATATTAATACTAAACTTCATTTAAAAATTGCAGTGATATCATGGTATTATAGTAAATTCTAACTTCTTTGTAAAAATATGATGCACATGCAAAATTCTAACACTCAGCAGGCAAAGCACATTTATGGAGTATTCCTTCTATTCTGAAGATTGCCAATGACATTCAGCTCTGTTCTTCCCAGCGGACAAAAACTACTTATATTAAGCACCATGAGGCTAATTATACTTGTTATGCTATAGGCTTCAAAGAGCTGCATAATCAGAATTTAACTCAATGCATGCGAGTGGAGGCCTCTGCTTTTACATTGCACCAGACACCATGCATTTTTTGGTATGCTGGTTGGGAACACTTATAGCAGAAACAGATATGTAAAAGAAAAGACACAGTCAAGAATATTAAGTGATCTACAGCTCAATATTAAAAAGCAAAGCAGGAAAAGTGTTTTGATTTTTAAAAGCACAAATGTGCTATTCACTTCTACTTTAACTTCTTGGAAAGTGTGGCTGGCTTTCAGGAATTCTGGCTGGACTTTTTTCCTGACCGTAGTGCTAATCTCAGCATGGCAGCTTTCGTATGCATTCCTTTTGGTGGGTCAGAAGCATCTTGTTACAATATAATAGAGTAGCAATGTAAAGCCAGGAAATTCATGACTTTTTACTGGGTAGGTTAGTAGTTCTGAGCAAAACACTGATACAGTAATCTGGGGCCATGGAAACACCAAACTGGTCCTAGAAAATAATTACCGATTTGTGCCTGGATTTCTTTTGGCAGAGACCGTAACACATGGATGCTGAATAGAATTTCCTGTAGTTTACAGCCTCTAAGTGGTAACTAGATCAAACCATCTTTAGCCACTGCCAGTGGAGCTTTTAAATGCACTAAGAAAAATTTCTATAGAACAGCACAAGTCTTTCACCTTACCTCTACAATACCCAAATAAAATCTTGATTACTTCCATATGATCTTAATTTTCATTACAGAAATCTACTTGAAATGGTTTTACATAATGTGAATTGTCATAAAATTTAGAGAGACCATTAATCGTCCACAGAAGCTGCTAGAATAAAACTGTTTTAAATATAAAATCTAAATATTTATTTTTTTGAAGTTACTTGCAGCAAATTTAACTTTTTTAGATATCTATCTTTCTTAGAATACATAAAATTCAGTGACAGGACGAGGAGCAATGGGCACAAGCTGGAAAACAGGAAGTTCTGTTCAAATACACGGAAAAACTTCTTTACGGTGAGGGTGACAGAGCACTGGCACAGGCTGCCCAGGGAGGTTGTGGAGGCCCCTTCTCTGGAGACTTTCAAGACCCGCCTGGATGCAGTCCTGAGTGATGTGCTCTGGGCAATCCTGCTTTGGCAGGGGAGTCGGACTAGATGATCTCTAGAGGTCCCTTCCAACTCTGAAGATTCCGTGATTCTGTGAAATATTATAAATAATTTGAATTGAAAGACAAGACCCTATATTAATATTTAGATAAAGAACAACATGCCCTTTACTCACTAGATTTTGTAAAAAATATACTGCTGATTCATAACCCCCCAATTACTCTTAAAACCCTATAGGTCTAGAGTAAAGAGGAATGTAAAAAATAGCTCAGGTATGCTGGCAACCTGCATGAGACTGAAGTTAAATTCTCTAAACACTGTGTACTGTGTATTAAAGTTTTTAAAACACTACCTATTGAGCTATTCAAGCAAAGAACTTGCCTTCCAGTAAGATTTGCAATCTGTAGCATGCAGTAACAGCTTATTTTCAAAGACTCTTGCAAATATTTCTTTTGAACTGGCATTTTATAAAATGGATAAATATTTTACAGGCAGGTATTAGAAGCCCCAGCATTCATCTGGAAAAGAAGAATACATGTATGTACAACAGGAGATGCCTTTCCATTTCAACCACAAAAGCACATATATGCATTCAAATTTAAAATACAGCCTGAAACACCTTAAAAAGAAAAGAGGCCTCTCAAGTAGACGATGACAAACCAGCTCCCCTATCAGGAGGCACATAGGGCACATCTTCCAGTTTCTACGTAGTTCTCTCTTCTCAATACTTAGACACCTCTCCTGGCCTCATTTTTCTTTCTCCTTCCTCAAACCATACTCTAACTATATGATAAGCCTCCCTCTATCCCTACCTCTGGTTTTATTCTTTTTTTTAGGATTTTCCTTCTCTCTTCACCTCTCATACAATGTGTTTGGGTTTTCCAAATCCCCCAAGCTCTGCTCCAGCCCAAGAAGCTACTAAGAAACAAGCTCAGATCTAAGCATGGCGTCCACCCTCAAGGAATATAATGGAAATTAACTTTGTTCCTAAAAAGAACACAGAGAGCAGCAACTACTGGGATTACGAACAGTTTGGCTTCAGGACCATTGCAAGCAGAAACAAAAAAAGTATTTCAAATTAAGGGAAGTTCAGAAAGTTGAATATAAATAATACTTAGCTATCTGGAACAAAACAAACGGGTTTGGAATCTGACAAACACACTATAAGCACCTACGGAAGCAATTCTTGAAAATATTTTTCAATCAGAATTATGACATCAACAAAAAGATTACTCACCTGAGGACTAGCAACCAGCACCACTGCTCCCTGTGCAGCCACCAGTGTGCCCTGGCCACCTCCTCCCCAGCCTGCTCCGGCACAGCCTCAGCCATCTTGCAAGGCTGAGGCAACACCTGCTTCTTCCTGCCTGGCGAGTGAGCGCTTCTCCTTGTCAGCTTCCTTCCTTCTCCTCATGGTGCCTCAGGAACACCAGTGATGGCAGCTGCAACTTCACACAATCACACACATCTCAAAACAAATGTCAGATTAATTCCTGCTAGCAGCCAGCTGTTTGCAGGCTGCCACAAGGGATGTTAAACTAGTTGCACAAGCTGTTAAAAAGCTCACCTTGATTCTTGGACGTCTTAATCCCACCCTGCTTAAACTGTAAGGAAGGTGTTTTTCAAAAGTGCCAGAGAGAATCAAAGCCTAGGCCTGGATAGTGGAAAGCAGGATTGGGAGGAAATGGTGCTTCCTCAGGGTGTGCTACATGGCATCAGGGTGGTGGTGGGGTGGGCGATCACTTAAGGGAGAAGAGGTCAGAGAAAATGATGGCAAGGTGAGGAAAAAAATGTTTCAAAGCTGCAGGTGATGCCCCCAGCTTTATATTTTTGGAAAGTGAGTGGCCCTGCCGAGCACAACCCCTCTCCTTGGCAGCGGCCGCCGAGGCCCTGCCGCAGGTGTCAGTGCTCGCCCCTGAAATGGCTGCCCCTCCTGCCTCTCCCTGCTCCCGCAGCTGCTGCCCAGGCCATGGGGGCAGCTGCTGGCGTCCCCCGGGGTTCCTCTCAGGCATACCAATATCTGAGGTGTGAGAAAGCTGTAAGTTTTATGCAAACTTGTTTTTAATCTGGGTAGAGAGTTGTTTTAATGAGAAAGAAAAACAATCTGTTGCTGTTCACGTTTGGTTTTTTTTTTAAACAAAACAACCAAGGAGAGCCCGTTGACCAGCAAACTTCCGTGTTCAACTACTTTGAGGGGAAACAAGGCACCTGAAGGCTACTCTATGGATGACTTTGCTCGTGTATTCTCAGTTAGCTTCACTGAAAATAGCCAGGGGACTATACCTGAGCCTTTGGTATTGAGTTGAATAATGTTTTACCGGGATTTGGTTCAGGTACTGTGAGGATGTTGAGTCTTCATGTGTGCTGCCGTAATAAAACAAAGCACGTTTATGTTACTCATTTTATGCTAGAAATACTATTTAAAATAAGGGTCCCTGGCATGCCAGTAATGCCACTGTGCTTATGGACCAGGGAGAAGTGGGTAAAGGGTCACAGGAGAATACATTTGTGTACATATAGGAGGCTAAACACCCACGTCCCCAAGATCTGTGAAAATTTTCAGTAAAAAATTTTAAAGTACAAAATGTAAAAGACTTAAGTCTTTTATCCATTTCCTAAATGTGATGAAACGCGGCCATTTCACCATGCCATGGAAATAATGTGGTGGTGAATTGGCCTACTGCTTATCGTGGAATCATCCAGTCTTGCAGTAGTTGTGCTGGCGTCGGGAGGTAAAGTAGGAGGAAAAATAGTCCTGCTTTGTGAATACATGAATATAGTTTTCACAAATAATCAGAGAGCTGGAATATGAGTAGAGTTGTAGCATAAGTTAAAATACAGGTATCTGAGGGGCATTGTGGTTGAAAACAGCTTCTCCAGCTCAAAGGTAAAAGTTAATTTATTGATTATAACAACTCACTGTCCACTGACCAGAATCAGTCCTGAAAATGACCAGAAACAGTTCTTGAGTTGCTTGTTAATGTGGATAAAATACGTTTTTGCAAGTTATCTAAGGCCTCTTTACATCAGGGACTGAGTTTAGGGAGAAAAAGGTTTAGGATACGTGTTGTATAATGTCATGGAAATTTGTAGCTTTTTTGTCATCTTGGGATGCAAAAGTTCCTAATGCTTAGCAGGGAAAGTGTGAATTTGTGGAGAGATGATAAATTACAGAGCACAGTAAAACATTCTTTTCTTTAATGTAAATATCAGAAACTGGCAGAAGGCTTAACTCAGAAGTGTAGGCTGACTTTCTATACTTAATTATATAGAGAAACTGTCAAGAGAAGAAAGCTCTCTAGCTTTTCCCTTTAACAAGCTGCACAGGCATATATATCATGTTATTACGCAAATTGTCTGTAGGCTGGTGTTAGGCAACAGCTCTAAAAAGGTGCTAACAAAAGTGCATTTATAGCACAGTCATAATGGCTTTATAATGCTACCATTTAGTGTGGCTTTCTGTGTGAGGCTGAGAAGATTTCCAAAAGTAACATTGCTAGTGGTGAAATTGATTTGCATCAACTCAGAATGAGAAGTATCAACTAATAGTAGTTTCAGGACCTGACTTAATCTATGACACCTTTTTGGGTAATATTAGGCCTTGAAGTTGGCTTTTGTCTAGTTCTACCAGTCACTAATTTTGACAAGAAGAATATTTATACATGAATAAGGCTTCTTTTTATTCAATGGAATGTTGAGGAAGCCTTGTTGAGAACCGTTTCAACTTTTTTCTCTTTTTCCAGACTATTTTATGTGATGCCCCTGTGTCACACTCATCAGCAGTGCCCTCACTGAAACATAGTTATGTGATATCTCACTATTAATTATTGGTACAGGTTATATCCAAGTATATTTTAGGAAGGTAGCTTCTTAGATGAATTCCAGCTAGGAGACTTGTCTGTTTTTATTTTGCAGACTGCATCTTCTAAGTACTACACGGTGTACGTTCAATTTAAAGTCTGAAAAATTACTGTGTAACTTCAGGGATGCAGATTCAGTGTTTTCTGCACTAGTCATGGACAGAGCAATTTCAAAATTGAGAAAAAGGCACATATTACTTGTATGATGAGCTCCATTTTTGTGTCTATGTGAGATTTTACTGGAAACTTCATTCAGAGAAACAGGAATCAAAAAAAAGGAACAGTGGAGGACTGACACTCCAGCAGCAGTGCCCTGTAATGTCTTGCTAGTAATATGATTGTTATGGGAATCTGCCGGACTTCGCTTCTTAAAACTACAAGGACAATAAATTAGAGGGAGTGACCAGAAAAGCATCAGTGCAGAACTGCAAATTCTAAAGAGACTGCTGCAACAGGAATTAATCTGGTTAGAAGGTGCATCAGCTGTCACTGTATAAGGAACAGTAGAAACAATCCTATAAAATGATATGAAAAGTATTTAAATATTCAAGATGAGTTTCTACAGTTGTTTAACTGTAGAAATATTACTGTTAACATTAACTGAGAGCCTCCCTGTCCTCTGAATTTTCATGATGCTTCTGACAGAAGCTTGCTTATAAAAGCTTTTGTGATTGCTCTGTTTTCTTAGATCCAGTCCTCCTTATGCCGGTTCCATATGACCTACATGGTCATATGGTCCATATGGCTTACATTTCTCCATGAAACACACGTCTGTGTTTCAAGTTCCTATTTTATCTAATGAGAATGAAATTAATTAATGATTGCGTATGGGGACACCGATATTTGTAAGGAGTCCATAAAAGCTCTCCAATATTATTGTTTTAGTATATTATGTCAGTATAAAAGTCTGTATTTGTTTGGCCTCAAAAATTGGTGGTGTGGGAAAACAAAAACTAAATTGTAAATAAAAAATGTCATCTTGTTCTATTGTAAGTATCCGAGACAGGTGTTTTCTGGAGTATGAAATGAAAGGAATATCATAGAAAAAAAGTGCAAAAGTATAAAATGAATGTATAACAGAGCTTAAAAGAATTCAGAGGCTTTGGTGTGAAAAGTGAGAGAGAAATTCTGGTCCTAAGAGAGTGGTTTTGCTCTTCTGGACGGTGAAGGAAGTAAAAAAGCAGAAAGAGCAGTTCTTTTGTGTTTGCATACAGTTTCTGTAAGAAAACTCCATAGAACTACTGAACTCAGTGGTGTGTGTTCTCTGTCTGGTACAGTATGCCAGCAGTTTATTCAGCTCATCTTGATGATGGATTGTCTGTAGTATATAGTACCCCTGGGCTGTTTTGTGTCCCCTTCTCTACTGGATATTTGAGTTATTGTTCCTGAAGTTGAGCATCTGATCAGTTTTGTTTATAGGGCTGTATTTCACTTCTCAGTTACTCTTACTTCAGATACATCTCTCTGTTTTTCTCATGTTTATATGGGCTTTTGATTCTGTATCTAGGAATAGCATCTTGCAACTTTGGGTGTTTTTTGGTTGTTGTTGAATCATTGAAAGATGTCGTCTAGGATTATGTGTTTTTGTTAGTTTCCCATGGTTTCTATTCAACTGCAGCATGAACAGATGAAGCGGTCACTGCCCTACCCATTTTCTGGAAAATCCTATTTACGTAGAAGGGATGACTAACTGGGGGAAGTGCCATGCCTGGACTGCTGCTTCGTGTTAGGTGTATGAAAGTTTTTCTTTACTGTAAAACAGATGCTGTTTATTGGTTTAGGAATTCCTATGTATTCTACTCATCTGTTCTTCCATTCATGTCTCTACATTTGAGTCAGCATCCTAAGGGATGCTGGGTTTTCCTAGTGTGCTATTGACTCTGACAATAGGGTACTGAATGAACATGATCCACGTTATTTTCACTTAGAATTATGTACTTATTTATAAAGGTGCACGTAGTTAGTTTGGGTGTGTTTTGGGTTTTTTTTCTCTTGGCTTCTGTTTATTCTTTTTGTGACATTCTTAGGAAGTTATTTTGTCATGTGGAAAACATGGAGTTCTTGAGTCAGAGGTGAGCTCACTGTTTAACAGCCTTGGGTACCTAATAAAGTTGACCACTGTGATAAAAGTTGTGTAGTACATAACATCATTCCATTAAATAACTCTACTTAAATAAATACTTACTCAGTAGTTAATAATATGCAAGCTTGGACTTATGCAAGTAAATCTAGGTTGCTCTTTCACTATTGTTGTATGGGTTGGTTTCTGGTCAATGTTGGCATAACTGTAATGAATACAAAGTGTGCGATCAGATGTGAGGAAACATACTTTCTAAAAAAAATAATGGCAGTTTTATTTTAAATTGCTTATAAACAGAGACTTAGACTATCAACTACTGAAGAAGTCATGCTGGATACAAATGTTAATTTGTTTCCAGCATGGTAATCTTTGTAAATAGACTAAACCATTAAGCCTCTGCCTTAAAATATTTCATAAGAATGTTTGGTAGTTTGGGAAGTTGAGCTATTAATCACATTGATGAAACAGATGGGTTTTAGCAAATAATCACTGATCAAAATTTTTAAATATTGTGCAGTTAATTCAGAGTTCTATCTGCCATTTCTGCATTGAACTGGTAGAAATGCTGGATCAAATGCTGTATATTGATAGTTCTTAACTTTGGGTCATAGAGATCAAATATTATTACCATTTCTAATTGTAGATAAAAATCTGAGGGGCCACCAAACCATTTGATAAATTCCATTTAACTGCCAGTAAATAGTGATAAATTTTGCTTTTGTCTCAAATTGCATTTAATCTGTTTATAAGAAAAAAGATATAGTACACTTAAGTACACTTTCCTGTTCCAGAAAGATGACAGTCCAAATACTTCATTATAGTTATCACTTGTGAAAATGGGTTGAAAGATAATGAATAAACTTCCAAAGCTTTGTTTTGCTATTTATTGGCAAGATATGATCTAAACCAGCTATGTAATGTACAAGCAATACACTATTCTGCCAGAGACATGCAAGTGACAAATAATAGTTTGGACGTGGCTTTACTTGAAGAGCTCATTTTGTTTTAATACCACTTATTACTTCTATTTGTGAAATCGTGCCACCACTGCCCCTCAACACTTTTGCATATGACTGTTGAATCATATAATAATTTTGGCTAGTAGTGGCCTCAGTGAAGCCGTCTAATTCAGCCTCTCACTCAAAACACAGCCAACTTTCAAGTTGGTTTGCTCAGGATCATATCTAGTTGCACAATGTAATAGGTTGTCTGATAGCTTCCTCTACAGAAATACTATGAAATGTAGCCAGAGGCCCTTAAGGAATATTCCAGGAATTGTGTACATGGACCGGAGCTTGTATAAGTACAGAAAACAGGCCTTCTAAAAGCCTCCTCTGAATAGCTTTCATATTCTATGTTTTAACATTGTTCTGTTTCAGGGACCAGAATGCAAGTTAGGGAAGAGTCTAGGGTCCCAGGCCTCTGGCCAGTATCAGCCTTTTAATACTTTTGATATTTTAATGGTACCCAGTAGCTATATAGTACCTAATAACACAAGACCACATGGCTGATGAAAGGAGAGAAAGTGCAAGAGACACATATTGTCGCAAGTTTCATGTTTGTTAGGAGAAGCTTGAAAAATTGTTTTTCTTTCTAAATCTATGGACTCTTTAATTCTACGCCGCTCATAAGCTCAAATGGAGATCTTGCTATTTTCACTGTCTTTGAACAGAACTGTTGGGTGGGTGGGTGCAGGGGCAATGACTGACAGGCTCTGGATAAATGTGTGGGGCTTTCTGCTTTGCGCAGGAAGTAGTGGTGGATCCTGTCTTTCCCATGAGAATAATGAAAGGTGGGTTCTCTTCTGGGCTGTTCCTGTGTTAGAGCAAGGAAGAGAACAAGGGTGTCTTTTAGGAGGGGAATTGCCTTGCTTCCAGAATTTCTGGTTTGCTAAAGGAGTGAAGGGTCTAATTCTTATCTTTTAACTTGATCTAAGGAACTTAGGGCTAGTGCCATTGCTTCCAAGCTCTAAGGGAAGTCTTGTACTTTAATACATTTTTTTTCTTTCTTTTTTCTTTTGTCTCTCTTTTTTTCCCAATTCTAGAATCTGATGTGAATAATACCTTCCTTGTAAGGCGGGGACAGAGCTGTGGAGTGGGAGCTGCTAATGTTTGTGAGTAAGAAGAAATAAAGAAATTGTATAATTTGTCCTCGTACATACATGTACCAGCACCAATTCAAGACTGGGACAAGTGGTGAGAAATAAACCTAAAAGTATACTAAGGAGCTATATGCTGCTGAATATAGAGTTCTGTATGTTCCTTATAATTTTCTTGGAGCTGAAAGGTACCTGGTCACAGTTTTTAGTTGGCAAGCACAAATAGAAAATTTCTGGATTAAAAGTAAGGATATAATTATGTGCTTGAAATAAAGATACTCAATAACTATACTAAAAAGTATACACAGTGATACTCAGAATACTCAGTATATACAGGCTATTGCCTGGTTTTATGTTCTGAGAATATATTAATAAGATGAAAACTCAAATAAAAAGCCATTTTGAATCTTTATTTTCTTCCTCTCTGTTTCGGGCAACTGTGATGTTCATTACATACTACTATCTTTATACATCTTTACATGACCTATCTATTTCCTAGTCAGCTTCACTAAGGAAAAAAAAAAAAAGAACAGTTAGAGGAATACCTACAACACAGGTTATATAATACAAGAGGGTGAAATATGGAAGCCAAAACCAGGAAATAAGACTGGAATACCTTTAATGTACATCCTAAATCACAAGTAATAATAATACAAGAGGGAAAATTTCTTGAATTTATATACTGTGGTTTGAAATGAGAGTATTGATATTTCAAATACACTGGACAGAATTAAACCTAAACTCTGAAAAAACAGGTTAAATCCAAGGTCAATGATGTTTTTGCATTGTCATAATTTCTTTAATGGGAATATTGCATGAGCTGCCATTGCCAAGGACTTGAATCTATTTCAAAAAGCTAAGCTGAAATGAGTACTGTACTGTAATAGCAAGATTCTTTTGCAGGTGGAGGAAGTACAATACTGGGGCTTCATAAGTAAGGATTACCTTCAAGTTTTGAAGGGCTGCTTGTAAGCATACAGGAGAGACTGATTCTTGTAATTTCTGCAGCTGATTTTCCAGGAGATTTTTTCTATATGAAGAATGATGAAATTCCTGACATATAAGAAATATATATTTTCCCAGTGGGGAAAATGAGAGAGCTGTTCCTACAGATTTTTGTTCCTAGTATTGAAGCACATTAAAGGCTCTAAAGTGGTTAAATCTAAATTAAATCTCTGTTTATAGTACAGGTCTCCTGACCTAATGGCAATCTTGTTAAATTGAGTGGTTTGTGCATGTGTGTGCTTATCAAAACTGATCAAGCCTGATGTGTGCTTCTGACCTTCTCAGGCCATAGCAAGTTACTATGAAGTGTTTCTCAGTGACAATGTAATAAGCCTAAGGAGGCATATGGTAGAAAGAAATCTTATTATTTGCAAAATGATACAGCTACACAGCATTTAGCATCTCTAACCTTTAGAGGGTTTCTCTGAACACGTGCTTCCTGTTCCAGGGAACTTTGTGGAATGAAATAATTTTCACAAAATGTCAAGTGAATTCATTTTTTAATTGGGCAGCAACTCAACTTGTGCTGTGCCATTTCTTTTTCTTTTTCTTTTTTTTTTTTTTAATAGCTAGAATGTGGGGTAGTGGTGGCCTTGTTTTCCAGTTGGCAAGAGGCACTGGAGACTTACTGTTGTGTGTTAATAGTTAGGTTTTATGGATATTCTATGAAAGCAAGTGGCTTCTCTGTTGATCATTTTCACACTGAATTTTGTAGTTGTTTTTTCCTTTTTGTTTTTTTTACATCCTTATCCACTCTAGTGGCAGTTTGCAGCCTTATCTTTTGTGTGCATCACTGACATTACGGCTTTGCACTTCCTCTCCAACTAACAGCATTTACTTTCTTTACTCAAAACTTAGGAAATTGCCCTCTATTGGGAAATGCTTGACTATATGCCTTCAAAAATAAGACCCGCTTTTTATTTTAAAAGATTATTATGACTACTTGTCATGTGTAATTTTGGGAAGGATGATTTAGTTAACCCTACATCATCAACAACATGAATTCATACAAAATTTTCAATGCCTATTTGTAATTACTCTGTTACCATGCTGTTCTGAATTTTAGCTGAAGCTGTAGCAGTACAGGATTTATGTTTCTGTATAAAGTTTTGTGAGCAGTTGGAATGTTGGCATGCCTCTTTGAAGGCAGCTCTAAGCAATGTAAATCAAAAATACGTTCATTATTCACTGTTCATGAATGANTTACATTCTGTTATTTTGGTGAGAATTTCTTATCCCCAAGGAAATGTGTGCCTCACATGCAACTGGAGAGTTTTTTATGAATACAGAGCTCTATGGTAAGAAGATGAATTTCAGCCACAGGGACTCTTCTGTATGCGACCTTTAAAGGAGAGTGTGCAAAGATGTGTCTTTGTACCAGTACAGGTCGCTGTATATTGCCATAGCATATGTTATTACCCTAATGCAAATACTAATGCAGGTGGTGGTAAAGATGTGCATGCAAACAGAACTAAACTTTTCATAAAAATATTTTAAATTAATGGTACTTGAACTCTTAGTCTACTTCATATTTACTGGTTTTGTGAAGTTCTGCAAATGCTTGGACAGAATCTTACTGGAAGAATAGCTCATAAGAAGTATTCTTAATGACAAAATAACTCATGTGCACTCAACTTTGTATTTACCCCTGCAAATATTTCCTTGCAAGAACTGTTTTCTTACAAACAAGCAAGTACAAAAAAAAATCTAACAAACTTATGCTTTGTGTTTTCATTTATGAAGTTTAGTTCATGACAAACAAGATGGCCAACTGCAATATCCCAACTATCATCCATTTTAAGTTTCAAGTTGCATGAATGAAAATAATGTCTATTAGGATTGGTAATGCTTGAGCCTTGGACAGTTTGATTTCTATTAGCATCTAAAAATTTATTTAGGCTCAGGAAGTATTAAAATAACACAAAACTGTAAAATCATTCTGAAATTCCAAGAAGAGGGGATTTTGCAAAGTTTTCGCTGTCCATGAACCTGGTTAGAAGATATATCAGAATAAGATCTAGTTATAGTTTTTCATGTTCAGGATGATGTTTCTAAAGAGTTGATCTTAGAAAAACACACTCAGGCCTATTTCCAGTTACAGTTTTCAGGGGCAAATAAAGCCTGCTTCTCTTATTAGGATTACATTCAGAGTTGTGGCATAACTAATTTACTCAGTTTCTTCTGTCACTGGAATAAGATTTGGAATATTTTGACCAGCTCCCCCCCCCTACTCTTTTTGCTTCTTGAAAACAAAAATTTTTAATGGGCTTGTCAGGAGGTAGTATGTATTTGACTTTTTTTCACTGTCTTTCCCCAGGAGTGGGAAAAGAGGCTTCAGCAGGGAATGGAAGACCTCTGACCTACCTAGCTTCTCCCTTTGGATGCTTTTGCTTATCTCTTCATCTGTTTCAGCCGAGCTGTGATGATGGAGCTTGCATCTTCTTTACTGTTAATCTTCAGACTGAAAATCAGAACACAAATTTTACAGTTAGTACAGTTTTAGTAAGGTTAATGTTACTAACATTAAAAAACTCTGGTCCCTTTTCTCTTAGTAAACTAAGTCATCTAAAGGTATATGAGCTAGATGATGGGTCTCTGAGGATGGGGCAAAGATTGTTATATTTATGTGTTCGGTCCTTTCTTTTTCTAGGACCATCAAGTTAAGAAGTGCTTTCAAGTTGTACCCTCTGGGAAGAAATCTCCAGAAGGTTATTATGTTCACTGAGAATTACTGTATTACTGTAGTTGTTTTGAACAGTCACTGTTCATGGTAGGATTTGCAAGCACATTGGTGCTAAACTAACTTTGAGAGAGATAGCTGAGGATGCTGAAGGCATTCATTCCTATTTATCCTTGCCGTAATATAAAGGACTGCAGTTTGACACAGATTCTGGATAGTCATAAGCTATTCATGGAAGTATTCAGTGTTTTGGAAAGCAAGTAATCATTACTAGTGGGGATTTGTGTTGTAAGTGCTGATTATTTACATTCATCCTGTTCTTACAGAAATGGACAAAAGATAAGATGTCTATCCGTTTTCATCCTCATTAAAAGAGAGCCTAGAAAACTAGCTATAAACTGACTGGACAGATTATCTTTTAATTTGAGAGATGTCTGATCAAAATTTCCTTATGGTTGTTAGAAGTTTAAGTAGTTAGGTTGTTTAGGTAGCTATTACATTTGTATATTGGCAAGAAAAAACAAGAATAAGATAATTTACTATAAACTCTGACTTTCACGTAAGCACATTTGAGAATACAGACAGCAGCCTGAATCAGTGCTGAATATCAGAACTATTGGTTGAATCTCAACTGCTAGCCCGATTTATATACATATATGTGCACGTGTATGTATAAACAAAGAAAATCTTTTCTTACATGCTGTGTGCTCTCTGCTCAGAGTATTGCATTTTATTCACTTTGGTGATCTGAAACAGGTGACTGAGTCTAATATTGTTATCAGTATGGTAGCTGATTAATTTAAAAATTTCTACAAATGAAAGAGTTTCCAAAGAAAGCTGGAAGATATTTTGATTAAGGTAGGCTGTGGAATGCAGGGATACAGCTCTGATTTATTGGTCTGATTGATTGCTTGTGAATTTTTCAATTTTT
>VXBO01007012.1:24185-58712 GCA_013400135.1 Rhinoptilus africanus
AAAAAAAAAAAAAAGAGATCACTAGCATGACATTTCCTTCATTTGATATTGCATATTGTTAAATGTCCTCATAAGGACAATCTGATCTTAAGTCTGAATGGAAGAAGAGTTACTTCAGTTCTGATTTACAAATCTTGTTTGTAATGATTTAAGTATAATGCTATTTGTCACACCTGAATTCCTGTAAAGCATGCTCAGGAAGTGGATAAGGCATTCAACTATTTAAATCAGAGTTTTGTATGAAAGAGGGCAAAACAGTTTCTGCTTTTCTTTGTTTATATGTAACCTACAATATGTTTGTTATTGCCAGGTATGTTTTTAACTTCTTGTCATTTCAGAAACTTAGTGTATGAAACCAGAAGGGTTTTATCATCTTCTGGCTAAAGAAAGTGCCTAGGAGCTTCTCTGTGGTCTTGTTTACCTCTGTTCTCTGTCCATGAGCCCTGTTACTTCCTCACTTCCCATGCAATTATAACCATTTGAGGAGAATCCATAAATCCCTGTATTCAGTTTAGTTGTTCCCCAAAACTGGAACCATTCTGATACATAACCATTTTCCCCAGCAGGCTGCAATTGGTAGGGTAGGGAAATTTATGATGTTAAGTTTTGAACTCAAATGTATTTGTACAAATATATACTGGTCATTGATTAACCTTGATTCTAATTAAATGCAAAGATTACAGAGTTCTTGAAGCAAAATAACTTTGGTGCTGAGAGTTGATCATTATTCAGGAGTATCTGCTTCCCCGTATTCCCCTTCTTCGTATTACTTTATCATGGTGTAATACGTTGCTTCTTAGAAATTTACAGCTAGAACTTTTTCAGCATGGAGAACTTCGCTAGCAATATTGAAAATTATCATCTAAGTAAGCTCTGGTAGAGCTGTGATGCTGCTAAAACAGATACATGAGTGGGAATACTGCCCATTAGAATGAAGTGGAGGAAATTCTTGTTACTCCTGAGCACTGACAAAATGAAATTGTTACAGGAGGTCTCCATTGTCAGAGTGGCCATCTCTGTTAAGTGTGCTGTTGGAGAATGTCCTCTGTAACGGAATTTGTCTTTTAGTATTTTAATGGGAAGCAGAAAGGGGAAAAGCATTTTTGAATGGCTAAAGTATGTTAATTAGTACTGATTGTATGCATATATATTGGGGCGATTTTGGAGGTTGACAGGTGACAAAAGAAGGCAAATGAGTAGCTGTTCTTAGGTCCTTCTTTCTGGTTCATTAACATCTATTGTTTGAGGTTTACCTGTTTGCTTTACTGGCTGGCTTGGATTTGCAGCTGACATTTTTGGAATTGCAGTTGTGTGTTCAAGTGCAGTGTTTTCCACTTTAGGATTTGCTGCTTTGGTTGTCTTGCTGTTGCTCTTGCACGTGTGCATGCAGGACTGCATGTGGAGTCATCTTCTTGTTAATACAAGTTAAAGGATGCTCATTCTGCTTTGGAATCATTGCCTTTTCCATAGTCAAAATTTCTCTGCTGTGGCCCATCTCTCTTCACCAGCACTCTTCTCTCTTGCTTTTAAGATCCTGTTCTGTTACCTTTTTTGATTTTGACTTTTGTCTTATTAGCGATTAACTTGATTGGATTTTTTTTTTTTCCCAGATTAGGCAGAATGATTAGCATGGTCTTTCAGAGATAACATGTACTCATAACATTGACAATGTTTCTTGTTCTGTAGTTTCTTCCAAATACTTAATGAAGCCAGAGTTCCACAATAATTAGTGCCAAATACCAGTGCTATAGTCCTCAGTTGTACTAATTTGTCCTAAAGCATGTGTAAAAAACACAAACTTTGTTGCTACTGAATATATGTGTCAGTTAGGAAATTAGAGATATCAGTAATCTTGCCATTGTTGATGCTCAATAAGAAAGAAAGTTCTTAAGACTGAAGAGAATTCAAAATTTGAGGAAGACATTTAGGCGATTTGTATAACTTTTTTCCCCAACTGTATATAGGGAAACTGTATCTGGGGTGGAAGAAATGCAGTTAAACACAGTTTTGGAGGAAACAGTGCAAATGTGAGTATTTCAAGAATGATTAGCTGGCATGAAATAGATTGTCTATAAAAATGTAAGATATAAAGAGTAAACAATATTTAGCAGTAATTTACATACAGAATTGACATTTCCTTGGTAGTTTGATCACTCTGAAGTTATGCATGTGAAATCTGTTAGTTAATAACTCTGTAGTCATTGACTACGTATTCTTCTCTAGAATCAAATTCCCTTTATGCAATTAAGAGGATTTTATGTATAAAATTTTAGACAGGAGGTACTGTTTAAGATGGTGGTATGCATCTTCAAGTTTTTATTTTCTTATTTAAATATCTGATTGCTGCATAGATGAGCAGCCTTCAAATGCTAACTTCATGATTCATGAATGAGTTAAAGTACAACTATAAAATATCTTTTATGAGCTCATAATCTCAGTCTGATTCAAAATTACTTACACTCGTGATCCATTTTTGGCAGGTGTTCTTGTCACTAGCCTCAAGTAAGTTTGTCCTGTGCATGTAAATAAGAAATTGTGACATCTTCTGAAAATTCACTGCCATTTATAAGAATCATGTTGTATTCATAAGCAACAACCGGGTATAGTGTGCTCTTTGTTGTTGGTACAAGTTATTATCCTTGTTATGTAACAGGTTTTTTTCCATTTTAGGGTCAAAGAATTTGATATGTTTGTGTTTCCCTTCTCTAAAGACCTTCACTGGTAGGTAACAGAAGGCTCTACATTCTGTTGAAGCTTCCATCATTGCTTTTCTGAGAATCTCCCATAAAAAATACTGCTTTTATTAAAGCTGCTTTCTACTATCCCTTCTTGCATATGTAATGCTCTAATCTTTTACCTATACTTCCTCATGAATATTTGAAAATTTCCCTTTCTATTAAGAATATGCATTTGTGTAAACTGAAATTGCTTTAGGAAAGGATGACAGGTGAATTTATTAACTTCAAAAAAGTAAGGAATAATTCAAAGCTATGCATGTGTATATTACACAGACAAAAATATTGATTTTTTTAAGTTTTCTAATGAAAATTATATTGACATATTCCGTATTATTGTTTCTTGAAATGGTTGCTTTTGATGTTTTCTAGTTTAGGTAAATGATACAATCTCAGACTTCCTTTCCAGCTTTCTTTGGATTGGATCCTGCTTCCCATCCCCAAAAGACAAAACCCCACCCATAGGTTTACAGGCTATGAAAACAACCTTCTTTTTTTGTCCATATCCCCTAACTCCCAGCTTTGTGTCTCACAATCACATTTTGGTTTTTTCTGAGTATTTCTTACTTCTGGCATTTATTTAAGAGCTATTAAAAGTGTGAACACAGAACAGCTCTGTGTAAAAATAGATTTACTCCTATCTGTTCCTGTCTTTTTCTTCTTGCCTCCCCTGTAGATTTTTTTATTTAATACATGAATAGATAATCATAGTAAGCGTGGCCAGCAGAACCAAAGAGGTGATTCTCCCCCTCTCCTCNTAATGAGAATTTATTTCATTCATTTAAGACCACCACCCTCCTTGAATTCAAACTAGATGGAGCACGGAGGAACAGAAAATGGAGTGAGGCTTATTGGAAGCACTGAAGATACTGTCTGAGTACCAATGTACCATTGTCAGTCAGATTTTCTATGGCAATTAAGTTCTTATGAGCATATATTTTGCTTTCATGCTGTCCATCAATGGGTTTTTTTTTTGTTTCAGCAACACTGAATTTCTGTAAGCTTCCTGAAGAGAAAAGTTTGAGTAGGAGAGAGAGATGTTTCACAGGACAGTAGCGTGAATTGCCTGGAGAGATGGCAATAAGAAAGCCGTCATTTGAGGCTACAAACTTCAGAAAACTCCATGATCGAAGCTCTCATTTCATTAGAGAGCAGGGAATCCTCCTGCCAGGCACATGGCTGCGTTTCAGTGTGCATCGGGTACTGGGTGCCGGTGCCCAGCAGCTGGCAGTGGGGGCTGTCTGAGCGTGGATGAGCCCCTCAGCCAAGCTGGTGGGATGCTTCTGCAAAAACATATTTAAAGAAGGGCAGAACATACCAGATAGGTAAAGGAAGTGGGAAAAAAACACCCCAAACCAACAAAACAAAGTAACAGAGGGAACCTTGAGATCAGAGGGCGAGGGGGAGGTGTGCGCCATGTAGCGAAGATGTTCCCTGCAGCTTGTGGAGGGCTCAGGTGGGTGTTCCTGGAGGAATTGTGGCCTGTGGAGAGCCCCACGTTGGAGCAGTGTTTGTCTGTTTTTTTCCCAAAGAACTGCAGATTCCAGGGAACTCATGCTGGAGCAGAGGAAGAGTGTGAGAAAGAAGAAGTGACAGAGAGAAACTGCTACATACATCCAATGTCTTTGAATCCCACTTGTTTTTTTAAAAAAAGTATGTTAGGAGAAAAAAAGAAAAAAGTAGTATGTTCCATTTCTGCCCTTATTAGTTTAGTTACTGTCTGGCCTCATGTTTGAGGAAACAGGAAGCAACTGCTTCCCATTGACCTTTTCTATTCCATTAGTGATTTATATATCTTTAGTGTAGGAACCTTCAGTGGCTGTTTCCCTTGCTGAAAAGTTTTGGTGTTTTGGTGTTTTTTTGTTGGTTTGTTGTTGGTTTTGGTTTTGGGTTTTTTTTAAAGATTTATAATTTTTCAAGTAGAATCCATTTCTTAACTTTGGCCACTGTAGCCTTTTTCGTTACCTTTCCAGTTCTGCCAACTCTTTTTTATTGAGTTTGGGGTGTGGAGTAGGGATCTGAACTGGGCACAATTATGTCAGTTATGCTCTGACACTATACAGGGGCACAATGCTATTCTTTGTTTTGTTTACTGTTTCTTTCCTAATGATTTTTACTCATTCGGCTCTCTTTTTTTGCTGATTTGTGTAAGTAGGTCCCCAACACGCTTTGTTGCATTGCTGTTTGTCTCTTTCTCCAAACTCATATATGTGTGTTTTGAGCAGCACAAGCTAAAGGACAGGTAGATGCATATGGTACACTAATGACTTCCTTCCCCTGTAAAAACAAAACAACCAATCCATATTGGTCCCATTTGTTGCCTTTTTTTTGCAGTAACCTGCTTCTAGTTTCCTTAGACTAATTTAAAGAGACATATATCCAGATGTTTAACTTGGAAAAAAGATGGGCAGTTTTACAGGTAGCATTCTCTAAATAGGTAAAAGTAGGTGTCGTATTAAATATTTCCATGTGATATTAATGGTGTTCAGCTTTACCTTATGCATTTATGTTTGTAATCCAGTTAGTGTAATTCCTGTTTGTCATGCTTCTCACATTCTGGTTTAATTCAGTATTTTTTCAGTCATTAGAAATAGGCAAAACAAAAAACTTAGTAGTAAATCTGCTCGTTTCAAAAAGACAGTTTAAAAGTTCATGTGGGTGTTGGCTTTTTGGGGATTAGTATTTTGGCGTGCTCTGAGGGGAAATGGTGTTTGAGGAACTTGTGAGCCTTTGAACGCAGTGTACTGTGTCAGTAAGGGTGTGGTCTGTGAGACACACATTGCACGTGCCTCTGGGAATGTGTGATTTTTACATTTGTAATAATAGTTCTTTGTTAAATTGCACATTGTACCAACTGTGAACCAAGGTGGTGCTGGCTGAAGAGTAATGACTGCAGAGTTAGTGCAGGGCTTGGCCAGGAGAGATGATTGGGATATTGTTCTGGGCTGAGTTTGTGTGATCTGATTTAAGCAAAAACCATGAACGTCACTTTTCAAAACATGTTCAAATTCACTTTAGAAGGGCTGGTGCACTGTATTGTGGTTTGAAGATGCAATGAAGCCCAAGAAGTTAATACCAAGAGTTTGATTACTGTGTGTCCAACTCAGTGCTGTGTTAGGTGATGTGCCCTCTCCTTGTCCTCCTAGGTAGATACCATACAGGACACGCTTCTGACTTCTTTATGAAATAACCTTTTCAGTGCCTGTTTGCAGATTGATCAAAAGCTTAGTATTTCATGTTGTTATTGGATGATAGTACGGAAATTATGTTATGGCTTGAATAAAAAAATTGTTTGCATTTTGTAATTTCCCATCACCACCCCTCTGTTTTTCACAACAGAAGGAATGGAAGAAGGTATTCAAAAGCACTCTTGATCAGGACAGCATGTTTAGGAGTATAAGTTCTGTGTTGTCATTAATAGGCTTTCTGCTATGCTTTCAGTCACCATCCATTTCTGACATTGATGAGGCTAACACTTTGGCTGGTTTGGTAACTTTGAAGTGGCTCATCTCAAGACAGTTTCAGCTGCTTTGTGAATAGCAGAGCTTTTAATTCCCAAGCCTATTATGCTATTACCAGTAAATTGCATTACAACATCAGTTTATTTCTTTGGTTCCTAGAATTGTAGTTTGTTCTTGGAGTAGCCTGCATGTACTAGATGCTGAAGGATGTTTATTTCATATTTGGTCTGTATACTACTAGTATCCTAATAAATAGATTAATTAATTCATAAGAATATTCAGAATTGACATATAATACTTTTCACGATTTTTCTTTCTCTCAAAACTGTGCCAATTCTACTTCACTGCTCTGTGGCTACAAGATTTCACTTTATTTGACAGAAGAGTTAAAGAGGCTTTGTCTACCAAAAATTAACCACTTGCACAGCTATCAATTGCTTTTCCTTGTTGTGAGCCACTTAAACACGTTACCATCTTATAAACAAAAGTATATAAATGTACTGAATACTCAGATGTTCTAAGTGAGAGGCTATAGTGGCTTAAAGAGTCCTGCCTACATCAGAGAGCAAAGAGCAACAAAAGTCCTGATCATCCTTACGTTTTTTGTCCCCCTCTCCAGAAAGAGACACCCTTAAATGAAACTCCTTGGGGTTTTGGGGTTTTTTTTCGTTTTTTTTCCTGTGTTTTTTCTTGTAATGTATCTGTCCAAGTCCTAGACAGTGTCAAGAGAGAAAAAAATGCAAGCTATTTGTATGCATTCTGGATGCTTTCGGCACTCATTATCATTTTACCTATAGGCAAAAACCTATCAACAGCTTTGCACCTGTGTTTTTCCTTGAAAAACAAAATGAGAGAAGTTATGGGGAATATCTTGTTTCTTTTGGAGTTTGGCAACACATCCACCTAAAATATTCAGGAGTGAAATTAAAAGGTTTCAGGAGTGAAAAATGAACTGTTGCTAGTGTGGAAATACTTTATGAGAGGAAATAATTTCTTTATGCCCCCAAAATAAAATAATTCTAACACAAAGCTCGTAAGCAGAAATAGCGATGTAGGCATATTTTGTTAAATATCTCTTTAAGGAAGTGACTTTAAATGGTGTAAATTTTACCCTGGCTCTAGGCCGGACTTCAGACTTGTTTTCTGTTGCTGAGGGGCATATTTATTTAAAGGACAGTTGGGTTAGGAAAATTGTTGGATGGCTGAAACCTTGTAGCAATGGAAAAAGTATAAATCATTGAAAAACTGCTCAGCCTAATTCAGCAAAATGTGACATTAACTAGTATTCATTTGCCAGTAAAAGCTATGTCCGCATTAGGACATTTTGGAACTATAGCTATGCCAAATATTGTGCATTTGAGTCTCTGCCACAGCAGAAAACCCGATCCTCATATTTTCTCCTCTATTCGTGCTCCTGGAGAAAGACAGAGAAAAAGATTAAGTAAAAAAACCTCAAGGAATCAACTGAAGAAACAGGCAATTGTGCTTTATGTAGAAAATAAACTATCACTGTGGTATCACAACTGGATGTGAATGAGCTTTGAAGCACTCTGATCTTGCCTCAGGCTGAGTAAACCACCAGGCGATTGTCCAAGCATAACAGGCTTGGTAACTCTGCCTAGAGTTGAAAGGGGAGCAGTAAATGATGAAACTTTTACTCTGGAAAGTACTCGGTCTCTGCCAAAAGGTTCTTTCCTTCCCCATGTGGAAGTTGTATAGCAATGGAATTATGTTGTCAGTGTTTTATTCTCTGAACTGTGGGATTATTCTAGCAATTGACCCTTCTTAGTGTAGGACTGAAGCTGTGAGTACTGTCGGGAAATATTAATGGAGATTTGTAGCTCTTTGCTTACAGCACTGGTGGGAAAAACTTTTGGGGACACTCCACTGTGACTTTTAGGCCATGACAGCAGCAGCAGTGATGAGGAAAAAGAACTGGGTTCCTGCTACCTATGTTTAAAAGAGAGAATAGCCACATGCAACTGGATGCAATTAGCATTAATAATTCAAATTAAATAATCAAAAGAATGAAAACAATATCCTTAACATCAAATTGTAGTAGTTTACGTAGTAACACACAGTTACTGCAGACAAAACTGTTGTGAGTTGAGACAAGTTAAAAGGAGGGAAGCCCTATTGATGCTAGTCTAGAGTTGGAAGGAAATCAGTTTTCCCTAGGAAAGCGGTTATTGGTGTCGTTATATTTTTAAAGGTATATATATGTTTGGATAAATTGTTATATTTATTTGGGATTTTTAAACACACATCATCATTCTTGCACATAGTATCTTCCAGACTAATGTAATTTTCTGAATAAGCATGTAAAATATGCATATTAAAGCGGTGGCCAATTTTTTTGGCAGATCTAATTCCCCCATGAATTTTTGCCTGAACATTTTGACTTTGACAGAGTACTGAGACCAAAGAGCTTCCCACTTCATTTTAGTTGTTCAGTGTGTCCCTACAAATATCTTTATTTGTGAAAACTTTCTCTAGGTCAGTTTGGATATGCAGCACTCCCCTTCAAATATCCCAAGAATCCATCACTCTCTAGAATACAAATGTTACAGCATGAAAATGGCACTGATTTACAGAACTGATACTACATCTGCTCAGGACAGGACAAAAGTTGCGGTGTTTTGAATTAATGAGGCATATAGTTCCACTGCTGTGGACTTTTAATGAATTTTTTTTAATATCATACCCTCTCTGTTTAGATGAGACACACTAGCAAGTTTATGAATGCAAAATACATTTCTCCCTCATACATAAAGGATGTAAATAGATGATAATAATTGTGAATTTATTATAAGCTGTTATACTGCTGTCACACATATTACTTGAGAAATACGAAAGCTGTGGAATTGCTAGTTTTTGTGACTTAACAATCATCATAAAAGACATACCAAGAGATCCCTAAACTGAGTGCACAAAAGGAAACAAAATATCCTCTGTGAATGTGCTCTACTGGGTGATTAGATAAATTTACTCATTTTACTTTAAAATTATTCTATCAAAACACAGGTTTCCTAAATTTGTCATGCAAGGTTATTAAGCACAAAATAAACAAACACTTTTCTTATTTTATCTGAAGACTTTGGCTCCCTATCCTACTCGTTTTGTAGGTGCCTGTTTCTAAAATATTTGCAGTTAGCAGCCCTGAAAGCAGATTTTGAAAGAAGCAAAACTCTTTCGTATCTGTCCTTACTCAAAAGGAGCCCAAGCTTCGAAGACAGAAACACTAGCCTCAGTGATCACTGTATCTTTCTTATTTTGACAGTCTGTCATTGTTCTCTGTGCAAATCTTTGCAGAGGTTAAAGTCCTGTAGCACTTCAGAACTGTAGTCCACAAAATGCAATGAAAATGTGGGCCCTTGTCAATGACTCGTTATTTTTCGGCATTTTCTTTGGGGAGTGCAGCTTTTTGTACCAAGAACAAAATTTCGTTTAATATGTATGAAGCTATTTGAACATTATTCAGATGTCACTTTTTGAGATGTTAATTTCCTTTCTGTTTCAACATACCTTTTCTCTCTGAGTTTTATGTCTGAGAGTGGATACTATTTTTAAATTGCATCTGGGTCAACTGCTTGAGTATGAGATCTTACTGGCAAGAAGATTCACTGGCAAGAAGATGGGTTTGATGCTAGACTAAACAAGATTTGGTGACAGACCAGTTAGATAAGCGAGCAGCTATGTCAGCAAAATAAAGTTTTATTTTCTTTTCTCATCCTCTGCTTTCCTATCAAGCTTCAGCAGTATTTTAGACTGTATAGTGAAGATCATTTTGGCGTTTGAACTTCAAAAGTTTTCTTTCCAAGAAAATCAGTGTGGACAGACTTTCCAACTACACAATTACTTTTGATGCTTTTTTTTTGTAGGATTCATTAAGATGAACATTACCCAGTGTACTTCCCCTGGTTTTCATCTGGTTTGGTTTACTTGCAGAAGTGGAAGGCTTGTCAGAGGTATCTGCTTGGAAAAAATAAATAAATCTATCTCAGTCCAACGTAGAGGGCATTTTTTCAGCTCTCAGCTTTTAGGTAGTGGAGTTGTTAGTCGTTCCTTTGAATCAAGAGGATACACAGATATTCTACAGTGAGTTTACATGCTTTTGACAACTATTTTCTTGCCACTTGATGGTGATTCTATATCTTTGTATTATGTGGCACTGTGCATGAGTAAGACACAGGTTAAAGGATTGTGCAAGCAGGTAAAAGCCTGGTGTTTAGCCCTCATAATGTTCATGAAAAATAGAATTGCTAGAATAATTTCCAGTAAGCTAAAATTCCCTGACTTTTACTGTGGCAAAGCCAAATGACTTTAAGATAAGAAAAAAAAAAATGACTAAGATAACAAAAAAGAGCAAATGTAACGAAATAACCATCTAAAAAAAAATGCTTATGGCTTAATCATCTATGATCACAGCTAGCAGACTGACAAAATAATTTTCTTGTGGTAATTTATCATACACTGGAGTTTTAGGAAAAAATAAAATTTATTTTTTTAATAGAATTTTTTTAACATAATACTGAAATAAATGTTCGTGGGCTTGGACAGGCATCGCTTCCCTTTCTGACTGCATAACAATATGCTTTTGTTGGTGGTACTGCTTTCCTTTTTTGAGCCTGTTTTTATCTGGGGAGGACTGACGGCTATTCTTGTATTCTGTGAGAAGGGGAGAAGAATCTTTCTGTAGTTCCAATTTAGGAAGACACTGCTTCCTTTCTGTCTATATACATGGCATATTTAAAGCTGGTTGGAAAATGTATGTCTCATTGGAAATATTTTAATGTATTTGAGGCAAGAAGAAAGTGATGAAGCCAGAATGGACAGTTAAAAATAGAGCCTGTCTTTCAGCCTGTCTTCATAGCAGAGGTGCTCCAGCCCTTTGATCATCCTCCTGGCCCTCCTCTGGACCCGCTCCAACAGGTCCATGTCCTTGTGCTGAGGGCTCCAGAGCTGGACACAGTACTGCAGGTGGGGTCTCAGGAGAGCAGAGGAGAGGGGGAGAATCACCTCTCTGGATCTGCTGGCCACACTTCTTTTGATGCAGCCCAGGATGTGATTGGCCTTTGATGCGATAAGGCAATAGATTACATGTGATTTCCTATATTTTATAATTACCTTATTTTGTCACGATTGTGTGGTCTCAGGGTGAATAGAAATGTCAGTCAAAAATCCTATGCAGGCACGTATTTAATGAGGCATATGAAATAGATGATCTCTTCTGTGAAGGGGAAGTTTGTAGTTTTTGTGAACATTTGGTAACATGCTACAAAATATGAAAATATGGCAGTAATATTTGCAAACAATAATTTGAAATTCAGTATTTGCCACTAGTTAGGCGTCTCGTATGGTATATGAATGATACTACATGAGGTAACCAGTTTGGGAGCCTTGTAAAATGCACTTTAACAACCTACGCATGAGTCAAACACTCGTTTTTTTGGGGTGATTTTGCTCAAGAGGCTTTTTTTTTTCTTTTTTTGTCTGTCTCTCCCCTGATAATTAGTTCAAGAAATTATTGTATGTCTGGGTTTATCACACAAGCCTGCTGAATAATGTTAGGAGAGCTTGAAAAGCTAAGTTGAGCCTACCCCTGGGCATATATAAGCCTTTTGCCCCCCTCATTTTTGCTTGTCCTGGTCATAAGCATAACTTCTTCAAAAGAAAAGATGCACAGGTGGTGAGCATCAGGATGTTTTGCCTGAAGAATTAACCATAACACAGGATCTCAGGTTTCACAATGTACTAAAAAAGATTGAAGGGGGAAGCATAGACTGCTTGAAGCTTCATGTGTCAAAATAATTGATATTTATGAAATAAAAAAAGACTTATCAAGAATCGTGCATTTTTCTGCTTAATCACCTTCTACATTTTTCTAGTCTTAGGTTAGGCATAAAGACACTGTGTCTGCTGGTGCTTCCCCCTGGCCCCAAATGGAATTCCTGGGTATTTTTCTGTACTAGGTTTTTTTAACCTCTGTTACCAAGCATTTGAGGATAAAATATTCCTATTCTCAGGGTGATTTTATTTCTGGTTTAGAAGTGATTCATTTACTTAAAAGGCAAATTGGTGTTGAAGGGTGAAATTAGTTTAGTTGAAGCTCATTCAAGAGGGAACTTGGCCTTATACATTTCATATATATGATTTTCCACTTGCAGTTATTGTTTGCTAATAAAAATATTTCTTAGTCAGTGAATATGTGGCTTATGTGAAAGTAAGCTGCTGTTGAGGTGAGAAAAGACTCTAATTTAATGCCTTTGCAAAAAGTAGGCATCAGCATGAACTGAGCGATTACCTACACTATTTAGCCTAGGTAGCCAGCACGCCAAGTAGCGGGCCAACCAGCGCTCAAGTAGTTTGGCAACAGCAACAGAACTGTGCTGCCTTTCACACATCTGGCTATAGGAGGACAAATGAGAGAGCTCCAACTTCATTTGAAAAGTTAAGAGGATACAGGGAAGAATTTGATACTTCTTTTTTTCTTTTTTAATTTGATACTTGATGGGAAGACTTCGGGGAACAACAGGGTTACAGAAGTGACAGCTGTGTGGAATGTAGGGTGCAGATTGTGCTGAGTTAGTTTTACTGTCACTGGAACAACTTGTTCTTCCCAACCTTGCATTTTATTTGGGGATTTTTCATCTTTTAAAGTAAAAGATAGGCTGTTCTTGCTGATGTTTTGAAACAAGCAATTATCACAATACTTTATTTTCAAAGAACTTAGTTGTCTGTTATCTCTTCAGTAAGTGCTCAGGTCTTACAAGTGTCTTCAGTATTTGCCATTTGTTCTTTCTCCATAGTTACTTGGATGTAATGGTTCTCTGCAGAAAAAAATAACAGCCATACCTGCTATATACCTGTAGCTTAGTTTTCTTACTAAGCAAGTGCTCACTATTTGTTTAAATACCAAGAAACAGGAGTTATTTTTCTGCTGATTATATATTTTTAACTGCTAGATAGGTTTCTCCAAATAATTTATTGTTGCCTGGAGCACCTCTTCACATTCCTCCTTCACTGACCTTGGTGTCTGCATAGTTGTTTCCCATGTGCTCACGCCTCTCTCCTCTGGCTGCTGTTGTGCAACAGATTTTCCCCATTCTTAAATATGTTATCACAGAGGTGCTACCACCATTAGCAATTGTCTCAGCATTGGCCAGCAGGGGCTCCATCTTGAAACTGGCTGGCAATGGCTCTATTTGGACACTGGGGAAGCTTCTGGCCTTTTCTCACAGAAGCTACTCCTTTACATGCAAGCCCAATACAGCTGTAAACCATGTAAAAATAGATGTATAGATTGAAATCGTGATATCATGGCATAGAAACAAGGGGGGGGTGTAGCAGCTCATTTATTGGGAAATCTCAGAAACTGCTATAGCTGGAAATTCACGTTGTTGATGTTTAATGAGAATTTCAACTTTTCTAGTAAACAATCAGGTTGATGTATTTTTAATTCTGAGCCAAGTTCTGTGTTTCTGTGAATGAATGAAGTCTGGTTTCTTACAGTGGTGTGTTTGATGTTAGTAAAATGAAAAAAAGGAACTCTAATATGTCTTTTATTACTGGAAAGAGATCTTCATACATTGATCAGGCTTCTATATATGCTAAGTAGACCGATTTCCAAGAATGTGAAGAATATAAGATGTACTAGATTGGACTGGAGGTCCTGACTAGTTTCTTGTCCCCAGTTGTGAGCAGGACAAGCATATATAACATTTCGGACTTGCATTGTTTTTTGATTAAAAAACAGAACTAGATGTGGTTTTGTGAAGCTCTCTCTTCTCTCTACGTTGTCCACTCTTTGAGCCCATACTACCTGTTAGTATCTATGACATTCCCTGGCAGGCAGTTCCACAGATCAAACACCCGCTGCATAAAAACCTACAATGCTGTTTTGGAAAAAAGACAGTAGAAGTCAATCCCAGTTGTCATTCTTCAATCTAACCATTTGGAAAGAAGCAGCAAGAGTGCTTACAAGTAAAAGATTTAAGTCAGTCTGATAAAAGATTCTTGTTTCTTAAATATCATTCAAGGACCTCCTATATTACGCCATGGTTTCAAGTTCTTTAACAGCCTTAATGAAGGAATTAGTGAAGAATGTCTGGAAGTAAAAGCAGACATGAACCACATCGCCATTACCCACAAGTCAGCTTCTGCAAAGCTGTCTGGAGAGATTATAGTAATGCATTGTCCATGCTTTATTACAGTGCCTTATGATTTTTCTCTTACAGAAGCCAGGCTTACAGGCCTGTAGTTCCCTGGAGCTTTCCTGAATTCAGATACTAAGGAAGTTTTGGCTGCATACCACAATTAATAGTTTAGCCTTTTCATCCTTAAGTCATTTTAGAACTCTTGAGTGAATGTAGTTTCGTTTTGCTGATTTGTTGCAGTTCATTCTGTCATGTTCTTTGATGAGCCCCTAAGAGAAGGGCTGCTGTTTGGGAGTCCCCAGTGAAAATCAATTCAAGTCAGTCATTTAGTTTTGCTGCAAATGGGTGTATCTTCTCTACGCATTCCTTTTATCTTGATCATCAGTTGGTCCTACATACTTTTCTGGCGGGCTTCCTGTTCCTGTTTTGTTTCAAGAAAGATTTATTACAAGTTCTGCCTCCATTTGTTGCTCTTCAAATGCTTTTGGCCTGTCCCACTGTGGGATTTTTTACAGCTAAATCAGTTAGCTTTTTGTATGTTCAGAGGGTTTTCTGTTGTGTGTGGTTTTTTGTTTGTTTAGTTTTTTTCTCCCAGTTTGGACATGATGTCAATATTTTGTAGCATGTTGCCTTGCTTTTTAATACTTTTATTTACGGTATAATTTATGAATGCGTCTTTCCTTTGCTAGGCAGTATATATGGACCCTATGCTTTTCAGTATAGCGTAGTATGCTTAAGTAATTTGCGCTTTGTGTATACTTCTCTCAGCCTGCGTCAATGCTGTAAGAGTGTTGAATAAGGTATGTTATTGTTGCTGTTACATGGAAGCCACTCACCTGTAAGCTTTAAAATCAGAAAGTGCACACAACGCAAGTCCAAGAGTCACGTTGTCTTCTCTTGTGGCTTCCCTGACTGTTTTCCCAAGAAACAGTCATTGATATAATCTAAAAATGTAGTTACCATGTTAAATACATGTAGAACACTTACCTGATCAAAACAGAAGCCACTGAAATCTGATTGCTATTGTATTTTTTTCTTAGATTGAGACCATTTGGGTATAGGTATCTGTGCCAGTGTTTTGCCTTGATTCTGTGCTTAGATGACTTTCTGCTAGTCAAACAGAGGATACAAATTGTTTTTTTATTTCCTGTTCTCTGTTTTCTTGAAGATGCAGAACTTGACAGCATGACACTCTGAACCATGCTGTCTTCTGCACCTGATGGTTTTCTCACATTCTTTGATTTAAAGTCTTGTTTGTGACCTCTTTGATTTTTATCTGGCACCAAGTCAGTTCTCCTAAGGTTCAGATGAAACCTGTCTCTTCCATAGGATCGTTGTATTCCAGAAGCGTTCTTAGTTTCGGGAATGAGTCTGAAACCTGGTTCATCAGATTTCTGGAGTGAATCCGAAACGTTGTTCCTGACATCATAATTTTGGCCAGATGTTAAAACTGTGTATTCTGGTCATTTTGCCAGTCTTGTATTGTATAAGCTATGTAAGATCTCTCAAATCACATTGCTTTACATCTGTGTTGTCGTATTCTGGTGGAGGCATTATAAGGGATTTCGTTGCAGCAGAATAAGTGAACTACCATAACTGATCATGCACACGTACTTAGCTTAACCCAACCGCAGAGCAGAACATACTTAAACCCCCCAAAATTTAAAGTATTTCCATAAGAACACTTTTTCCTGGTTGCTTTTTGGATCGGTACATTAATTGCAAATTAAAATCTTCAGTGTTAATGCTTGTGATACGGTTAATTCTCAGTGAGAATGAAAGGAATTCTGAAATGGCATTGATAGTGGAATTAGACTACATACATCAGTACGTGCTAAGTAGGTCTTTGAAACAGATTTTTTTACAACAATTTGATGTTGATAATTACCAGGCCCATAATCTCCAAAAGAGACAAAGTGGAATCTCCACATCCTTTAGAACTCATTTTTTCTGATGTCAAAAAGTCATCTGAGATCTTGAAACTGATGTTTTGCATTTTGCTTGTAAGAATTCCTTATTTTAGTAATATATCACTAGACTGTGACATGAGATTGTGCTAGTGTTATTATTTGTGGAATAGTTTAACATGGAGACAACAGGCTTCTTTCCAGTTTCAGGACTTTCAGAATTCTTTGGAGTCCTTCAAGTCCCAATCTGAATTTGCTGAGATGTTTGCTGTTTTTCCTTTCTTAGAACAGCTGCTAGTCTTTCTCTGCAGTACCAAGTTTCTAACTATAAAAGCAGGTGTTGATATTTAAAATGTTGGCCTTATAAAATTATGGATTGTTGAATTGCTCTGTAAACTTCCTAAGGTTACACATTAGTTTTATTGCCCCTCATGACTTACTATTGATGGTTTTCTTATGCATGGATTTTAGAACTGCTAAGTACCAGTTTTAAAACTGGGAAGACCTTATAAAGCTTGGAATCATCTCAGTCAATGCAAAAACAGTGTTCTCAAAACTCATTAATAGTGACTTGCAGCGCAACATGTACTGTAATTATGGGTGTGTATAAATAAATTGCTTGGTTTCTGGCAAATACTCTGATATCCCTGTCTTGCGTTCTGTGCTGTCAAATTTCCTCAAGATGGTTACAGCTTTTTATTTTTTTGCTTTTAAAATTCTGCTTCCGTTCTAATTTCTGTAAGGAGTCTGCCTAACAGGCATGTGTCCATATAATCTCATACAAGCATTTCTGGTAAACGTTAAAATTCTAGGCACAATATATACTGGATTTCAGGAGTGATGTGTAGAAAATTTATTAACAATATCACTGTTGTTATGGGTAGTAATATGGTCTCTAAGACAACAAGAGACTATTACCTCATGTAGTCTTACCTCCTGTGTGCTGCAAGCCATTTTCAATTTTCAGTAAAACCCAGAAAAAGGCAATGGTACAGCTTGTGTGACCTTTCTTGTTTGGACACCCACACTGCAGTAATTACATAATCATTTAAATTTGGTTTTGATTTCCTTTTATGAAAGCTTTTTGAGTGTCGGTGTTCTACCCAGGTACTCTTTGAACCCCAAACGGTGGGTTTTTTTTTTCTTCTTTCATTTTTTTTTCTTTAAACTAAAGAGCAGAGTATAGCTATGAGTTGATCTGGATGGAAAGGAGAACTCTACTGCTTCCACTTTCCTCTATATTGTGCTTGTTCAAGGTATTTGATCCACAATTGTGCAGTTGTTCTAGTGTTGCCTTGACATGCTGGATTTTGTACGTGTATGCATTAAGACTGCATAGAAGCCTCACACCATTGAAAACGCAATCTGGAAAGAAGCCGTGGCCAGCAGACCTATTCACACAGTCCTCTTCAGTTACTTGAACCTGTGTGTGGGGACAGTCTGTAGATTTAGGTGGGACCAGTCCTGCTCTTGGCCACTACTTTGTCCTTAGTATCTGTCTTTGGTAGGAGAAAGGATATGGATCACCTGTAAAACTTGCCCATAGGTTGGGAGCTGTGGTTACTGCTCAACTAGTTCATTAGCTTTGACCCTTGGAAGAGGCTATACAAAAGGGAGCATGGGCTGATGAATTGTCCTGACAGGTAGCCAACAGCCTGCGATTGATCACGTCTCCCTGAAACTGAATGTGTGGTTAGACAGTGCTTGAGGCAAAGTGTTCCTGCCTCCCACTGGAATCCCAAATCATCCTGTGTTTTAATTAGAGTGGCTGAAGCCTCCTTTGAATAAGAGGGATGTAACTCGGAGAAATGTTAGAAGTAACATCTCAGTTAATAGAGGCAGACTGTATTGATCTCTGATGTGAATCCTCTTCCCTCTTTCTTGATCTTTGTAACTGTAGTCTGATGTTCCTCCTACATAGATTTTTGTGAGACTTATGCTATTTTTTAAATTGCAAACACACTTTCTCTTTCTAGTAGAATTTTAAGGGCTAAGCAAAAATATACAGGTCAATTCATGTTCTGTTACTGTCTCAATATGCTTCCACTGGGAACTTTTGTTAAGTCTAAGATTAAGCTTATAAGGATTTGACCAAAACATTATCATAACATTCTTTTTTACAGTAGTGTCTTTCTTTATATCTGGAGCTTTTCTATGTAACTAATTCTAAAAATGTTTTAATAACATGAATCCTATCAAATGCTCCTGTAAATTAGGTTTAAATTATCCCTTAAGTAAAATCTTTGATAAGAGAGCAGAAGAGGCTAGAAGAGGTTGCTGAATGCCCATGAGCTTTCATATTTTTCTGTATTTATATATAAAGAGGACAATGGTAATGCTGATGAAATACTTACCAGGAACACAATGGCACTGATAATAAAATCAAGTCTAGATACAAAGAAGAGAGAGAGCAAGGAATACTTAACCACAAAGGAAAAGAATCAATTTAGGGAACACTTAAACTGAATGTAGGTTAAGTCCAGAGAGCCTGTCAGAATGAACCCATGAATGCTGAGGAAGCTGCCTGATGAAATTGCAAGACCACTCCTGAATATATTTGAAAGATCATGGTGATCAGGAGAGGTTCCTGATGATCAGAGGAAAGCAAGTGTCACTCCTGTCTTCAAGAAGGAGGATCTGGGGAGCAGGAGGCCAGTCAGCCTCCTCTCAGTCCACAAGAAGGCAACAGAGGAACTAATCCTGGAAATAATTTCCAGATGCATGAAGGACTAGAAGATGATTAGGAGTAGTCAACAGGGATTTACGAAGGGTAAATCCTGCTTAACCAGCCTGATAGCCTCTACAATGAGGTAACCGGCTTGGTTGATGAGGGAAGAGGAGTGGATGTTTACCTCAACTTTAGTAAGGCTTTTGACACTTTTTGTCTCCCGTGAAATTCTCATAGACAAGCTGACAAATTATGGGTTAGATAAGTGGATAGTGAGGTGGATTGAAAACTGGCTGAACTGCTGGGAATTTTTATTTTCTGTCCTTCAGTATCTTAAATAATGAATATTCTTGTATTGTGTGTTTACCCTATATTTTATGAGAGACAGGAATGAATCTGAGTGTGGTTGGAGGAGAAGAGCTCTTTTGCAAAAGCCTTAGTTATTTTGAAGCCAGAACTGCACATATTTTGATAGTTGCTCTTAGATGAAGGCAAAGGGAATTAAACATTATGTTCTAAACCAGGGAAATCTTTATTGCAGTTTGTTTGGATCATTTTGACCTTTGGCAACGTGCAAGGTCAATACTCCAAGTTTGCTGATTTTAAGTATTATTTTATGGAAAACCATCTCCTATACTAAATTTCTTCATCAGAGCTTAAAAGGAGGGTAACAAAAATTTCACAACTGGACAAACCCTTTGTTGCCATAATCTCAATAAGCAGAGCAAGCATAAAATGAATGCTGTAAATACAGCACACAGGGGATGTGCTGGTGACTAAATGGATTTTTTGATGAGGAAAAGAGAAGATGAATGAAAAAGAAAGACGCTCACCTAACCAGCTGGATAAGAAAGTTCCTTTTGCATTTCTTGTTTATGAACTGCTCATTATTGTTGATTTTCTTGTTGTTGAAAACAAACATGGTTTATTTGCTTGTTTTCAATAGAAAAAGTAACAGAGTAAGTTCCTTCCTCAAAAGCTGGAAGCCACTAAACAAATATATCCTTAGCTATGGAAGATTTTGGCTTCCTTTTTACTGATTCATCCACAGAACTGGAGGGGACTACCTCTTGAGGCTGTCAGCCTCTAAACTGTTTGCAGGAGTGTCTGTCAGTTACTGTGTTTGTGCAGCCTGTAGTACAATGGGGCTCAGACCAATTTAAAACCTTAAGTCCTACATGTCTTTGCAAGCATATTTTTTAAAGGGAACAATCAGGATTGTGGCTCTTCTGGTCTGTGATATATTCTGAATACTGAATTGTGATGAAAAAGCTCATGTACAAAATAAGAGCTCAGGTGGTAGCAAATAACATTGGTGCTAAATGCCACTAAGTGATAGTGCTGTTGGCTCTTGGCTTTCTATGATCTTATCATGATAAAAAACAAAAAAAGAAAAAACCCATCTCATAATCACAAGATTTGATGAGGAGCGTGTGAAGAATTATCCTGGCCTCCTCTTGACTTTGTAGAATTTAAGTGGAATTTTTGATGTAGGATGTTATAATGAACTAGGAGCTGCAAGAAACAGTAGTCTTCATACAGAGTCTGCAGTACTTGCTACCTCTTCTTGATCTTCATCCTCAGGATTCTTTTGGTCTTGCATATTACCAGGCCTTTCTGTGGGAGGAGAGAAAGAGCAGTTAACCTTTGTCAGAATAATATTTCTTTTTTTTTTTTTTTTCCTGTCTTTTTAAAATCTTTCTCCATTTTAAGTTAATGGGCCATCTGATCATTCATTCTTTTGCTGGGAATACATTTTGAAGAAAGGTACCTAAAGCCTTTAATGGCGTATTTCTGGTTTTGTATATGAAAAGGTATATTCCCATATACGAAGATTTTAGAGAGTAAATGGTATAAGTATTTGAAATGTTTAAGATTATTTGAGAGATATTTTTTCAGTTAGATTTCTCTTCAGATTAATTTAGAAATGAATTTATAAAAAGCAGTAATTTGACCAAAACCAGACATCCTAAGTGTTAATAACAAACGATTCATGTCCATTAAATGTAGTTGTTGAGGAACTTCCATCATTGGTTGGTTTTAAGGCAGTAAGTAAGTGTGCTGGTATGAACGGTAGATGACATCAATCAGCCAGGTATTGTATTTATCTTGTCCAATTACTAGAAAGTTAAAATACAAACATTCCCTCATTCTCCCTCCCATTTATAATCTTTGCTTTGAAAGGTTGTGCTACCAAGATCTCAAGGCACTTGTTTCATGTAGATGTTCGTGTACTGATTTTAATATTCATCCAGCCATGCACTGCCTTGCACAAGAGAACCCTGGCCTACATCTGAATTCTTTACTTTTAACTTCACCGTTTGGGTCAGTGTTGTAGACAATGAAAAGCTCTCTCTTTCTCTGTCTCTCTCCTCCCCCCCCAAAACCCGTTAGCTTGATGATGCATTGAGTAACAGTTGGCAGCTTTGTCAGTTGTTTTGAAAGCTAGAAGAACCCTTTTTGTACCTTAGAGACTAAATGCTGTTTGGGAAATAAGTGATGTTGTGTGATTTCTGAGTTTATTGGCTGCTTTTTTGCATGCTCTTTTGGAAATCCCTGTAGTACTCATGCATTTCTTCCCACCATTCCCTTCCCCTACTTTCATACTGCAGAAGATACCTCCAGTTTTTCTATTGTCGTGTTGCTTGAAGAGCTTTTGTCTTTTCACATCCAAATGCTGTTCCCAGAGGACCATCTAGAAATTGTTCACCCTGACTCATGTGAAACTGAGATAAATCTCTTCTGATCAAAAGAGTTTAAAACTGTTTTTCTCAGAAAATAATTCCTGACACTGTAATTTCCATTTGAAAACAGCTAACATCTGTGGAAAGTGCATAACAAATGCCTGAGGAATTTTTGCGAATTAAAGTCCATGTCATGTTTGACTTTTTTCAGTTCTTCTATAGAAGAAAAGGAGGGGGGAAGAGAGACGCCTCTGACCCAAGACTGATCTAAATTTGGTTTTTGCGTACACTGATAGTATCAAGAAGTTTTCTTTCTCCCTTTCTGCTGTTTTTCCCTTTTTTGGGGACCACTCTGCACTTGCAGCACATGTTCCCTTGTCATTGGTTCACTGTGGCTGAGCCAAAACCTTGAATTGAGTGCTTGAGTTAAGGATTAGTTGATTCAGTACCGTAACTCCATGTTTGTGTTGCTCACACATTTAATGATACCGCTGGTGCTGTGGGCTTTCCCCCTTAACTACTTTGACTCATTTTATAAATGGAAGGCAAATTTTTAGGGGAGATGACAGATGACAGAACAGTTCAGTGTTACAGGAAAGGATTTTTACAAGACATATGCTTTTGTATGTATATAGTAGATCATAAGGTTTATTTCCATCTACTAAATGATCCCAGTAGTCCAGACTGGGTGGTAATTTGGTACAGTAGCAAAAATTGGTGTGTATAACATTAGTCTGTAATATGTACATACCATTTCTGGAGTTCTGCTTGCTGATATCCAAGGGCTTTCTACGCCCTTTTATTTTCCAAATTTTCCAAACCAAACCTCCTGGTATTATTGGAGTTCTTATAAATTATACAGGGGAATAGAAGCTCTTTAGCTGCTCTTCTGATATGATCCGAAGGCCAGACACATCCCACTAGGAATCTCAAGTTTTGAGTACCTTCCCAAGTTGGCTGGCAAAACTTGCATCCACAGGCAAGCATGTAACTTCTTTATTGATAAGTGATTTCAGTATGTAATGAGAACAGGATCCATTCTGTTTGGACAAACCATGATTTCTGTGAATATCAATTATTTTGCACATCCACCTTTTCTCTTTTTCATCAAATTAAGATAAGAAAAAGTATTGTAGTTCTTCTCTGTATTTAGAGTCTTAAGCATTTTTGTACCAAGTGATACTCTTTTCTTAGTAAGTTTTGATGGTTCATCTTATGTCAGACTCAAAGTAGGAAATATCCTTTGTTCCCCAGTTTTTATTTTTTTTGAAGCTCCTCTTTGTAACAGCATGTTTAATGTCTGCTGGTAAAGATAAGAACAGGTTATGAGGTATCAGAATGTGTTTCCAATTTCATAGGTATATTACTAAGAGTGAAAGGAAGTTTAGATCTGTTTGAGGACCATTACTGCTTCTGGTCTGTAAGTAGAATGAGCAGCTTTGTAGCTAAGATTGAGAGATTTGTTTTCTCACAGTACACCAGTAAGTAGCTTTTAACTAAAATAAAAAGGGAGATTTTTTTTTCTAGTCCACTGGAGAAGGTATAGCAAGCTCCTTAGAAAGGAAGGAAAAGATATCACTTGAATGATTCAAACACCAAAATTGGCTTCATATTCTCACTTACTTTTAATTATGAGATAAAAATTGAAAATCAATGCAACGGCGAGTAGGCATATGTAATGTTTTGTGCATATGTCTTCAACTAGTATTTGTCATCATTGAATACTTTTAATGCTCTTCCATTGGTATGGCAGATGCAGAGCTTATTTAAAAACAAACAAATCCTATCTTTTTTAAAATATTAATTTATGCAAATTTATTTGGAACAAATTTAATTGAGCATCTATGAAGTGCTCTGAATTTCTCATTTTCTTGTTAGAGGATAAATGTATATGCAGTTATTATGTGGCTCCTTGCACCTTGGCTTATGTTGTAGTGATCTTCTCCAGAAAACTTGCTTTTACAGTGTTTTATATTGGTTTTAATTTGAGAGCAACTCCGGGTCCTCTGCAGACATCTCTGTGGTGAACCAATAGCAACTGCAGACAGGTGTCAACACATGAAAATGCTCAGAGTTCTCATTAAACTTGTCTACAGTGGTACCAAGAATTAATGTTTTGGAAGAGCAAGTCTCTTCTCTTGGAGAATATCCTTACATTTTATGACTGATATAAACTGGCAGAATACTGTTATTAAACTGTATGTATTTCTCTTGTGACTGAACAGGAATTCGTAGTTGAGGGTCATCTGGCACTTTGTGCTTAATTCAGGAATGCTCCAAAACTGTTTTACTCTGTCCTGTTGACCTATCTCACCTGAAAATACAGAAACAGAACTTTTGAGGGAAGAGGTTTTGAAATGAGCTCTGAGTTTCAATCCACGTTTCTGTGTGTTTACTTGTGTTTGGCACAGATGCTGCTATTATTTGATATATAGCATCATCAACTCTTTAAAGAAACTTGTCCACAAGAAGAGAAGTGGACATCTCCTTCAAAATGTACTATAACACCTGGCTGTACTCCAGGTTGTGTCCATGTCTCTGTAGCAGTTCCCAGCTTTTACAGACTGTCTCAGTTCTTGAAAATTTGCACTTTGGATACCATATCTATGCTACTTGATAGTTTTTCAAGATACTGAAGCACATGCAGTTTCAAAACATTCTACATACCTTACTCTACAAAACAGAATCCAGTTTAATGTGGAAAAAAAAAATATTATAAGCTTTTAAACAGGCAAATAGCTCAGAATTCATTTTCCGTGCACTCCACATCAAGAAACAGTTTGCAAACTGTAGGTCTCCCAAACACTAAGGATTTTTTTAAGGGAAACTGTGGTAAATTCAGTGGATTGGTATTCAAAGTGCATTGGTATTCATTGGTGGATTCATATCACCTGGTGATTTCACTGATGCTATGGCATGAATTAGATGCTGCTCTTCATAACATATGGCTTTTCACAGAATCACAGAATGGTGGGGGTTGGAAGGGACCTCTGGAGATCATCTAGTCCATCTCCCTTCTAAAGTAGGTTCACCTAGAGCAGGTTGCACAGGAACACATCCAGGGGGGTTTTGAATATCTCCAGAGGATTGCTCTGGGCAGCCTGTTCCAGTGCTCTGTCACCCTCAAAGTAAAGAAGTTTTTCCTTGTGTTGAGATGGAATTTCCTGTGTTCTAGCTTGTAACCATTGCCCTTGTTCTGTCACCAAGCACCACTGAGAAAAGTCTCATAAGAGAGATGTTCCAGTCCCCTGATCATCTTTGTAGCCTTCTGCTGGACTCTCTCCAGCAGTTCCTTGTATTTCTTAAACCGGGAAGCCCAGAACTGGACAAAGTGCTCCAGATGTGGCCTTACCAGGGGACAGTAGAGGGCTAGGATGACGTCCCTTGACCTGCTGGCCACGTTCTTTTTAATGCACCCCAGGAGACCATTGGCCTTCTTGGCCACAAGGGCACATTGCTGCCTCATGGTCAACCTGTGGTCCACCAGGACTCCCAGGTCCTTCTCTGCAAAGCTGTTTTCCAGCAGGTCAACCCCTAACCTGTACTTGTGCATGGGGTTATTCCTCCCTAGGTGCAGAACCCTCCGCTTGCCTTTGTTGAACTTCATTAGGTTCCTCTCCACCCGGCTCTCTAGCCAGATCAGGTCTCACTGAACAGCAGCACAGCTTTCCAATGTGTCAGCCACTCCACCTAGTTTTGTATCCTCAACAAACTTGCTGACCGTACACTCTGTCCCCTCACCCAGGTCATTGATGAATATGTTGAACAAGACACACCACATATGACAATAATAGCATTTTTTTGTGAAGTCTTTGCATAATAAAGGATTAAATAGTGTTGCACAATGAGCAAATTTGGTTTCTTCTTGCATATGTGATATTGTAACTACCTTGCATTGAGCAATCTAATGTGATACCTTTCCATTTAAGGGAAGGGAGGCATATGAATTCCTTTAGCTGTTACAGTATTTTAAATTTAGGAATTATGGAAAAAGTTGTGTTCTCCAGAGCAATATTTACTCTTCATAATAGATAATACACCAGTTTCTTTCATACATACATATTTTCATACCTTATTTGAGATTAGGAGAGTGCCTTGAAAGAGAATCTCCTGATTGTCCCCATCTGTATTTTGTTGATTTCATGGGGATGTCTTGGATAGCACAAATTGGACTATATTCAGATAGAACTGAATTGGAAGATAATGTCCACATGTGTGTCACCCACTGTAGCCACTCGTGGCCATTTGGTCTATGGGACCAGGTTAAGACTAGTATTAAGTAATTCCCCTCCTCTCTTGAAATAATTAAAGCGAGGATGCTGGGCCTGATGCACTTTTTGGCTGTACAAAGCTATTTCCTTTGGGCTGCACTGTTTGCTAAAGCTAAGCACAGTTCTTGACATCAAAGAAATCTTCCAGCAGACTTTTGAGAGCTACCTGCCAGAAATGTAGTTTCTGTTCATTTTTGAAGTGAAACGTAACCCCTTTCCTATGCAGATACGTGCTTTGTCATTATGTAGGCTATAATGTTTTAGAGTTGTTTTGATTAGTTGTAAAATACTTTCTCTAAGATTGGCATGCAAATAACTTTGTTTTAAAGACAGAATATCTGCACTTACAGGGGTTTTTTTTGCTTAGTTTGTGCATGTGTACTGTTATGTAAATCTTCATATAATATACCTTCCTTTTTTCTGTCCCTGTGTACGGAGGATAATTATAACAACTAAAGGTATGAATATGTACATTACAAATTATTTTTAATGTTTTTTGCTGTGGGCTTCAGTATAATGTAGTTCGATCATTAGCTGCCTTTTTCAGCTGAAAATGAAGTGTACAGTTTACAGAGTTTTTTACATGTTTGAATTCTGTACACAGTAGTGACAACCAATCATACTTGAAAGTTATTCACAGTATTCTGAACTTGATAAACCTGCTGATGTTGCTTGTACACTAATATAGCCAAATTCATCCAAAAAGTTTCTGGAAGATGTGTTTTAGGCCAGAATGACTCATAAGGAGAGGGGAACAAACATGAATTATTTCCCTTCTGTCTTTGCATACATTCATCAAATCTCTGCATCCTAGCCAAAGGAATAATTTTCTTATGCCAAGAAAATAAGTATCCTTAATAAAACTGAGACTCTGGTTGTCTTCCTCCATCTAACTTTGAGACGACTTCGCTGCTCTTCATTAAAGTTAACAATGTTTTCTTTTATTTGCACTAGTTATTTCCAGGGCTTCCCCTGGCTTTCTGTCAGAATGTTTGAATGACTGATGGAGGGAGAGGGAAATCGGCACAGTTTAAGGCTGCACCTGCTGCTCCCAGAGCGGGCCAGATTCAGTACAGAGTTGCATTTAATTCAGCGCCCCAACTGTTAACGAGGTGAAACTTAAACTTTGAGTTATACTCTGATGCTTTCTTTTTTGCTGTGATGAATTGAACTGACAGCCATGGAGAGAGTAAGTTTTTCTGTTTTAAGTCAAAGACCACAGGCAATAGCTTTGTACGCTTTTTTGCATTGCCTTGATATAAGGAGTAACGTCTTTATCCACAGAGCAGTTCAGTCTCCATCTCCATTCTGTTCTTGGAGCTTATACTGGAGGACATAATGAAACAAAGAGACAAAAAAACCCCAAACCCAACAGGACTTTCAGGTTTTGGCAGTAGCTGATGGCAGTCTGTGGGTATAATGGCTGTAGAGCCCCACACGGAGGAGCAATTTGATTAGCGGCACCATGTCCAAGCTTGTTAGCCTTTCTGAGAGGCATGGGTTATTTTGTGTAGGGCAGCACCACACAAACCAACTGTACCTCTCTTGAAATTGTGCTCCCCTCCGGGTGCTTCAGCGTGCTTACCAGCCTCCTTGGGAGCTAAGGCTTACGGCTCTGCAGTGTGCTCTCCGGGCGTTTGCTGGCTGGAACCTTGGTGCAAAAAGCTGGCAGATAGTTATTAATCATCCCTAAGTTTTGAAGCACATTCATGCTTGTTGATGTTGAAATAAAATCCTGTATCCCAGTTCCAGCTACTTCACTCACCTGCTCCTTTGCTCTCTCCACAGACTCTCTGTGTAATGAATTGCGCTGTTGATTCGAGAGGTTGTTTCCTGCTCAACAAAGGTTCGCAGGCGTTCGGTGGCTAAAAGTTGTCTCGAGGATGCACCCTAGCGTCGAAAAGTGTCATCGCTGATGGGAAGCGTTGGAGTTGCTGAGGTGGGAGTTCGGGTGGCAATTGGAAAATTCTGTTAAGAGCAGCAAAGGTATAATCCCAAATTACAGGCCTAGGGAGCAGAAAATTTGTGGGTGGTTTGAAAAAGAAGGAAGTGTGTTATATCTCTTGGAGGTGATTTAGAGGAGGACGTTAGATGTACTTGATTAGGATGTGACTGAGCAGTGAGGAGGTGGTACAATTCTTGGTGGCATGGTGATGGTGGTTTGTCCTGTGACAATAATCTGCAATAAATTAAATCTGCATTAAAGATATGCAATACGACATGTGGTATTCATTCCTGTACAAACCCACTATAGTATAACTTGGCAAACATCAGAGCAGTCAATCATTAGTGCTTCATTACTATCTTCACAGGTGGGTGCTCCTGGTGATCTGTGCTAAAGACAGACATCTTTTCTTCACAATTAAATTGCCATTGGCATCAACATTCACGTTCTAAATGTAAAACCAGACATTTTGTATCCTATCCTAGTGTAATGGACTCCAGACTCACATCTGAGTTCACTACTCTGGACTGTGATCTTATATTATCTTCACGAATCAGAACATACTATGGAGAGAGACTGAAAGAGACCAGGAGAGGCTGACTTCTGCAGTGGAAGATTGTAATGCAGCGTTGAAAGACTGAGGCTCAGTACAGCAGGGATTACAAAGCCCATCTTCCAAAGCAATCTATCTGAAATAGAACTGGTGCTTGAAGTCTTTGCTCACATTTTAAGCATGTTTAGGGTAATTAAGCTATAGTCCAGAATGATTTAGGCTATCCTAAATTCATGCTAATCCCAGGAAAATCGATATATACTAAGAAATTTTTGATTTATGCAATTACTGTGCTGGAAATGCTCATTGCTGTCATTTGCCTTTCTGTGTTTTGCTCTTAGCTTCTGCCTGCATTTCAGCTTAATCAGATTCTGTTTAAGCAGACCATGATAAGTATTTAGAGATATGATGGCAGGAGAGGCATAGACAGAACATATTTGGAAGGAATGTTGCAGGTTAATCAACTAATTGAGAGTCTGTATTTGTGTTAATTATCTCAAGTGGCACAAATGTGTTGATGGTAGAAAAGATGAAGGTAGTTTTCTTCACAGACAGCGATGTCTTCAATACTAAGTAATTACATAGCTCTCCAAAGGACAGGCTAGGGTTTTGCTATAGGAGCTCTATGAGGTTAGGCAAATTTATTTCTGTTAAGAAGTAACAATAAGGGGAAGCCTTCAGACAAGGAACACTTCAAAGAAGTATTAAATATATTGAATACTTGCTCAAATAAGCTGGTTTCTTGATAGTATTTTAAAATACGTATTGTAGGACACACGGTGTGTTTTATGGGGTATACATCGAAGTGACTGTACAGATTATGATCAACTAGTTGAGTAAGCAGTTGGTTGCTTGGGCTCAGAAGGCAGTAGTTAATGGATCATATGCTACCTAGATGCTGGTAACAAGTGGATTGTCACAGATGCTTATCTTAGGACCTGTCATTTTAACATCTTTGTCAGTAACCTGGAAGAGGTGGGTGATAGAGTGGACACTTGTCAAGTTTTCAGATGACAGAAAACTGGGATGACCGCTTGATGTTCTTGAGAGCAGGACTGCCATTCAGAGGGACCTCGGCAGGCTGCAGGAATGGGCTGACAGGAACCTTGTGAAATTCAGCAAGCGCAACTTCAAAGTCCTCTACCTGAGTGGGAATAACCCCTGCGATGACACTGTTTGGGGACTGACTGCTGAAAAGGACTTGGTGATCTTGGTGGACAGCAGGAGCCAGCAGTGGGCCCTGGCAGCAAGGCAGGTCAACAGTGTCCTGGGCTGTATGAACAGTAGCATGGCCTGTAGATTGAAGGAAGTAATTGTCCCCCACTACTCACTGCTTTTGGGACCACATATCTACCTAATGTCCAGGTTGGTCTCTCGCCCTACCCCCAAATATAGGACAGACATCAGTAAACTGGAGAAAACAGTGAAGGGCAACCAAGATGGTCAGGGTCTAGAGCACTTGCTCTGTAAAGACAGGCTGAGAGAATGGGACTTGTTCAGTCAGGAGAAGAGGCGGCTTCAGGGCACCTAACAGCAGCCCTCCCAACCTCCAAGGAGGTTGCCAAGAAGATGTATCTAGGCTCCTCTCAGTGTTGCATTGTGGGAGCATGAGGTAAAATGGACACAAGTTAAAATATGGGAGGTTTAGACTGGTTATAAGGGAAAAATGTTTTCCCTATGAGGATGGAGAGGCAGTGGAGCTGGTGTGTCGTGAGACTGTGCAGGCTCCTTCCTTGCAGTCTTTCAAGACAACACTTGACTGTTGAGAAGTAGTTTAAAAAGGCTAAATAAGCCCCAAATAAAATAATACAAAATAATACTGAGATCAGGGAAAAGTGGCAGAGTTGAAAACCTGGAATCACACGAGTTCTCCACGTGATAGATCACGATAATGTTGAAACCACGGAAGTGAGTGTAGTAGGTTATTTGAGTTACAAAGGGAACAATAAGATAAGTTGATAAATTCATAGAGAAGCTAAATGAATGCTTTTGTTACCTCAGCCCATGTCATGCAGAACTTTGGTGAAATGGACAGCCTGTTAATAAAGATGAGTCACTGTCTGAAATTGCAAGTGTAAAATGAATGAGTGCTGGAACAATTTGATGAACTATGTAACAAAATGTCACAAGAGCCAGCTGTTCTGCCCATCCCTTTTGAGGGATTTTCTTCCTTTCACTTTGTCTCTGATCCCATTCATTTGGAGATCTGAAACTCAGTTTGGGATCAGGATGTTAGAATGCACTGACCTTGTCTGCCATTTTTATGCTATCAAGTGAGATACGTCTTACCCTTTGACTAATAGATTAGCATACGACCCCACATTTTTGATAGCATGAGAGTTCAAATGTTTGTTCATCAAAGTAAGAGTGGGGCAGTGGGAAAGAAGAAGTAATTGCAGACTCTCAGAAAGGAGAGTTAAGATTTTCTTTTTTGCTCCTTTTTCTTTTTTAAGTAACGCATCTGAAAGAATGTTCTTTGGCATCTCTCTTTTCCTGAAGGCCTTTAGAGAAGATCCCGTGACATTTACAAGAAAAAGAGTCCAATAATTGAGTCACACACAAGGGAATGACAATTATAATTAACATTTATATAGCGTATTTTATGACAAAGACAATACTCAAATAATTGACAGCACTGGTGAAAGGTACAGTACCAACAAGTGATGCTGTGAAAAAAGACAGACCAAGTGTACTGCAAGTCCTTGCTCTTAGAGAGCTCACTATGGCATTATTGTGCTTTTCAGAGTAAAGATAGGATTTTGTTTTTTAAGGTTATGCTTTACACACTCTTCCTGCTTTAAATTAGAACAGTAAGGAGTTGAGTCACCTTGGCTTTTGCTTGTCAAAATAATCAGGAATGACAGAGGAATTGGAACTGAGCCTGAATCACAACAAAAGCGTATTCGTTTTTGGAAACAAAATGTAAAATCCTGTCTCCTGCTCTCCCCTCCTCCTTCCCTCCACCTTTTTCTTTTCCTTCCCATATTCTTGTTTTCACTGTACTTGCTGGTCTGGGAACTATTAAAATAGAACGAGAAAAGCTCTGTTCTGCTCCCAGACTAGCTGTGATACCATCTTGTTGGAATCTCTGGTTTTAAGATCTACCACAGAGAGACTCAGTTGAGGTAAGCAGATAAACATTTGAGTACTTGACTTCGTTACTTCAGCATTATTTTGGTGCTGAGGAGGAGGAGTCATTAGGGGATCAGAGATTGTGACTTTTCCTGAAAACAAACTTCATCTGTTTGGGACTTCAAAATTGCACTTATCTCATTTTTCTTGCCTTTTATGCTAAAGGTGTAGTAATACAAAACTGTCATTAACTGAATCTCCTTTGTTTAATCTTTTCCTTCTGAGGAGACAAAGGATGGGTAATATAATTCCAGGTTTGTGTGGACGAGAGAAACTTGAAGAACTTCTGGGTTAGGTAGTTTCTGCTGTGAAGTGTGACATACGATTTTTATTTCTGTGAACTGAAACCAGATGCTGTCTCTGTTTAAATGGAGATTGTGGAGCAGCCATCCAACAAGAGGAGAAATCTGATACCTGAACAGCATTACGGAAGCATCCAGAAGTGGAGGATAGTGCATGAAGTCCCAGGAACTTCCTTCTGTTCCCATGGTAGTCAGCATCCAGTGAACAGCAGAATGATTTAGGAAAGAGGAAAACAGAAGCTGGTCTGGGTTTTTTTTTCGTTTTTCCTATAACAGAGGTTTCCTAGTAAAATTCAGTCCTGTAAGAAAATAAGTGGACAAAATAACTAATAACATAGAGGGTGCAGATGTGGGGAGCATATTGGAAAAGTGTAAGAGAATATGATATTACTGATTTTTGGAGTCTTGGCATATATTTGACAGAAATTTACACTTGCTTCTACTTATTGAACCATAATTGCCACTGCTGAAGCATATGCTTGATAAGACATAAAGAAATGCATCATGATACAGGTTTTCGAACTCTGGGCTGAGCAGAGATGTTTTCTACATGATCAGAGGGAAAAGGATCTGGACAGTCTGCCAAGTTCTCAAGGGGAAGGTTAAATGCCTCTATGGCATGCCAAAGAAAGAAGTGTTTGGATTATGCACAGAAGGAAGAGGAAAGGTGTAACTGGCAGCAGAGAAGCAAGTGGTTATGAAAGTAGGAATGGGAATATATTTATCTCTGAGAGAGGAGATAAACCCCATTTTGTTAGGTAGACAACTAATATGTCTTACTGAGATTTTTCTGAATAGAAGTTGGCCTTTGTATATTTTTTTGGAAGGTGTTGTGTGATCTTTAGGAGAGTCAATTTGTCGTAAGACAAACCAGTAGAGTCCACTTTACAGTAATACAAAGACAGCTCTGTGTGACCAAGAAGTAATTTTTCCTGTTACTTCTCCTGAGAGACTACTCCATCAAATGATTGATTTCTTAATTTTCATTTTGAAGAGTTAAAAATAGAATGTACCTTCTGGAACATTTTTCAAAACAGTATTTCAACCAAAAAAATAAGAATGGCACATTTGCTCTGTGTATCCAGCTTTCTGTCATTTGAAACTTTTGCCATCAGGTGTGGTCAGTGTTTTGGGAGACTCCTGTCCAACTGTATGGCCTTTTAAACATCTTTGAATTTCATCCAAATTGGACTTGTTCCATTTATCTGTTCATAGTGTATATATTCAAGATCTGAATCCTCACAAAGATTCTTGAGGTAATAGTGTTTGGGGATTTTTGGGGGTCTGTCTGCAACATTGACTTCCAACTCGCTATTCCCAGATATGAGTTAGAGAATCAGGAAAAGGTTTCCTTATGTCAGAATTAAGAGGATGTGATCAGGCTGGAAAACATTTCCACTGTCAAACTGTTATTGTTACAACTATGTGCTGTCCATACCGGTTAGAAGAGCTTGAATTTTGTTGGGTTTATCTGTAGGACCATTGCTGTTGTTTCGTGTTTTGAAGTTCTTCCTGAAGTATGTGGGGTCTTTTAAATATAGTGCTAATGTGGTTTTTTTTTTAAAGAAATGCTCCTGTATGCTTTAATATATTAGCCTTTTATTTTAAATTACTTTGTTTCTACCTAGCCCAGGCACTAATGCTGTGATTTTTCTGTTCTTATAGAACACTGTATGAAAGTAGGACAATGTCAGGTCCAGACAAGTGGGAACAGACCAAGCATAATGAAGAGTTTTACACATTGCAAGTAATGGATGTATTTGGTTTTGGTTGTTGTTGCTGTGTTTGTTGGGTTTTTTTTCTTTCTGGGGACTAGTTTGATTTTGGGGTTATTTTGTTTGGGGTTTTTTGGGGTGGGGATGTCTTGTTGAGTTTTGGGGGTGTTTTTAGGGAGAGAGAGAGATATCACTGCTTAGTTGAATAGATTTAATCTCCTTTGGGATGTTTTCCAAATCCTGAGACTAAATTCTTCCTTATTCAGTTGTAACCTTTTTCTTCTGCTTCACCCTTTCCTTCCCACCTTCTCAGTTGTGAGTAGGAACAAATTCTGCTCTCAGTACGAAATAGCTTTTAATGGAATAATGGAATTTCTTTTTAATTTACAGTTATGTAACTGGTGAGAGGATCTAGCCCCCTGGAAGGGGTTGCATTGCCTTTTTGTTTTCAATGTGCATTGTGCATTGTGCCATTGACTCACCAGACATGTATGAAAGGAGAAAATATTTATAAATTTCCAAAATCAGATACAAGTGAAAAAATGACTTTTCATTGTTTCAAACACAGATCTTGTGCTGAATAAATATTTATCATACCTGTTTATAATGTCATGTCAGATGAAACTAGTATTTATTTTGCCTGGATGAAAGCCACATCTAGCCTGAATTAATCTTAAGTAAAATCTTGCAATTGCAGAAATAATGAGTTCAATACAACAAACAGTTTTCTGAGCACTTTGAATGTTATTTTTGAATTTTAAGTCCAGCTTTCTTGGATAAACCAGTGAAAATGTCTCTCAGATCAATTTTCAGTTAATTGAAGTTCTGATATTCCGGATTTTATTTGCATGAAATGTAAGTGATCAAATGGTAATATCTTATCCCGAGAGGTGGAAAAACCTTGTAACAAACCCCAGAAGATTATTTTAGGGGGAGCCTGATAATCTTTTTTTTTTTTGAATGCTAATTCTCCTTTTCCAGTGGGAGTGAATGATGTC
>VXBO01007012.1:58754-79594 GCA_013400135.1 Rhinoptilus africanus
ATCCTGTCTCCTCCCACTGTGTAAACGAAGCTTGTGTCAAAGTGTTGCTGCCTCTTGTCACAGAGAGAACAGTTCACTTAAATGCAGCTGCAGTACTTTTGTGTGATACCTGTCAGAATCGTTCCCAGTGCGAGGTTGGGTTTGTGACCATGATGTCAAGATTGGTCTTTCTCCTTTTCTGTGGATATATTGCACTAAACCCGGGAAATGCTCAGAAATTGCCAAGAGGCAAGTAGCTATGACAACTTTCTGAGTTTTTGTTTGTTTTTCTGTTGTGGGGCTTTTTGTTATTTAATGCTTGTGTTTTGCCATGGAAATTTGCTTTCAACATGTTAGGAATGATTAAAGATAAAGGAAAAGATGAAAGAAGATCAGTCAACAGGGCAAAGTCCAGGTACAAGAGAGTAACTTTTAAGCTCTTGAATTAAACAAGCTCTAAAGTTTTCATGGGATCTTGTGACTCTAGTCAGAAGTACCATGAAACAAAGAAACTGTATTTAATGATTTTATAATAGTTTAGACAGCATTGTGCAGGTTTGTGGTTTAAGATCTTAAGGAAAATGTGATTTAGAAGCACCTTGTGTTGTTGGTGGATGATTTCAGTTCTATCTTGAAAGAACTTTTATGCTTTCCCTTTATATCCATCCTTAACAATTGAATAGGAATTGACTTTTGTAGGTCAGGTTGCATCCATTCTAAGGGAGAGTAATGCGATTTATTAAAATTTCCACAAGAAGAAAAAGGTCCCCCTAGCCTGTTTTAATTTAACTATTCCTTTCTCCTGGAGTCTGGAAGTACAGTAGATTTGCAAAGCTGTCAGGAATCTCTTCTCTTCCTTGCTAATGTGACCCGTGTAACTTTGGTATTTTACTAGTGTTTTATTATTTAAGGAAGAACAGTCATAGCATAAAATGAAAATAGTATTTCTATATCTAGATCGTAAACCACTTTGTAGTAGCTTGGCATTAAATCAGCACTTTCACAACTGTTTCTGTACTGCACATATTACTCTTACTTTGTAGAAGTGCTCGCCTGAGTCCACTGTGCTTTGTAATGCATTTTACATCTGCAGTCTCCTGCAACCAGTAACATTTAGAAAGGAAGCTGTGATTTAGTTCCTTATGAGAATGTTTATTAAGAAATCAGGACTTTGAGAGCTTCCTAGGAGATTCTGTTTCATAGATGGGAAACCTGAAGTATTTTGGGGAAAAGAGCTAATTTTTCCCCCTCCAACCGTCCCCAAGAGACTTTTTTTTTTAAAGATTTTTTTTTTTTCCTTAAGCTCATTTTATGGAGCCAACGTGGAGTTTTCTGCATACTGCTAATAGTGGAGCAACGTACAGTCTGTAACAGATAGATATGCAGCTGTTGTTCAAATCAAGCACACTGTGAGAAGTTAGATCTTAGACCTTAGCAATCTATAAGTAAACTACTGTAGCAGTTTATAAGGATTATGTTGAAGAGAGAGGAACCTTGTGTGTATTGCATACTTTGAGGGAATGAACTTTTCTAATGCCTGTCTTTTTAAATGATTTCACTGGACTTTCTGCTCGCTACCATAGAATAGTGGCTGTAAATTTATGTTAACTGTGAAATTCAGATGACAAAGCTGCTCATCCACTGCAGTCAGTGTGAGATTAACTCTGGGATAACATTGCAGAGGTGACATTCTGTTTGCCGAATGCATAAAGCTGCAGGTGGAAACTTCATTTCTTTTCAGTGATATAGATTTTTAAAGATTCTCCCATTCCAGTATTGAAACATCAATCTAATTCTTTTGTTTGCAGCTGCCTCTTAGGTTATTATTTGCATTGGACTGCATTGAAAAAACAAGTGTATTAGTACCTAGCTGTTATCTAGAAACCTTCAAAGGACTGTCTTTTTCTACAACTCTCTCTTGTTTGATAGGGAGCACAGATTTTTTTTCATAAGCAAAGTGTATATTTGGATCTTAAAATATTTTTTAAATGAGGATATGTAGTGGTTGTATTCTGTTAAGAGGGCTACTCTGCCCTGCTAAACAAGCTTAAATCCCAATGAATTCCTGTGCTCTTCAAGTCATGAACTATGTAACTGAGGTTCCAGAGTCACTCCCTCCCCATGGGGAACAGTGGAATCAATTCCATGACCTTAGAGAGAACAATCTAGCTAAATTCACTTTCTGGTGGTGCAGGTACTCCTGTGCACAGGTCATCAGTGTAAATCTTGCTGTTCTTACTACTGCTTTGGAATTCTAGAGCTCAAGTCTTCCCTCCGGGAGGTGAAACACACTGATCCCTGGCCTCATGGACTGGGATTTCCTTCCAGTGATACAAGGTGGAAAGAACATCTTGCCTCCTGCAGATGCAAAGGAACAAAGCCAGTACACCCTTTGGATGTCAGTGACTTCCAGAGCTATTTGAAAGATTGTGTGCAAAAATGCTGATCAGAAGGCTGGAAGACACATGTCTTCCTTTTCCCATATATTTTTATACTTTCACCTCTGTGTGTGTGTTTGACTAGAATGTCAAAGAAAATGTGATTGCTGTTCTCAAAAGGGTGTTCTTTATTAAAAAATTCTTTCTTTAATTATTGTGACTTCAAAAATCAAGGCACTGTTGGAGGAATAACTTGGAAATGCTACAAACATGACTCAAGGAGTCAAAATTGGGGAAATATCAGTCAAAATTTCCAGTGGAAACTTTATACTGCTTCTACGTATCTTGCATTATAATAGTTTTACCTGTATAGAAAATAGACCTCTGCTTATACCTGGTCTTAGTGTAGTGCCCTAAGCACCCTTTCTCTTGCAGTTCTTTGTCACATTTGCTGTAGCAAATGACAAGTGATGAGGCAGTTATAAGATGTGTCATAATTCAGACTCTTTTTACATTAAGATTTTACAGGCATAAGCAAAAGCAATGCAGTTGTAAATGGAAGGTTGGTGAGCGTTGTGTCTTACTGTGGAGGCAATGCCTTTTTTACAATTACGCTTGTGTTTCATGAGTTTCAGTTTGAGGGATCAGCTGCTAAGAAAATTGTGTCGTCAGTGCCTATGGAGACTATATGAGGGGCAGAAGATGATGGTATGATTAGGGATGGTCTTTTATGAAGTATTTGAGTTACTGTCCCTTCGACTATTTCCAGCTTCTAAAGCTTTCTTTTTCATCAGAAAGAAGAGAGACTTGGAGATTTTGCACTTGTTGTTGTCTCTTCCCTTATGCCACTATGCCAGTGCCATGCAACATATATTTTTTTCAGTTCAGCACTGTGTACTTAAAATATTTTAATGATGGATGGTAACAGTTGCAATGCATAGGTATCAGTGTTATAAATTGTCATACTTTCTCTAATTTTTATGATTCTGCACAACAGAAACGTTCCATCCTTGCAGAATGCAGCACCATCTCTCTAGACAGGAATTGAGTGTAGACAAAAGGTCTTGTTTTAGAGAAAGAGTTGGTAAGCAGAGCATCCTGAATCTGAGAGGGGAATGAAAAAGCAAAGCCACAGAACCAAGAATAAACAAGTTACAGGACATAATCCACAAGATTCTATGCCTTGTAAACTGTGTTTACCACTGTCATATTTCCAGCTGGACATGACACAAATTTTGTTGAAGGCGACAGTTGTGGAACAAATTCTTAGTGTTTGGTAAAAGAGCATTTCATGTTTTTAATTTTTCTAGTTGACTTTCCAGTTACAACACAGATGTGCATAGAAATACACTTTTTCACTATAATCTCTTTTTCTGATAGCATTTGTGTGTGTTTATGTTCTGTTTTTCTTTATTAGAGATGAAAAGAATGTGGGGTTTATCCTTTCTCATAAACTTAGTTTTATGAAGTTTTTAAAAAGAAGAGTCTGAGTGTTTTTCTGGTTTGGATTTGTCATTTTCTTTCCCCATGTTTCTGACCTCAGAGGTTTTCCTACTATTTGAATTAGTCATCAGGTAGATTGGAATTCAGACCCATCCTTGTTCTGCTTTTCAGGATTCAGGCCTGTCCTGTTCTGCTTTCCAGGAAGGGCTCAGGAAACCTTAATTCACCTTCCTCCTAGTTGCTGCCTTCTTAGGAAAAAGAGTACAGACTTGACATTCCTTACGGGATCATGTGAAAGAGCCTGATTTACAGACTCATGTAGGGAAAACTAGATCCAAAACTTTCTTGTTTTTACAGTTGTCAGCTGTGGGGATAAGAGGGAAAAATAATTAGTTTTACTCTAAGGTTGGTCTTTTTTGTTTGTTTTTGGTAAGTATACTGGAATGTTAGAAAATATTGTAGATAACTGCTAGCTAAGATTTGTATTTATGGTAATTATAACTGACATCCCTTTGAGAATGAACACTGTATTTACAGTATACTTCCAAACTTACCGTTGACATTTGTGAAAGGAATGGACTTATTTTACTCATAGCTAAATTTTCTGGCTATGCTATGTTATGTAATCCTTTTTCCTAACCAGAGGTTAAACTCAGCATGTGTTTTCACTTACTAGTGTCAAGCAGTTAAAACAATGTTGAGTTATTTCAGTGTATCCCAGTCACTATACTGCAACAGCCAAACCTTAATCTTTAAATTTTTGTGCCACCCCTCTCCCCAACAGCACCCCTTTGGTAGCTGCAGGATAGCAGGGCAGAAATTGGAAGACAGGGAAATTCTCCTGAAGGTTCTGGTTCTTTGAACATATAATGAAGCTGGCATATCAAAATGCCACAAAAGGAGTGAAATGACATGTGGTTTATCTGTTACTTTTTGCGTGGTTTACAAAACATCTTTCTGGGAACCATTTTTCAAAACACACAATACATTAACCTTTAAAAATATATTCTGATGAAAGAGGGCCAGTTTGGACAAAACTATTGAACTTCATTTTTTTTAATGTCTGGAAAGAGAAGAACAAAATTAATTTGATCTGTGTGAAATACTTCTCTTATGTTTAGTGGCACATAAATGACAATAAAGTCCTATGTGAAATTTCAAAGGGATCCTCTATCTGGTCTAATTGAGTGGGTAGGGTTTCAGTCAGTAGATATGTCACGGCAAATTTGGCTCGTTCTTTGCTGAAAAATAAAACAACCCATAAGAATGTTACAATTATAGCAGCTCATTTAATCAAAGTTATCTTATCTTGCAGACAGTTGTGTCCTAGGATTGCACAAAAACATATCAAAAGCTGGTATTGAGCGTCAGGCTGCTGAGTTCAAAGATAATCTGTAATACCAGAATTCCATTTTTATACTGGCACAGTCAGTGGTGTGACAGTGTGATGATACATATGGGTGGATTCCACCAGGATTAAATTCCATAGCATATGAATGCCTCTAAAATGATTTCACTGCTGAGCAATCTGTATAACCTTTCACCTCTTCATTTTAATGTTCATGTTCCCAAGTATCTCTTTCTGAATATTATTTTTCAGTCCTCCTCCATATAATCTTTTGATTCTAACCATTCCAGCAGGACAAGCTACATAACTCACTTGAGGGAAGAGCTATAGGCTAAATCCTGGTGCTCCTCCTTGGCCAGACCTACAGTATATGGATAGTATAGTCTGTAAATCTATTAGCCGATGGTACTGTGATTGGTCAATTTGTCTGAGGCTTCTTTAGAGTGTTTGGACTTACCAGGTGTGCGCTACATGTTACCTGTGCAAACAGAAAGCTCTGTCTGCTTCAGGGAACAAAAATAGCTAGCAGTGACCTGCCACAGTCAGAACTGTTCATACAGCTCCTAGTGGATTTCTTTTCCTTGGGCAAATTCAAGTGGAGACTTGAAATTGTTGGTAAGCAGTCTAAATTTGTTGCTGTGGAGTGTTCTTGACTACTGCATTTTGCAGGAGATGGTGGGAGACTTACTCACTGGCATGGATTGTGCAGCAATGTCACATTAATCTTGGTGTGAAGAGACATGGGTATTGGTGTTCTGGAAGGGTAGTGGCCTAAAATAGGTGCCATTAGCAAAACAGCCCAGTCTGTAGTTTGCTTTCAAGTGGAAGAGGGTGACTGGAATCAGGCCAGATGCCACCCAAGCTTGCCTGACAGGTCTTAATTCAAATGCCCTTAGTTAGAAATTGAGTATTCTAAAATACATGCCAATATGTATGTAATACAAGTTTGCTTTATGAAATGTATATTTGTCTTATTTTGCTGTGAGAATAGCGTTTGTGAAATGACTACTGGCAGCATCATGGATCAAACCTTTGTGTGGGCAAGGCCTGGGCCAACTTTCCCGGCACGGCTGTCCCTCAAAACATACCAATCATATGCTGTTATACTCTGGCTAAATCAGTCCGAGCCTCCACACTTGCAAACCAGTGTGTGTCATGTCAAGGTGAAGAAAAAACAAGTCAATTTTTGAATCACCAAGTGAATTTCTGCTGTTGATGAAGTTGTGATTGTAATTATGGTCACCAGAATTAAATGGTTTTGCACTCATTGCTTGACGAAAGTGATGTCATCAGGACATGCAGATATCCAGGCGAGGTTGTGTAAGGATGGTCACATTAAGAATGTCAACCCAGAGTCTTCACCACTTCTGAGTTACTGAATAAAATGCTGGTAAAGACTTGAGGCAGTAGCTACTGCATATATTGGATCTAAACGCAGGGAAAATCTTCTTCTTAGAAGAAAGTTAGTCTTCTCCCAGTCTGAGGGGAGCGTTTGCTGCACTGGTTCAGAGGTTGGTAGACAAAATCTAACCTCTGTTTTGTAAAATACTTTAGAGTTGTTGCTGGGATCCATCACTCTGTAGTGATATAATATTATTTACAGTGTTTTCTGGAAGAAAAATAAATGAAGCAAGTTAATCCACAAATTTTTCTTACTCTAATTGTAGCCATGGTTTTTACGCAAATCCTGGTTGCAGAATCCTCCTGTTGAGGAGTGAACAGTCGTGTGTTCACTGTTGTGTACACGACTATGAAATTGCTCTGCATTGGTAGTCCATTATTTGTCCCCTCACTGATGAGAACCAGCCTTTAGTTAGACTATGACAAAATCCCAAGCATAAATACTGCATCTTTTCTGCATTTCTTCCTGCTTTTTGTTTACCTTGAACAAATGTGTCAAGGCAGCATGACTCCATGTGAATAAATCCACTTCAGTAAAACCCAACATAATGAAGTACCTAACCCTCTGAGTGTGATTTGATTTTTATTAATTGTGTCTGTGTGCTAACACCAGAGTGTTACTGTTCGTACTTAATCAGGGATTGTAATACAGTACTGTCATTCGAGCTGGAGAGTCAATGGCAAAATGGATTCTCAAAATGTGAGGGAATTTCTTTTGCAGGGTTATTTCTACATTTTTGTGTTGTTCTAAGTTTTTGCATTATTCTTGAAATCTGCTCAGGGAAAGCACAATTCAATAAAGCAGTAAGAGACTGTAATATTCTTTCCTATCACCAGCAGTTGTGGGATTAGTTTATGAATCTATAAATGGCCACAAAGTGCTTGATATGAGTTTACATAATTAATACTTTGGGAACCTGGCCAATTTATGAGGACTGGCAGTATGTGTGGGGTAACATTATTTTTGAATACGTATAGGGAAAAATCTTTTCTCCTTTTCTCAGTCGCTTGCCTCTGCTTTATATTAATTATTCACTTTAATTTTTCATTCTATGATGTAAAAGCCTGGAATCATTTTAGAACACAAAGTTGTGGTTGGTTCCAAAATGTGTTTACAAATATGTAAACTTGAACTGTCCCAGAAGGTTGTTTTCTGACTTTGAAGTGAAAACATTTTCTGCAGTTTTGATTCACTCATTACCACAGTACAAGCCTATACATGAACAAGAAAAATGCACAGTGAGAGAAATGGAAGACTTCAGACCTTATCACTTACCACTTTTCTTTTTAAATCTCAGTGTGCCTGTACAACATGCACAAGCCTATGCTGAAAATAAAGGAATGGGCGCAATGGTCTGAAAGTTGGAAAGAAATTGAGCTTTGGGATATGAATAATAGGAAGCAAACTGTACTGTCAGACCTGGAAATTTTGGCAGAGTTCCATTATCTCTGGCTCACACAAACACTGAAGTGGTTGGATTAAATGGCAGGGCACAGATTTTATTTATAGCACAGTGCGCGCTGAAGCATTGCTTGTTACACAGTTAGGGAAATGGCTGGAGTCAGGTTTGAGAACCATGGCTTCTCTTAGTTTGATGAAGAGCTGTCTCAGGTAAAAGTGAGGGGGTGGCATGTTCAGCTGGAATCGATAGGTCTCCTTCCTTTGTCATAAAGCTTATTAACAGCTATTTACTGTTGTGAACACAACTATGAAATTGCTCTGCATTGGTCGTCCATTATTTGCCCTCTCACTGATGAGAACCAGCCTTTAGTTAGACTGTGACAAAATCCCAAGCATAAATACTGCATCTTTTCAGCATTTCTTCCTGCTTTCTGTTTTATGAGGAGGGCAAAATCTGGCAATTCCCATAAAAATGTCTCCCTACTCATGTGGATTGTTCAGTGCTCCTTAGTAAGTGATAAATCTGCTGTGACTCAATTGGTGATGGTGGAGTAGTTAATGTATGTTGTCTGTTTATCAAGTCTTTGTATAAACATCATAAATAATCGCTTTTAAAGGATTGAAACACTAATGCAAACGTTTTGAGCTAAAGAGCTTGCTTTGAATTTTGGATAGATTTAATGATTTTTTTGCTCTAATGAAAGATTTATAATTAGACTAAACTTGCACGCAAGTAAGCAAGTCACGAGGGTGATTTCACGCAGACTCTCTAGCACACAGAGGCATGCGTGCACACACACACACAAAATTGTTGTGGGATCTAGTTCTTTTTTGGTAAATGCGTTGCGTCAAAAATGTTTTGTTTTAATCTTCCAGGCTTTTATTAATCCCTCTATACTCTCACAATTTTAGTAACATGGCCAAATAGCAGTTGATAAAAGCATTCATATGATTTTAATGTGCAGTAATGACTTCTTAGAAAGCAAAGTTTCTCAATAATGTAACGTGTTTATTGTGTTCCCTTTCCACTTGGAAATACTTACAGAAATTAGCAATGGATGTCATATGCTATCATTATATTTATTTGAAGGCAATGTAAGGTCGTTCACAGGGTTTAGGATGAAGAAAAACTACAGATGCTCCACCACACAAAGGAAATGGATATTCTTAATCATGCTCTATTTCAGTGTAGAAATTTCAGGCATTGTGAATATTTTTTTCCATCACCTGGCTTGTCTAGATTTTTTTTCATTAATTTGCTTTTGTATCATTAAAACATTTGTCAGTTGCCAAACAAAACAGGCAGGGGAAAGATCATCTCATTTTGAAAAGCTGTGAGGTTGTGAAGCAATATTTATGTACTTAATATATTCTTAAGTCAAAGAACATTCCTTGGGAATTAATGTAATCTACTGCGCACTGGGTTACAAGATCAGTGATGAGAGAGACATAACTTTCTACATACCATAAATTTTCCACGAACAATTGGATGCATGCCTGAGTGAAGTACAAGTGAAAAGTCAATCATACAGAGATTGCCTAGCTGATGGGTCTGAGCATAGGTGTACATGCCCTTATCTTGTGTCAAAATTAGCATAAGCCTTCTTTTTGTGTAACTGATGTGTTTTCTTTCTTGGTATTTTTCTTTTTCTTTCAATAAAACATTCGATGGAGAATTTAGGAAAAAAAAAGTACACGGACATAAAAATGGGTTAGAAGTAGAGATTATCCACAGAATCACAAAATCACAGAATGGTTTGGCTTGGAAGAGACCTTAAAGATCATCTTGTTCCACCCCCCCCTGCTCTGGGCAGGGACACCTCCCACCAGACCAGGCTGCTCAAAGCCCCATCCAGCCTGGCCTTGAACACTTCCAGGGATGGGGCATCCACGGCTTCTCTGGACAACCTGTCCCAGTGCCTCACCACCCTCACAGTAAAGAATTTCTTCCTGATACCCAATCTAAATCTTCCCTCTTTCAGTTTGAGGCTGTTAACCCTTGTCCTATCATTACATTCCCTGTTAAAGAGTCCCTCCCCATCCTTTCTGTAGGCTCCCTTTAGGTAAAGGAAGGCTGCTATTCCTCACTGCTTTCTTTCATCTCTGGAGATAAAAGGGAATGTGGTGAAAATGGAGCAGCTGATCCAATGGATACAGAATTTGGAAATACAGTCAGAGAGCAAAAACTTTATATTGTCTGCAATATTCTGGGTAGGAAGGGAAATAGGTGGGAGAGCAGATGAAACACTTTGGTAGTAGCAAAAATAACTATTTGTGACTTATCTTTGTACTCCCTTCATAATGTACATACCTTTTATTTTACATGTTGTATACTTACTCTAATTATATTTGTTTTCTGTTTTTCTCTGTAATCCACTGATTTGGAACAATTTACTTCATATTTTAGTTTTCTTAAGACCAGTTAACAATGCCTCTGCTTCACAAGGTGTTTACAGTGCTCGAAAAAAGAATTTCTGACAAAGTTTGGAATTTGATGTTACTTTCTAAAATAATCAAGTATTTATCTTACTAGTGATTTCTATTTTCATCCTCTTTAATTGAAGACTTACTGGAAGTCTGTTGCTTCTTTCTTCAGACATTTGAACTGTGGAAGCTTTCCTTTGATCTCAGCAATATAGAAGAGTGGAACAATACAGAAGATAAAAAGAACGACTTGCGATTTTTCTTAATTTTTTTTTTTTTAATAAGATGCCAGATCATCAGTCTTGAGATCCATCTCATCTAATGGGGCAAGATGAGATACATTTTCCAGATGGAAAAGCTATACACAGTTGGAATCAACCCTTATAGGACTCAGCTGTATCCAGCTAGAGTCATAGACATGTGTGAGAATGTTCAGCTTGGAGACCAAGAGCATAAGTGAAATCACTTTATTTTGACTTCTCTGGAAACATGGAGCAATTTTTAATTTATTTTTTTTTCATTTGTGTTGATAACTTTCTAAACTGAAAGGGAATAACTGGTTAAAAGTTTTGCTGATAGACTTGAAAGCACAGAGAAGACCAACTTGAGGTTCTAAAAGCAGAACAGCATTTCATATTTGATTGCTGGTTTTGTTAACTGATGAAGTTTGCTTATTCTTTTGGAATTTAGCATCTGATATACAGCAACGCCTAAGAATTCTTATGTATGCTTTAGATATTTAATTGCTTTATCAGCTGTCTGCCTCTGAAAAGTGAGAGCTTATTCCAAAGTTAAAACACAGAATATTGCAAGCGACATTGCCAAGTGCACATATCCAAAGCTACTAATCCTTGCACTAGTTGAAGTCCTGTGTGTCTTGGATGTTAGAAGAAGATTTTGAGCAGAGAACTCAGATACTTTGTGTGATCATATGATGGCTGCAATGTTGGAAGTGAAAAGCCATCGTGACTTCAGTGAAGGGTCAATCCCATTCGATTTTCATCTTTTGATGCTTATTATTTTAAAGAGGCCTGTTTCAACTTTACACTGCATAATGGGGGATTTATGAATAGAAATTACATCCCATTAGATAGTAGTAAGGTGCTAAGTACATTCTTACAAGCTTGGATACAAATAAGAATTGTTAAATGTTTTGTGCTGTCATGGCAGTGGTCCCTTCATATGCACTTTCAATGTGATGGGCAGATTGTACTTTTCTATTTCTAGATGTTTCTGCTATGAATAGATTATTACATTACCTTTTGATTAAATACTTGTTTCTGTTCAAGGTTATCTTATTTTAGATCTCTTTTATTTGATCTTTTAAGAATCCGTGAACTAAACCACAGACTGGACTGTTGTGCCATGCTCGTGGGTGTCTTTACTTAAATATTAAATCAGAGGACACAGGAACAAACAGAATAACAAACCATTCAAACTCACTGATGCATTAGGAGTGCAGCAGTATCTGTGTCACAAATTGCACTGCCATTCTTTAAAGATGATTTAGGAAGGTAGCTTGATGTGTACCTATTTCTGAGTAGGTGTCTCAATCTAATTTGTCTCCCTTCCATTTGAAAGCAGATCATTATGTACAACTCATCTTCTTTTATTTCCACAACCCAAGTTCTTTCCCAAGTGTACACAAATCACAAAACATTCTCCCTCACTGAACTGAGTTCAGGAATTACTACAGATTTTACTCAAGAACCAGAAAGACTATCAACAAGTACTTTGGACTTTTAACCACTCACTGCTATTCTTCGAGCCCAGGTTTCCATCTGCCTTGTAACCTACACATCCATTCTGCATTTTTCCAATTTGGCTGGAGGGATACCTGTGGAGACTCTTGAAGTAAATGGCATTTACCACTTTTTGTACACAAAGCCAGTAATGGCATTACAGAAGGCAGCAGGGTCGGTCAGACACAGTCTGGCCTTGGCAAACTTGTGCTGGCTGTTCCAAATCACCTTTTTGTTTGTCATGTGCATAGGAGTGACCATCTGTTCCTGGCAACTGAGGTTAGGCTGAACAGCTTGCAGTTTCCTGGATGCTCTTTCTTGCCCTTACTCAAGCAATTGCAGTGAGATATTTTTCTGTTCTCACGTGACAAATTAATCTTAGATCTACCTGGCAGTTCTCTTATGCTTATCTATATACTGAAGAGATCGTGCTTTACTGTAGTTTCAATATCTGTATGTTAGAGATAGGAAGTAGGGTACTGGAATTCAAGGACAGCACTGAGGAGGGTAGCCCTTCTTGAGGCTTTATAATGCATACTTAGAGGTGCAGGAGAAAAATATGTAGCCTTCAAGTTGAAAAATACTAATTTCTACAAAGAAACAGTACTGAAAGGGTCTTCCTGAAATTATTTTGACTCCCTTGTGCTTATTCCTGAGGCAGTTTGTTCCAGAGCTTCAGTGCCTTTATCAGTTTTCCCGCTACCTTCCTCACTACAGTTTATGTCACTTAGTTCTGCTTTTCACAGATAGGGAGCAGAATTGCTCTCCCTCAGGGTTTTTTTTGTTTGTTTTATATATTTGGATACTGTCTTCGTATCTATCTGTGTACTCTTCCTCTAAGCTGGATGACTCCTATGTACTCAGGCTTTTCTCCTGTTAAAATACTCTACCTCTAGCTGTGGACTTTTCTTTTTTTCCTGGATTTCATCAAGTTGGTCTACTTTATAGTGCTCTGTGCAAAAGCAAAGGTTCATGTGCACTGGCTTATTAGTGGTAGGAGATCGTTTTAGAAGTGAGGACTACTGCATAAAAGGACTCGGTGCCAACTCTTCAGATTTGCAATAGGGAAGGCAACAGTCTTAAAATATACCTAGATATGTTTGTGATTCTGGGACTCATAGATTAGTTTACAACTTAAGAGTTAGAAATACATGCTGGTGTCAAATTTACTCTGTTAGTATAGCTTGTAAACCCTGCTAACTGTCTAAATATTTCTACCTTTAAGCATTTTTGTCCTTAAAAAATAACCATGTGCTGAATCAGAGAAAGAGGCTATGAATTAGCTATGAAAACATCTAAGCCAATGTTATGGAATACTGAGTTGAAGACTTGCTCTTTCAACTGCTTAGAGTATGGCAAGTAAGATAATACTTATCACACAAGGAAGATTTTAGTTATGTGACTACCTATTTTGTTCTACAGGTGCAGAAAAACACGCAAATATCTATTTAAGACTGCTTGGAGTATTTTTAACATTTAATTCAAAACTGCCTTATTCTAACACAGTAGAAATGATACTTTCTTATAATCAGTTATTTAATATTCTTCTTTTAAATCTGACTTCTATTGTCCCAAAATATTTCAAAAGTTCCCCAGGTGAATAGTCACACAGCAAATCAATCGAAAAGGTATGTACTGAAAAAACCAAAATTGTGTATTCTGATGTAATACATAGTGATCACATGTGAGCAACAGACTTCAAAATGACTGCTACAATGTGAGAAACTCACTACAATTCAATCCGCATAGCAGATTATCTGTGCATTCAGTAAGGAATGATAACATCATGGATTGTAAAGTATAGTATCCTTATTCTTCTCTCAGAAGCAAGTGCAGTTGTAGTTCCAGATACTGTTTTTCATTATGCCATTGATTTTTGATCCTTGAAAAATGCATTGGTATTTGTAGATGAGAAGTGTATTAAGGAAGTGGTGATGCTAAACATTGCCTGCTGTTGAATAGCTAATGGCAGTGGTAAAGTTAACCACTGCCCACCAATTAACATGTTTTTGAAAAACTTGTTGCATCAAGGTCCACAGTCGTTAATACTGAGCACCTCAATGTATTTATAATTTGTGGCCAGAGCCAAACCAACAGCATCTGAATTCTTTACCTGCTTAAGTTCTTAGTATCTTGTTGGACTTTCCCTGTTGAGGTGCTGTTGTTAAATAAAGTCCATATTTTTATTCATCTGATCGGCTGTAAAATATAACTACCTTATACACGGCTGTGTCAGAAGATGTCATTTCTCTTTTGGTCTTCACATCAGCTGATGCTCTTTGAAAGATTAAAAGTGAGTTAGACCTAGGAAACCTGGGAGGCTTTTATTGCTCCGCACAGTTTTCTACATGCCTTTATTGAATATCTTTATGCAGAATCTGTCAGGTTCTTTGGCCAAGGAACAGTTTTCTTCATAGCCCAGTCTGGGTGGAGTTGCCTTGGACCTATTTCCTTGGACAGGAGAAGGAGCCAGGATTGGAAAGACCAGCTCTTCTGGGCAAGACGCAGTCACTGTCTCATCAGCTCTGTCCAGGTGGAGTTGCATCAGCCCAGAAAAAGACATTCCAGGCCAGTCTGGAAAAAAAGAAACCAACAAACAACTAGCTCTGAGACTAAAGCCAGGGGAACAATGCCCTGGAGGTCATAATTACATCAGATCCAAACCAAGCTTTATCCTAGTGTAAATAATTGATCCATAATCTAAATCAAAATAAGAGTTTGAGGTTGTTTTATTATCAAGGAGTTTTTTCGTGGACAAATAATGTCTTTTTAATTTTTGCAGTTTGTGTGTTGTTGATTTGAAAAGTGATATCTATCAAAAATCGCTCAACTTGAAGGAGTTTCAGGAGGCATTATGCATTGGAAATAATGGATAGGCTTTTTTCTGTCCATAACCTTCAGAAATGTTGAATTGTTCGATGTTGAATTTTATTTAAATTAATTTTTTCGCACATATCTTTGACCTTTAAACACAACTAAGTTTACTGTCTGGGCAAAGAGAGGAGTGGAATTAGATTCTAAGATTTAAAAGAAAAATTAAACAGTATCTTATGACGTGAGGCAGAGACAGGTTGTTTGAATTCTGTCCAAAGAAGTTTTCAGAAGTTTAAGTCCTGTTCCTTTTTCCATCAGGGCTCCAGACTTGGTTATTCTCAAACAACAGTTTTCTTGCTTTTTTTTCAGTTTTATTTGCCATTTTAACAAATAAGGGGAAATGAGCTGCAGTATTAAAGCTAGAAATCAGGATTGGACCATTGAAGTTGGACTCTGAATTTAAATCCATGCTCTTTCCAGAATTGCACCCTAAAAATAAGGATAGTTACTGTACTTAGTCCAATAAAGAATAATTTTAAACCAACATGTGTAAGGAGCCTTGTGAGGCAGATAGTGAAAAGGATGGAAATGGATCTTCAACGTACTTGAAAACAGGTGAGAGAAATGACAGCATATGAGTAATAAATTCTTTTTTGCACATTGCTTTATGTAGATACATAGAAGCTGGAATTGCTGAGAACTACATCTTTACCTCTGCATTGTCCTTGCTGGACCTAAAGGAAGAGTGAGCTACAGCTTACTAAATCAGTTCTGACCTGTATTGACCCCTAGAGGGGAACTGGCAAAGGAAGTTTTTAAAACTGCATAGTTTTGTACTATAAATGCTTTAAAAAGCTTCTCTGAGAAATAATGTATTTAATCTATAGCTGTAAAACCAGATCAGATTTCAGATTAGCATTAGTAAAATTAAATATGCATTGCATCTGAAGGAACAAGTCTCAGTAATCCTGAAAGACTGCTGTGAGAAAGGGCATTGGAAGGGATGGAGCTGACCCTGGGCCCCCACAGTACATCTCTTCCTATGGAGGTCTTAGTTGAGTTACTGCCTTCAGCTCAACACCAGTATTGAGGGGTTTTCCTACTGGATATATCAGATATTTGCACTCCTTTAGTGGTGAATTTCTGTTATAAGTGAAATTTCCAAAATCGCCCCATGATACAAAAGAAGTACGGAGGGGAATTATAATTTATGCTACCTTGTTTGCCATGTGCAGTCTGTTAAGAACGTTGATATGACTAAAGAAAGTTTCCATCTTTCAAATAAAAATATTTTAAAGGCATAGGCAAGAAAGACTTTATTTAAAAATCTCTTGAAAGTGTCTTTATTCTGAGTTGGGCAAGTAGTGAAGTTGGAATTCCAGCAGATTATTCTCGTATCACAAGAAAAATGCTGGCAGAATGTCCACCTGACAACTGAAGTCGTTAAATGCAATTTCTGAAAACAAGTAAATGAACTAAGTGTTTGTATTGTGGTGGTACTGGCTGAAAAGATTCTTTTGGCATCAAGAGAAAATACAGCATAGAGGATTACATGAAAATAAGATTATTCTTTTTTTATTATTTTTTTTCACCTTGAAGTTAGCTTGCTGCAGCTTGTTCTAGTTTATTTCCCTGAGAGACTTAATCGAAAAATCCATATTTCCTGTTGGCTGACATAAGGTGGCTTCCTCTTTAACACATAGATCCTCCTCAGAGGCATCCAACTCTCTTACTAGATATCAGAAGTTAGATGGAATTTAATTTGCCTAGATCTTTCTTTGGTGATGTCTTTTCTTCTCTCTTAAATTACTGGAAGTCATAGGACCATGTTATCCCACCTACCCTCTCAGAGGTGCTAACGTCAAAACTTAATAAGGTGGAATCAATTACTGGTTTCTGATTATCAATAAACTAATAAGCCTTGAGAATAAAGCTTAAAATAACAAGCTTTATTCATCTTATCTATGAAGTGTCATAGTAAAAATAAGAAAAACCTACGATTTCTGTATTAAATAGTGTAATTTTAAGTGAAAAAAAGGAGCATTTCAAAATGAAATTATTGCTTCTGCTCCTCAGTTGCTTCCTTGAACCAACAGACTGGTTTTGAAATGATCACAATCAACAACCTGGGGCAGAGAAACTCAGGTTAAGCAGAGTGTTAGGACTGGAAGAGGAATTGTACTGCTTATCCCTAAAAATGTGCTAGTGGATCTCAGTGTAATAAATGTTGGCCCATAGGTAACAATAACATTGCTTTTGGTCATCTTTTTTTGGAAACTTCCTGAGCAGAGAGATACTGTGAGTCTAAGTTGAAAGCTTACTTTCTTAAATGCATCTATGTGTTTTGCAAAGTTAACTGCTGCATGCTAGCAGGCTATTTTTCTGAAGTAGTGTTAGAATTATATACAGACTATAGGCATACTAATATTTTGGAAAAAAATATCTAATTGGGGAACTTCAGTTGCAAATGACAAAACTATGTGCAATGCTTTTAGCTTACCCTCTTTTATTAAGGTATTCTTTGTTGCCCTTTTTAAGGGTATGGTCTATATGGCACATATTTTCATCATTCAGAGTAGTTATTAATGTGGATTTTATAGCTAGGAGTGTTCACATTTCATGTAATCTGTGATGAGAAAGATGGTCTAACATTGTCCACAGCTACCTGACTAGAAGACACAAAGAAGACAGACAGATTTTCTGCAGAACTGCAGAGCAATATGATAAGAGGCACTGAGCACAAGTTGGAACACTTGGGAAATTTCAGTTAGATATTAGGACTTTTTTTTTTAAACCACAAGGATGATAAATACTGGAACAAGTTACCCAGAGATGTTATGGGATCGATGTCTTTAGTGGTGTTGAAGACTCAGTGGTGTTGAAAACGTGGTGTTGAAGAGCAACCTCATCTGATTAGGTCTGCTTCGAGCTGGGGATTGGACTAGGTGACCTACAGAAATCCTTTCCACCCTAAATTATTCCGTGATTTTATGGCTGTGGCTGTCTTAGAAACGTGTCTTGTTTATTCTACTGCATAGAAACAGGACTATTTTTAAATGTTTCCCATTTCAAGCTATATTTGGTTTTGAGCCAAACAACTAATATTTCTCCACGTATGGGAGCCAAAGTAAATACAAAAATATAAAATAGCAAAAATAAAAGTTGCACACTGTTAGATTATCATTGAAATCTTGGCTGGTGGCACTATGGCACCAGATTTGGAACATGAAAGCACTGCTGAGAATGATTTGAGCGTTATAAGTGAGCTGGTGCTCACAAATAGATGGTGCTAATATATTTTCTTGAGGCACGCTTCATTTGTCTAGCGCTCTGGGAGGCAGTGCTAGGTCTTGCCTTCATGCCCTCTAAAATCTTTGAAATGGTGAAAACCAAACAGTTTCAATGTAAGGCAAAAGGAATTCTGATGACGAACCCAAATTTGCTGTAATACAGTACAGCTGTATTCACCCTCTAGTTTTGTAGGGCAGAGTTCAAGTTTGTTCACTCTATGGGTAAAACCAAAGAATTTGTATTTGATCACAAGACACCATATACACTTAAAGTGCACCAGTAAGGTCATAGAATAAGTGAAAGTAACATCTTGTCCCAGTGTTGCTTTTGCTCAGCCTTCAGCGAAGCAGGCAAACAGCTCAAAAAATGTAAGTTGACAAGATGAATTTATTTCAAAGCAAAAAATGGTTACTTTATTTCATTTGTGCTTCGTTCTTGAAGGTTGTTTCTATATCAGCACTTCAGGGTTACTTATGAATGTGTTAATTATTAGTTCATAAATTATCAGCCAGCTGTTGACATATCTTCTTAAACTGAAGAGAGAAATAGAGTGCTCTTCAGCTGAAGATGCATTATTTGACAGGGCCAAGATATATTTTGGGGTTTGGGTAGAAATGCCAGTTAATACAAATTCCAGTCACCTCATCACCCAAGTTCTCTCACATTCCTTGAAACAGAGGAAAATCAAACCAGCTGGTAATTTTAACTAACTCCATCTCTATTGTTACCAACAATATTGTAATGATGTAGTGGGGCATGGGACACAGAACTTCAAAGACTTTAATTCTTTGTTACTGAAATAAAATTTCTTTGTTCATTCTTTTAGGGAGCAAACTCTCAGGTGGTTTTATTTGCTCTTATAGGTTGGAAATATTGCTGTCCTCAACACTGAATTGCTTAACAAATACTGCTTTAATGCAACTAGCCCAGTGAACCATTTCTGTTATCTCCTTACCTCTTTTCAGTTATTAAATAGCAAAGGAATTATATAAATCTATTCTTAGTAGTTACTGGTGTGCCTTTTCAGACTGCTTTGCAATGGTGATTTTTTAGGAGGATGTTAGACCTAAATGAAAGAGCTTTGACTAAACTTTTACTGTGAAAGTAGAAGTTGAAAATTGGACTTCTTTGTTTGTCTTGTAGCTAAACATGAACCATGAGTTAGAACTGGCTGATACAAATAAGCAATGTTAGCAGTGCTTATGAATTCTCTTCTCTCTTCCTCTGTTACTCCATGATTCATTAAAGTGATAAGAAAAAGCAGATATTTCGCATAATCCCTGGGGGATCCAAAGCTTGAACAACCAAGTGTCCAGATAAATATTTTGTATATTAATTTCCATAGCTGCTTTCACATTTTAAAGATGTGAATTTCAGTTAGGTAATTTAGAGTTAAATATTTCTGAAATGTCAATGTTTATTTGCTCTTGGCTCCTGTTACCTATACGTGACCACTTATTTTTTCCAACTAGTCAAACTACGGTGCTCCCAGCTGAATCCTTCAGACCATTTGTATCTATTTTCTTCTTTCTGAAGAGTTATCGATGGCTGGTTCCCTTATGATGCAGCTGATTTATTAAGCTGTCTGTAAAAGTCTTTCTCATTATAGACGAGGAGTCCTTTCCCTAGAGTGATTCTAACACTGCAAGTGGTCTGATGCACTTAACATAGTGCTTTTAGTTCAGATACGCTGTGCAAGGTTTGTCCTGCTGAGTTTGGCCATCAACTGACGTTTGTTAAAGAGAATACTTGCAGATCAGCATGGAATTTCTGTTGGCAAGCCAGGAGGGATTGTTTTTCAGTGGTAGCTATGGGTCCCAGAATCTTTCATTTGGAAATGGCCTCAATGTAAAAGAATTACTCTACAAATGCAAATACTTAATACCAGAGTTTCAATAACATATGGCAAAAGCTGATACAAGGGAATATGAGTTTGGAAAATTCAACCTTGCCTTGCTCTGTGCCTGCAATTTACTGTTTGTAAGGTGTTTTCAGGTCTCTCTGCGTTGGAATTGGAGGGTGTCTAGTTTATCATTCGACTCTCAACAAGGAGATGGGGTGGGGCGAGGGGCTGAACTAGAGGGAAAGGACCTGCTCTATCAAGACAGTGTGGGGTGGACAAGGATTTATTTTTTAAAAATTTTAACTTAATCTCCTTTTCTTTTCTGCTGTTCTGCTTTATTCTCTGATTTCAAAAATACGTTATTCCTGTTTGTGTTCTGCTAGAACTGGCTTTAATTTTAAAAACTCTCTTGGTGGTTTTGATGTGCTAGCTATAAAGTAAAGGTCTAAAGGATCCTACCTCAAAGCTGTTGCTGTCTTGGGATAACATTTAGACTTTCTGGTTTTAGAAACTTCACTGACAGGTTTTAGGCTTAAATAAAATCGAGACCCCTTGTCACTATAATTGACTACTTATGAATAAAATATGGTGTCTATCTAATTGGGATCAAACTCAGTTGAATTAGGTCTTAAAATTGTTGTAAAGTATAAGTGAGAGATATATAGAAACAATTGTGAAAAAAAGTGAAATTATTGTGAATTTAAAATTAAAATAGATCTTCACTAAATTTTTTTTTAAATCTAGTTTTGGGTCTGGTTAAGAATTTGAATACAGA
>VXBO01007012.1:81978-98687 GCA_013400135.1 Rhinoptilus africanus
TTTTTGCGTTTTTGCTCAGAATTTCTTTGTCTAAGGTAGCCTTGAAGAATTTCAGATTAAAGTGGAATTAGGAGCTCCTTCAAGAATGAATAGTTCTTGTTGTTTGGAAAAGTTTGATACTGATATTTGTTTTGAGGATTTTCAGTGCACTAAGAGATTGTACCTTATCAACCATATCACAGCAGCCCCTGCAGTTTCAGGGACCAGCTTCTGGCACAAACTGGAGGAATTGCAGGATGGTTCTTAGGTTTAGGAACAATGGTTACTTTTTATTCTGTTAGACAGAGAACTCAGCTCAGCACACACTTTATTGGATATTAGAAAAAATACAGTATTGAAGAGGGACAATAGAAATACTTTCAAGATACTTTCCGAAGGTATGAAACCCCTAGACCGTATTGCAGAAAAATCATGTTATCTTTGTACTCCTAGTACATCTCATGTGATGCAGTTGGCCTAGTATGCTATCTGCATATCAAAACAATATCTCTTTAAAATTTTACACTAAAAATTGTCTAGTCCATATTCTAGATATTCTACTGACTGAAATGCCACTGTACACTTTGCTAAAGTTCTTCAGTGGGTTCCACACAGTTTTCCACAATCAGAACAGCTACGTTTATACAAAAATATTCATATTCACTCTGAGAACTCTTTCTTGGTTCTCTCATGCTTTGGCTTATCCTACTTTTACAGACAGCAGATGAACTTTTACAGGCTGCCCTGAACAATGGTTGGTTGGGGTTTTAACTGAACACGGTGTGGAGGGAATGATTCCCAGTTATCAAAAGATGCCGTGGCCTATTTAGACTAAGACTAACACAATTTAATACTTCCTCATCTCCTGTCAGTTTTAGTGGTTCAAGGATAGAGAATACTTTTCGCAGTCAGTTTAGGGACTTTGATCACAACCTTAAATTGGTTTGGTAGCTGAAATGTACAGATTAGAAATGGAGATTTAAGGGCCTTTGTTAATTACTAAAAGGTATGGATTAAGGAATTTTGCTTTAGACTATAATCTCCTGAGAGAGTGACTAGATCCTGGAGAATGGAATCTGTATCTAGACAAAAGTCTAGATACAGAGGTTTCTATGATTCTCTAAATTCTATGATTCTATGAGTCTATTCTGAGTGGATCTTGTCCTAGTAATATTAAAATCGTTTATTCAGTGAAGATTTGTAAGTGAAGATGGTACAGATATGCAATCAACTGTAGACTCTACTCAAATTTAAAAAAAAAATTCATTAATTTAGCAGTTAAGCCAATGTAAGAAAGCATACAAACTTGGCATGTAAGTCATGATTCCCTCCCTGAAATCTGTCAATTCTTTAAAATGTCCTTTGTCCTTTCTAACCAACAGTATAAGTCTACGCAGCAGAATGAAGTTCCTTTCAGGCATTTCCTCTGCATGCCTGGTTTTGTTAATGGAGCAGCATAATTGGTATTCTGTTTGGGATAATTGTCCCTGATTGGAACTGGAGTATGGAGAATGAAGCAATGACGAAATTTTGGTTTTTTTAAGAGATGACACAATACACACAATAATACACATATCTAAGGCCCATGACTTCCATATTTTCAACCCTGTCACTGTTGATTAAGATGAAATGTATTGTCAGATTTTCTGCTGGGTCACATACCTCTTATGACCTTGTTAACAATAAACTTGAAGTCAGCAGATTTACTAATTTATGAAGTTACATGTGTGTACGAGTATATATTTTAAAAGAAATGGATAAGGACATGATCTTTCCTAGGATTTCCAGGAGAGATATATGGCTTTGTAAGAAAGTGTGACATCCGCCTACATTTCATCCATTAAAATGTTCACCACCTCACTGCAGTGATTCTTATCTTAAAATATTTGTTTTTCCTTTCTTTTGCAACCAAAATATTAACCGAGCCAGCAATTGCGTAACATTATCCATGAATTGGGAACTGCCTGCAGAGGGCGTGTACAAAGAGCAAAGGATTCTGTTGGATTTCCTGAACTCGTAATGAGCTCATGCTGGCAACAAACTCCTGAGCAGCTTCATGTATTGCTAGATAGATGAATTTGAATCACAGTGAAGGGTAAATGACAATGATGAGGCAGCATCAACTTTTGGTTCAAAGAAGTATGCCTCTTTATCAGGATGCAATCGGGATTTTCTTTTGTGTGGAGTGTACTATATGAGCTTACGTGACAGCAAACATTGTTATTGTTAGTCATAGAAGCTGTTCAGACTGTGTCAAAAAATATCAAACTGTAAATTCAGCTAGACTAATAAATAAGGTGAATAGACTCATCCAAAAGTTCTGAGCTTAACTTAAACTTATATCTAAATCTGCTAAATTTATATCTAAATCTGCTCAGTCTGCATGACTTGTAAAGAGAGTATTTCTTTGAGAAATTTGTGCTAGTTTTTTCTAACGTGGTTAGGAAGATTGCAAGTGAGCCTCCTTCTATTTGTTGATACTGTTGGAGGAACCCAAAAAAATGGGTGGGGGCAGATTGTAAGAATGAACAACAGTTAGCTAACAGAGTGAACAAAATTCATTTCCTTTTCAGTTTCTAAAACCAGCACAGGGTTGGGTGATGCATTGGCCTTTCCTTTATCTGAACCAGATTGTACAATGTAAGAGGAGAATGTATTGGCAATCCTGCTTTATAATAACCGTAGTAAGTGATGGGTGAATTCTGTATATATATAGGGAAGAATTCTAGTACCATCTTGAACACATTTTATAAAGCGTAATTCAGGGATGTGTACTAGAGCAGTGCTTAGCTAAAAGATCTTGCTGTGCAGTTTCTTACATCTGATCAATTCCCAGAAGTGTGCAGATGTGTTAACCACTTGGTTTTCAAGATGCCAAATAATGCGAACATTAATTCAGAAGTGTGTCGCTTCCTAGTAACTTACCAAAAAGCCACATTCTTACTGCAAAGGTTTGCTGAACCTAGCAGGCTGGAGGAGGTCAGCAGCAGCACCTTCAGCTATAAAAGCGTACAGACCAGCAGCGGGCTCATTTACACAAGCCCCTTTCCCCGCTTCTCTATCTTTTCCCATGCTTGTTACACCAGAATACACTTTGATCCTTCCATTTCTCCACTTTTGGCCTTCGCATTTAACAACATCCCATAGTAAGTCTTTAGCAATCCCCAAATTCAGATTAGGGAATTGCGTGCTGAAGCTATACTTTGTTTGGATTTCTGAACCTGCTGGTCTATGAGTTCTCATGATGCATTGTAACACTTTATTTTAAAATTTATTGGAAGTTTGTTAATCAGTTCATTCTTACGATGTTTTGCTTTCAGCTGCATTCCTGTATTGGCTGAACCCTGAACTGAATTAAAATAGTATGCTTGAACATCAGTAGAATTTGTTAGCATTTTGCAGTACACATTAGTTGCCTGCTGCCACTGACTCGGTAGCCTAGCTCATGGCATATGGAAGTAAGTGTTCTCCTATATTAATTTGATATGTCAGTGTCATGTATTTTTGTTGTATTCTGGTTGTCTCCTAAAGCTGTTATGGTGGATAATAGAAGTTTTTTTTCTTTAAATAATTTCATATTATTGATATTACAGACTCTTAGTCAAAGAGTTGGATTTTTTTCTTTTATAATGTCACCAAAGTGCTGATATACGTCTCTGCAACTTTGCAGTCTGTGAAATGTTTCTTCTGTAGTAAGTTGTAAACATACCTGTGTGTATATGTAGCGTGTGTGTCTTTTAGGATGTCTGTATGAAAAAATACTGAGTAATTGAAGTTCAGAAAACTTTTTCATCTAATCGGTGACTGTTCGTTGATCTGCAGTAGCCTTCATGTTTAAAAACTAAAACAAGGTGACTGAATGCTTCTGTCTAATATTTTTGAGAAGTGGGAGGAAAGGATGTAAGAATATGTACTGAATATTAAATGCTATAGATACAAAAACTATTGCTTTACAAATATTAGTGCCTCAGAAATGTGACTAGTCTTTCCTCCTGCTTCAAAAATCATTTGATTAGGTGTATGTGCCTGCTGGAGCATTGTGCTTTGATCAAAAGTGGCATTGTTTTATTCAGCTGTGGATATTTAAGCTTAAAAGAGCAATTCCGATGTTGTTTTGTGCTTCTCAACTGAATTGTCAAAACAACCCATGTTTGGGGAATTGTAACACTAAGAATTAGGCATAGATTTGCTGACTAGAGCTTTTCTGGTCCATCTGGGCATTTTTCTGTAGTAATTTGTGGCTGAAGAATTGAAGACGGTCGCTGTTTGGACTTTATTTCTGATCTGCAAGTTGAGTGCCAGCTGAAAGGAGCTCTTAGCCATTACATTTGTCATTCCAGCCTTAGTAAAAGGGGCTAGGCAGTAACAGGTTCAAACAAGTGGATTTATTGTATTAGTCTTACAGTAGCAGCCCTTCAAAAATGTGTTAAACAGCAAGGACCACTAAGATTTTCATGGCAAATTTGAAAATGTATTTCAAACTGAACTTGTGGCATTGTTCTGTAGGGATCCTTCATTGATGAGATTCCGGATCATTACAAGATGAGAAACAGACAGATCTGTATCTTGCATCTGTATCATATGTATCTCTGTTACATACTGATGTATGTTGAAATGGTATCTGGAAGCAGATGCTGGATTTGTGGGTCTGTGTTCAGATATTTGAACATTAACCTTAATTATGTAACTATCATTTTCATACTAAACACAGTTCATACAAAATAAGAAACATTCAGCTGTAAACAGGATTATCTATGCTCTATGATTTGATTTGCTGTTACTTTAGGTCATAATTTTATTTTAGAAATGCACTTTTTAAATGTATTTCAGTGTAAATAGTTGATATATTCTGTGAATCACAGTGGCATAGTCAGAACCACATATTTTTATGGGTCTGATGATCACCTTTCTGTTGCCTACCTCTTACTTCAGCAGTCAGTTTAATTTATCCCTTAATCATTAAGATGAAGTAGCACAAGCTAAATCATGGTTTTATTTAGGTTTTGGTATTTCACTGAATTTTCTTTTTTTCCTCCTATGTTATCTACCTCTCCCCAAGGTTCCTGTTCCTTATAGACATGAATTGGTAGAGTCGATTTGCATATATAGGTATCATAAAGGAACACAGATGATCATAAGTAGTTCTTGCAACTTGATAGAGTTTAATACATGAATGAGGCAATGTTTTACGTTTCTGAAAATTAATTTAATTGTAGTAGCATCAGATGATTTCTGTGTTGTGACGATGACTCATACATACATTTCTCAGCAAGACAACTGACTCAGCGTGAAAACTCAGTATTCTGAACTTAATAGGAAAAATGTTAAATTGCAGTGAAAAACTAAGAAAGATCTCCCATTTCTAAACCTGAATCAAGGCTCATTGTATGAGATTAAGCAAGCTGTTTGCCTTTCTTGGTTTCAGTTTCCTTATATGTGGAATGTATCTCTATGCAGACTAGAAGCATTTTGAGGCCTGTGTTCTTCAGTCTTTGCATGATGCTTTGATACTGTCCATCAAACAGATGAACTTAAGTAAAACTATAGTTGCTGTACACTTAGTACCTATATAGTAGCATTCTACTATAGTAGTGGTGGTTCTGCCCAGGAATGGCAAATCATATTTCTAAATTAAGATATATTTTTAGTTACCTTCAGAACTAAATTTCAGTGTTCTAAATTCCCAGGTATCAAATGTACTCCTTTGCTGATAATTTCAAATTCTGATTCCAGTTATAATGATCATAATGTTGTCTTAAATTCAGTGCTTCTAAGCCAGACAAGTGGTACTTTTTAAACTTGCCTGTCCTATAGAAGAACTCCCTTAATATCTAGTCTTAATATCTTAATATCTAGGCTGTTTTCCTAAATATGTCCTTTTATGTATTGTATTACAATCAGAAGAGCTGTGAGTTCTCTGGGAAATGAGGATGTGTTGTATTCTTTATTAGGGCAACATGTGTTAATTCCACAAAAAAGCTTAATGAACAGCACCCACCCAACACAAAATATTCCTGCTGATAGCACTTTGTTACGGAACAAGACTGCCTGTTAGAACTAATGATTCCTGATAAATACCAGAGTTTGTATCTTTGAGACGTGCAGGGAGATATTTACAGTCTTTGTTTATTACCACATTTAGTTTATCAGATTTATATATATAACAGAATTCTATTTCTATACTGCCACACATGTCATTTCAGATTGCAGCCAGAATTTATTTTTCCAGTGATGAAGCAGGGCAAAACAAGCTGTTTCAAACCATTTGAATAACTTTCTTTCACAATCTTTGGACATTTTGTTGATGAAAACATTTTTTTTTTGCGGTTTTGAAGACTGACTTTGTTGTTCATGAGCTTTCAAGGTGATGCCTGAAACTAATTTGGTTGAAGTTAAGGTTTTTTAGTACTTTGTGAGAGTTATAGCGGTCTCACAAGTGAGCATAAATGCACAGGAGAAAACTGGGATTAAAGTTGAGGGATCGCAAATTATTTTGAAGTGTCACTTGTTTCTGATTTTAAGTCTCAATATAAACAATTTCCAGATGATTACACAGATCCCAGAACTGTGTACCGCCCTAAATATTAAAAAACATTTTTTGTAAATGAAGAGATATTTGCACTTTGGGATTGCTCTTTCTTTTTAACCAATTCTTTTTTCCACACTACTTCGAGCAGCTGTTTCCAATGCTCATCTTAGTTATGTTTATATTGGGTGCAGTTGAAACCTGTTTAAAAACAATAATTAAACAATTTAAGTACACCCATAGTATGGGTTTCCAGAGATTTAGATGCATAGAAACAGTCAAGTTAAGTTAAAAAATGGTTTTCCCCACACTGGCACAGCTTTTTAAGTAGCGCAGCAAGCACTTGATTTATTCAATCCTGTTTTTCTTTCCTCTCTCCTTACAGAAATCTGGATATAAGAGAAAATTGAATGATTTGTCAGTGATTCGTTTTAATTTGTAGACTTCAGGGAATCTGTTACTCTGAGATACGCAGGAAATTCAGTCTCCCATCCACAGATACAGATTTAGATAAATGTATCTAAACTAGAATAAGAGTTTTACATACAGTAGTCCTTTTATAAAAAAACTGTAGCTAAAGTAGTTTTGATTGGTATGTGGTGAGCCAGATTCTGCCCAGGAATATCTCTTTGGAGGCTCCTGTGACTTCTTTTCTAGTGTTGCAGTTCGGTGAGAATAGAGGTTGGTTTTAAATAATTAAGAAGGGTAGAAATCTCTGACATCTGATGGCAAGAGTAAGGGAAAATCTTCTTTCTGAATTCCCCAAACTAAAATCACCATCTCATCATTGTTTCAATCAAAGCATTTATTATTTTAAGCTTCAGGGTGAAGTTATCTGCCTTTCACTGCCAGAAACATGAATATATCTGAACTTGTGGCCTCTTACCATGTGTACTTGTGTCATCCAAACTGCAACAGATGTCTCTGAAATGTGTTAGAGTTTGTGTAAAACTTGGTTTGCTTCATTTCATTGTTTCCTGTGAAGACTAGTATTTCCAGAAGTTTTCTAAGCTGGTTCACAACTGACACCCAGATAGTGATGACTCTGCATCCTTTAGAATGGCTGCAGTTCTTGTGTACTTTCAAAGAAACTTAGGCCATTCAGGTAAGAGTGAACTGAAAGACAAAATTCCTGTCTTTGGAAGGGCTTTTCTTTTCTTNNNATATGGTATGTTCTGTTAGCTTTTTGAAATGAAGCAGTTAAACCTTTTATAGGAAGTGGCACAAAAAAAAGTTTGAACTGGAGTCAGGATGAAGAGAGATTCTTTCCTGTAAAAATTTTAAAAAATTTTTGGAAAATTTCAGCTTTCCTGGGAGAAAATGCATAGGGGTTAAAACTAAAGGAAATGTGAATGACAGAAAGTCTGGAAAATACAATTTGCCACTGAGATGAACTTATGAATAAGGAAATCACTTAAGCTGTTGCTCTCCTGTTGCATGCAACATCTCTGGGTGTAACAGGACCCAGAGATTCCAGTCAAATCACAGCCTTTTGTGGGTTTTACACCAATATTAGTCTCTTGCTCTTAAAAGTTAGTTAGTTTCAAAGCACTCAATAGTTAAATCTCATAATAAGTTTCTGGAAAAAGTATGAAAACCTAATTGTAAGACAAGCCAGTAACCAATGTGTCTTAAGCGTGTCTGACATTCTGTTGTTTCCTTCAACCGATCATGCAAATCTTAGTATTGGTCTGTTGGAGTATGCACTCCTAAATGATCACTGCATTTTCTTTATTCTTTTACCGATAGGTCAGCTCTTTACTGAGAAACAGGAAAAGTAAGATGTATAATCTGAAACAGAATACAGAAAATATTTTAGGAAAAGTTCCTCCAGCTCCTGTCAGGAGAGTATTCTTCAGGCTTTTCCCTCTTATTACTTCACCTGTTTAGTTTTCTGTTTTGCCATCGCCTCTTTCTCTTCACCTGGGTTTTCATTCCCCTTCACTTTCCAAGTAATTTTTGCATTGAAATGTTACATGTATGTCCTGCCATGTTCACATATTTGTTGTGTCCCAGTCAAAAAGAATTGCCAACTCTTTTGTGCATGGGTGTATTATTTTTCCTAATGGCTGGAATATTTCTGAATGATTGGTGAATAATCCTTAAAGCAAACATACCAGAAGGTCACAAACATTAGATAACATGTCAAGCATTCGATGAATATTGGACCTTTACTAATTAATTGCAGGTTAATCCCTTTCTCAAATAAATTGCACATTTGTACTAATTGCTGCTTTCTTCATTTACAGATGCAGAGCCACGGTATTTGGTTTCAGTGAGACCAGCACGTGTTTCAAACAACAAGAAATCTTGCTCAGGTATTTTACCATTACTGCATCTCTTTCTTAAAGTGACTAAAGGAAGACAGAATCTTTTACTGAGTTTCTCTGAAAAGATACTTATATCTGTAGGTGTCTGACTGGGATGCACTAATTCCGTACATGGAAAGGTAAAATGGAGGACAGCATTTCCTAGTCAATGATTAGTCTCCTGTGATGTTTAAAACACAAAGAAGTTCCTAAAGATTGTTCTTGTAAAAAGTTCTTACAAATGAGAACTGAAATTTAGAATACTAATTTCTGATGTTTAAAGAGGTCGCAAGTGTAAGCAAAAAAAGTAAAAGTTCTTAAATACTTCTGGTGTATTGAAGTTACTTTTCCCAAACTACCAATAAGGATTCCTTCATCATGAACACATTAATGCTCCTTGTTTCTCATTGGAAAATTGTAACTTGTGTGCGTGTCTATGTATGCATCTGTAACTCAGTACTACTAAGTTTGCTGATGCAACGAGTTAAGGGAAGAGGAATGTTTCTAGCTTAAATTATACATAGCAGAGCAGAAATCTGAATTTGATTCTCATCTGTTACAAACACTTTCTATATGACCTTAATCATGTCATTAGTATTGTTAGGTTTTTAATCCTTAGTTTAATATGGAGATGACTCTCAGCTTCACTGGACTGTTGCAAAGAATAAACTGATAGTATATGTATAACATATGTATATGTTTATAGTTTGAGACAAACATTTTAGCAGGAACTGTTGCAATAGGACAAGGGGTAATGATTTTAAACTAAAAGAGGGAAGATTCAAACTAAATATGAGGAAGACATTTTTTAGGATGTGGGTGACACTGGCAGACGTTGCCCTGGGAGGTGTTAGATGCGTCATCCCTGGAAACATTCACGGTCAGGTTTGATGGGGCTCTGAGCAACCTGATCTAGTTGAAGATGTTCCTGGTCTCACTGCAGGGGGGTTGGACTAGATAACCTTTAAAAGGTCCCTCCCAACCCAAATTATTCTATGATTCTACAGTCTTTATATTATTTTTTTTCTAATTCCTGGTAACTGCTTGGGATTAATTTCTTCATGCTCTTTGCCAGATGTAAAACAGTATGCCTGGAAAGATTTTGAAAAGTGATTTACCTTTCAGATGCAACATATATATATCAAAAAACACAAACCGAAAAGAATGCCCAATGCACTATTTGGACTTTATTAATTTTTGTATTATCTACAGTTTACAGAAATTAATTTGTGGAAGAGGTTCCAGATAACTTACTTTTCAGTCCAGCAGAAAAAGGTCTAAGAACCACTGTTGGTTTAATGCTAGCTAGATATATGGTAAGTCTTCTTAGTAGTGAGAATAGTTAAACTGGACAAATTACCAAGAACTGTCGTGGAGTCTGAGTTGCTGCAATTTTAAATTTAAAAGTGAAGACTGTTTACATTTCTGGAAGAGACACTGTAGTTCAATGAGTGATTAATACAGAGGAGTCTTATTATAACACAACACTGATACAAAGTTTAGTAAACAAATCTCCCTTCTACCCACAAAATTATAGCAAGAATTCCTTTAGGTTTACCGTGGATCTGCAAATCTCAAGGAAGTCTTCCAGTTTCTTCCTAGGTTGAAATAAATGCTGTGCAAGTCCAGAGGAGACCTAAAAACATAGTCTTTTTGAGGCTTGTGTGTCTGACAGCTGCTTTCTAAAGCAGTTTCTCCTGCTGCCTGCTAGCTGCATCCTCCCTTCCTTTATGCCACCTCTGTTCTGCACTTCTTTCTCTGTTCATGCTCAGCTGGCTTCAGAGAAGGAACAGTCCCCCTTCCTTGCAGATGTTTCACTTGTCTCAACAAGAAGCCAACAAACAGATCACGGACACTGCCTCTGCCCCCTTTTTAAAATCATACATTAGAAATAGTGACTGAAAAAGAGAGAGAACTGTTGCATCTTTCCCTTCAAATATAGAAGAGAAGTAGGTCTTCATTTACTTCATTATCCAACTGCAAAAACTTTCCCCTACCTAATGCAGGAGAGAGAAACTAACTTGTAATTGGAATTATGTGTCTCTTATGTAGGTCGGACCAAGACTCAAAAGCCTTTGCAGCTGGTAGTTGGCACTCTCACCCCAACCTCTGTGTTCCTCTCTTGGGGCATCCTAGTCAACCCTCAACGTGACTGGACAGCAACAAGTAACTGTGCTAGCGACAGGTAATGTAACAGAAAACTATTTTTTATTACGATTGTGATTTAATCCAGTGTACTTATCTGTTGTGTCTGAAATAAATTTGACAGTGGAAATTAAAAAGTTTGAAGCAATAGTTCTGAAAGCAAAGTAAGTTTTCTCATTTACTTAAATTAGTGCTTCACAGGCCTTTACTTGTCTTAAGTGTAAATTTAGTCAGATTTCTACACGCTGAAGTACAAAGCTTGCTATTTCATACTAGATCCTTTGTTCTTCTTAAACCGATGGCCTTGGCTCTACCTTCATTTGTATCTGAATGAATTCAAAGAAACTTTGTTAAATCATAGGAAATATATAGGTTTAATGTAGGTGAAATAGAAGTAAAATAAATCTTCTTCTGTGCTGTGGTAGGGGAATGATGCCTTGTTTTAATGCTGTTTGATTTTTGTTTTCTGTATTTGGTCTTATCACTACACCACTTTTCTGATACTGATACAGTACAACTTTCATTAATTTTCTGTTGTAAGTAAAAGAAGATCTCTTCTGCTATAAAATTTTTGCTTTGCTGTAATTATTTAATGAGTGGTTCAGTAGGTGGGGAGCTCTGGAAGTTAAGTGACCATTACATTTTAGGCGACTCTTGGCAGATTACTAAAACTCATCTGCTACAGTTACTGAAATTTTTAATACAGGTGTTTTTCCTGTTCTATCTTTTTGGTGTTTTTTCCATAATCTTTCTTTTATGACAGAAGATTTTATTTGTCTTCATTTACATCCTGTGAAGCTCCATTCAGCTCAGAGGTGTTTGTAGAACCAAGAAGAAACTTTGTGTACCCGTGTTTGGGATGCGTCTACATCAGTTTTGCAACTATCATCTTTTGGTTTTTCAATGCATCTTTGCATTATTGAGAACATATTTTTCCCCCCCGTCTGTCTAATCTTTGACTACTTTGTAGCCATCTAATTTAGATTTGAATCTGCTTACTTTGGTGCTGATAATAAAACTCCCATTTGTACCATTACACTGGATGTCAAACATAGATTATGTTAAAAACCCCATCCCATGTAGCCAATATAATCTTTCTTGTACCTCCCAAAAGTTTTGAACTAACCCTTTTCCAGCTTCAAAAATTTCTTATGAACAAATTTGGATCTTCATCACCAGCCAGAATTTCAAAATCTATTGAAAAAAACCAACATTTATGTTTATTAGGAGATTGTTATGGAATATTAGGAAATGTCCAAGCATGTAATTTAATTGGATTTTTTTTCAGTAGAAATAAAAGTTGGTTTAGGCTTAGATTTTGCTCTCTCAATCAAAAAAGAAATAAATAATTTTGTACAGTTAGAAATTGAAGAAACGAGCTGATCGCGGAGGAGCCTGTAAAGTGTTCTGCCCACATAATGATTTTTAGCACCTTTTTTACCATGGAAGTTATCTTGTCTATGTGCTGTGTCAGCACCAAAGTTACAGCACCCATTGTGCAGTGGGAATGAAGAGCAGTTTAGAAGAAGCCTATATCCTGTATTAATCCGCCTGGAGATTCAAAGCATGTGGTAACCACCACAATGCCTTCATCAACTTTGGGGTTTCTCCTCAGCAATTGAATATTCTTGTTGGATATTCATCAACTCCAACTTTGTTAAACTTAGTTTAAAAACACTTTAATCAAATTACAAATGGTCATATTAAAGTATGGGTTATATACCAAATAAGTAGATTTCTATTTTGCAATCAAGCATAGCAATAAAGTTAATGAAGAAAAAAAAATCACTTAAGTAGTGTTCCTATTTTGTTTACCTGTACTGGACCAAAATGCTTGTTGTTTGTATAAATTATGAGAACAATTCTGCATGTGACCATAGTGTGTATTTATAGGATTCCAAGCAGAGATCGGATTCAAATATATTTATAATCAATGTATAGAATAAAAATTATTAATTTATTAAAATAATTTGAATTATAATGGATAATGTATTACATCCTTAGCAAGTTAGCATCATGTTAAAAGTGCAAGACTTAAAGCTGGATAACAGATTCATCAACATTCGTATCTATTGCAGGGGCAGTTCACTTACTTGATCCTTTTTCACCTGCCATGCTCTCCTTACTGTGAAATGTTGAAATGTACTGCTAATCATTGTCAAGACTGTTGTATAGTGACTAACCTCTAGTCTTTGACATTGGCAGTATGTGGTAATTATGACCTCTTAAATCAGTTCTGTCAGTTAATGTCCCACTGAGTTTTAGATTTGTAACTCTGTATGACCTGAAATGAAGTCACTGTTCTCAGCCTCAGATTTTACCATCTCTGGATGAATGTTAGGCTTTTGTACAAATGTTGCATAATATAACTTAGTTGAATATGTTACTGACTCGGGAGATGAAAACCACATGGAACAGCATGGATTTGTTGGCCAAGATTTTCTTTAGTGCAAGTCTGACCTCAGTGGGATATTCCTTAGAAGATCTGATTTTGTGAGCAAATGAATTTTGAATAAGAATGACATGTTTTCATGGATCACTGGTAGCTTTTATTGCTTCAGTGAAATTATTGCTTGCTTATTGAGGACGTACAGTTTTCTTCTGTACTTACAAAGTGCTTCTCAAGAAATTCCAATGAAGAAAAAGTCCCCATGCCATTTTTTGACAAGCCATTCTTTGGTTGCTTAATTCTCTAGAGATTAAGGGCATAAGACAATAGAGTGTTACATGTTTCCTGCAAGGTAACCCCCAACCCTAATTCCTTGTGGAAGCAAAGATAATCACTGCCATTTATGTGGACCAAAGTTCTTTGCAAGGTCATATTTTAAAACCTTCTTGAAGTGGCTATAATTTCTGATCAGAGTCTTAGCAGTAGAATGCAAAACAAAGCAAAACAAAAAGACCTAAACCAGAAAACTCAAGCGGTTAGTTTTATGTAACTGATGAAGAGTACCTAGCACCAGAAAGGTTCCACCAACAGTGCGGAGTTTGCTTTCTCAGCATCTTCTGTTTTCTGACACCAGTATGAGGTAGTTGGTGAGGGAGGATTGGCAAAGTCAGGGTGACCTGCTGCACTGTCATGTTCAATTCCTCTTTTTATATTTCCAAAAGTAGAGAGACTTATTTCCTCTCTGCCTTTCAATATTCAACCAATCATTAGTGGACAGAGTTGTCATAATAAACATACTGGGGCTTGTTTACTGTTAATTCAGGTCTGAAAAAGAGAGTATAGACTATTGTGTAGACTTTTTTTTGGCCTTTCTTTTGATTAAAACAACTCCACAGATCCGCAAGCGGAGCAGGGGGGTGAAAAAGGCAGAGTTTGACCTTCAGTTTTTTTAAGAGAGGGAGTTTGGGGAAGGAACAGAAAATGTTTTTTCCATGTAAGACAAAAACAAGGTTTGTAGATAAAATACTATATTTTACTGTATCAAGTGGATTGTATAGAAAAACAACCCCCCTTTCAGATGAAATAGAAATGTAAACCTGGAGGTACAAGGTTTTTTTCATGAAATATGTTTAAGTTAAGAACTCTGATAAAATCACATTTATATTATTTAAATTTGTATGTCTGTGATTTAAATGTCCTGATGTCATATTTGCAAGTAGTACAGATTTTGTGGTTTACTTATTTTGTATTTTATGCTTAAAAAAAAGAGAGAGAGATAGGGAAAACCAGAGAAGAATCCATACTTACTCTTTATGTTGTACAGCACATAGAAGTAGGGTTTTTAAAACCCTAAATTCAGAAAGCTGTGTGCATATACGTCCTTTTGTGCCTATCTACAGATCTGTGTCACTATGCAGCTGCCAACTTAATCTTTTGTGTTGCAAGTGTCATAGAAAATGTATTTTAAACTTAGCACAGTTCCTTAAGCAAAACATACTGCAGCAAATAAACTTTTTGCATCTCTGATGGTTTTGAGTTACTGCTGTGGGAGTATATGCTGAAAGTTTGTTTAAAAATGGAAAGATTTGTTGGTGGTCAGCCTCTCATTCTTCACCTCTAACTCTTCAATTCATTTTAGTCTTTCTACTAAAAAAGTTAAGTGAAAAAAGTGAGTGTTACTGATTATGTAAGAGTGAAAACTAAATTAGAAAGTGCTTTGCAAACTTAACTGGTAGCCATCAGTGACGTAATTCTTTCCATCTTTTTATATATGTCAGTGTCTGTTACTTTAAAGTAAACTTGGCAACAAAAAGGAAACAATATAATCAGCTTCATGTGCCAATTCCTGAAACACTCAGTATCTGAAAAATTGTGGTTCAAACCATTTCTTTTATTACTTTCTAGCACTAAATGGATGCTGCGCTTCTAAGGAATTCTAACTATAAACAAATAAATAAACAAATATATATGTATGTTAACAGTCTTTTTTAGAAGTCTGATTACATGCCTATGCATGAAAGTGCAGTAAGTTTTACAATTTTTTATCTATGGCAACACGAAATCATAGAGGAGGAATGTTCTTATATCTCCAAGGCTTAATTGTTTGTTTAGTGTTATGTGTGACTAAAATAGTCATGATTAAATTGTTTGGAGTTTTGGTTTGTATTTGGTTCCAAATAAACCCATGATATTTATACAAACTGACCGAGTCTGGAAATCTCATAAAACCATCCGCCTTATAAGATTTCCAGTATCTAATTATTTGTGCCCAAATATTTGACTGTGCAAGCATTTTCTGAGAATCTGGCTGAAAAGAGATTTGGTTGACACTTGGAAAAATAGCACTGGAATTCTTGGCAAGACAGTGTCATTCATACTGATATATGAAAACTGAGTGTTTTGCCTATGCATCCTAGGTTTTTTTTTTCCTCTTAGCAGCGAGCGAGATTTCCTTAATTAAAAAAAAAAAAAACAAACCCTTGTGGGTTGCTGCTTTAAAAAGGTCATCGTATTTTGATTTCTTGTGTAATAAAAAGGCTAGCTGTAAGCTGAGAAAGAAAAGGTTTCACTGCCTTGCATTGTGGAATTTTTTCAAAAACCCACTATGTAAACTAAACATAGAAAGGGTAGAAGAATCCTTTTGTATCAGGCTGATAGTCTTTTACATAGACTTTGCAGATAAAGTAATAACTGTTGTGGTTGGCCTCTGGAGTAATATGCTTTTGTGGCTTCCTTTAATTTAGATTTAATCTTCCTTTAGATTGGTTTTGCTGCTTTTGTTCCTGCCATTATTTCACCTTTGCATGTATCACAGGTGGANCATTATTTCACCTTTGCATGTATCACAGGTGGAGGCAAGTGAAGTCAGAATTTTGTAAAAGAATACGTAAAGTTCATTAATGTAGAGAGAGTTTCAAGAATGCAAACATTAAACATATCATCATCATGCCACACAAATGCATACGAAGAGAGGTTGTTTTGGTAGCTTTTTAATTCTTTCCAGTGGTGTTTGGGGTTTTTTTAGTTGGCTGATTATAGCAATTAACTCACCTTCTCATGACACCATCTGTTTAAATTGTTGGATTTCATTATCCTTTCAGTTGTCTAGTAAAAAAGGGAGGACGTAAAATTTCTCTACAGTCCCCATGGTGGTTTGATTGGAGGTATCTTCTAATGAGTGAAACATGGCCGGTTAGGGAGAGAAGGAGAGAGATTAATTTTTATGGAGCTTAACAAAAGAGCTCTAATATTTTATAGAGTGATAGCTGGAAAAGAATTGAAGAGAACCCTGAAATCTTTTGATTAGTATTTGTTGTAAATAGGAATACTAGTCCTATTCCATGAACATTATCTGATAAAA
>VXBO01007013.1:2090-48191 GCA_013400135.1 Rhinoptilus africanus
AACTATGGATGCAACGAAGGGATAATGTATGTATCTAATTCCTGGGTTCAAGATAAAGATATGTGTGACCAAAGGCAAAACAAATTCAAACCAGAAACAAGTTAAAATAATCAAGCATTAAATAATGTATGGATCCCAAAAACAGCAATAGCCCCTCTTCTAAAATTAAAAAATTATATGCAAATTAAAGACAGTCTATATAAAAAATATATTGGAAATGCTCCAACCTTCAATCATAACAGCATTGAAAGGAGTGATAACAATGAAAGACAGCAGACTACTTTTTAAATACTTCAAAATTTCTGAATATGAAAACCAAAATGGTGATGAACTTCCTATAGTGGTTAATTCCTGGAATCAAATCAGTGCAGTGGCCACACTATATGCCAGTGGCTAAGTTTGGACCTGGCTCCCTAATCCTAATAAAAATATTGAAAATCATAATGAATATTGAAACTCACTCATCTGAAAAGCAGTATGTTAAACTGAGATCTCTTCAGGTAAAACCGCTATCTAATTTCAAGAGCTTTTTAATTTACTGTGGAATTTAGACAGAATCTTGTGACTCTATAAAGCATTGTATTTCAAGTTATTGATTAAATGTATACTATTTTAATTAAATACACAATATGATTGCTTAGAATCTGAAAATTAAGTTATTTAGGTCTCAGGGTAATTAATGGTTTCTTTTGTAAGTTAAGCTGTGGTGAACTGTATTAAAATTCAGATAAAATGAGTTTGTCACTGTGTTTTCAGTATTACCTGTGCATTCTTGTAAATTGATAGTTTCAAAAACTAGAGGAAAGTTATTTGTGATTTGAAACTGGCATCTTTAGCTAGATAAAGTTTGACAGTGAGATAACCATAAGCAATGAAGAAGCATGATGAATTTGAATAACACACTGGGTCATTTTTTGAAAACTAAAGACAAATTTTTGAGAGAAGCTTAGTCTGTAATGTAAAAGGCCTGAGGAAAAGTGAATTAATCTTAGCTAAGTAATATGAAGCCAGTATTGTCAGTAATTATGATTTTAAAGCACATCACCTCCCAAAGCCTCATTCTCTCGGTCAGTTCCTTTTTCTTTAATTAGATATAAGCAGATGAAGCCCAAAGGATTTTAGCAAGAAGATAAATGTAAACCTCAGGTCTGAAATAACATATGAGCTGTGCTTTGCCACTTGTTTATTTGAGCATCTGGTCTCAGCTACTGTTACATTGTTAGTGAACAGTGACAGGAACAAATGCAAAGCATTGACATAAACCATTGCTAGTTTGGCAATTTTGTTTGTATCTGACTGTATTTACAGAAGAAGACAACCTTCATTGCACGAAATAGCTAGACTAGAGAGAGATTGGGCAATAGTCATTAGCATTTATAATGCTTTTGCAGCAAGAAACTTTTAGGTCTCCTGTGCTTTCTTCCTGGGAACACTGATACACTTCTTTGTAAGTCTAGGAGCAGGAATCTATTCACTTGTATGGGTTTGGATTTTAAGATTTAAATAAAGATAAGCAAAAGGCAAGAGCTCCCTGGCAAAAAGGTGAAGGACCCTTTAGATAACAAAATATTTGTAATCAGTCCAGAAACTGTAGAAAGGCCATTTGCTCCTAGATTTTTTGATGTCTAAAACCACGCAGCCCTTTCAAATAAAGCATTTGGTCAAGTAATAGGGGCTATTAAAATACTATACATAGCAGAGCTTTCTTAGTGAGAAATCTGTAGCAAGCTCCTCTAGAGGAAAGAAAACGGAAATATCTGATTCATCTTGAAGTCAGTTGTTTAAAAATTGTGATGGAACCCCAAAGTAATAAAGTTTAAACTAGAAAATGATAGCTCTTTCTGTAAGTCCACCAGGACTACTGAGAAAAATTCTTACTTAAGTGTAAGAAATTATACACAGAAAAGACATAACACCTTTTACTTGTGTAAATTTACTTCAAAGAAAACCAAAGAATACCCTTCTTTTTTCCCCCCTCCTTACACAAGAGATGGCTGTCTGGATTCAGGCTCCTCTGTTTAATATTAGGATATGCAAGTGTATTGATGTGAACTCCCCTGCCTTCATTGCAAGCTGATTAGACATGACAACAATTTCAATCTCAAAGCCATATAGCAACATTAATACACATTGATGTCTAAGCTGATGAGTCCGTCTGAAAGGAGGTGATCTTTTGCCTCCTGCTGGTTAACATATGTTTATTGATCAGACAAATCAGAAAAAAGTCCTTAACCTCTTGAGCTTAGATTCATGATTTCTGTTTTAAAGAAAAGTGTGGTCTGCCTACCTGATTAAAAAAAGTGCAAAGGGCCTTATGATTTCTCCATTTCAACCTGTGCGGTCTGGGCCTGTCAGAGAGGAAATAAAGAGTAAGGAACCTTATTACATTTTAGAAGTCATTGATCGCTCTGAAAAGCAGGGAGGCTCTGGCTCTGATCTTTGTCTTCCCATTGCGCGCTCTTCATATGCTTTCCATTACAATGTCACTGTACAAAATATTTCCCTTTAGGAACATGACTTGAGAGTACTGCAGGCTTCTTTGACCATTGGTCTAAGTCAGCTGGTCAGCTCGTACCATGACAGTTTAGGGACATTATGATTTGACACTTCTGAAGTCAGTGATAACTGCACTCAGAGACATTCTTTTTACCTTTTCCCTGTTTCAATACCATTAGAAAATTTCAGTGATCACTCTTTGATGTGCACATGGGTCTTCAGGTCTACATGAGGTTCATTCCACACAACTGTACAATTTCTTGTTCTGGGCCCAGGCAGTACAGTTAGATCCTGACAAATGCAGAGCAAGAGCTGTCGCTCCACTGTGACAGTATCCAGTGCAAGTGCTACCTGTCCTATGAAGCGCAAAGGTTCTTCCCTTTGATTTTTTTCCACTGAGGGTGCAAGCAAGGTATCATAACTATGAGGTCGTCCCGAAGCAGTATGAACTTCAACATTATACTTTTGCTCTGATTACACATTTTTATTCTAACTGGCATTGGGGGTTTTGACGTTTAATCAAACCACTATTCCAGGAATAGGCTCCTGATGATTAGAAGATTACCTCACTGAATCATTTAAACTGGTCGGAGTTTATTTTAAAATTAGACTGGATGGTCTGTTGCATGTTAGAACTAGAAGGGAGGTGTTAAAATTAGTAAATTAGGAATAGACATTAGAAGACGTTATACCAACATCTTTTATACATGCAGCAGAATGGATTTGCCAGAAAGGCACTGGAATTGAGCAGTGCACCATTACTTCAGTAAAAATAACATGACCGCATTATATTTCATTAGGTAAGTTAAATATATACCAGTCAAGTTCTGGCTTGGGAGCTGCTCTGTTGGAACCATGTACAGATTTTTTTTAGATTACACCAATACTGAATATGTTTTTGTGGTTTCTTATGTACCTTAAGGGTATTCTTTGCTCCATTTGACGTGGGGGAGGGAAGCAAGAAGCATAAAAATAAAGCTTAAAAGTTTAAATATAGAGGATATCATCAAAGAGCACAAGATACTAAAAATGCATTGCTTGCTTCTGGTCTTCTAGAATGGTGCAGCTCTATGCCACTTAAGCCAGTTTATGGTTTGAATTTTATACCTTATAAATATATTATACCCTCTTTTCTCACACTGAACAGACAAAATACCGTGTTGGTTTTTTTTAAAAAAAGAGGTACAATGCTCTCAGAATTACAGTTTAAGTCTTCCTGTTTTCCAAATGACAATATTAACCAAATTTATTATGGTAAAATTCTAGCTAACAAAGTTGTATTTAAAGCCATCTGGGTACATTAGTTTATTCCTCGGGTATATTTCTGAGTAAAAATGAATATTTTTTTTTTAAGTAGAAAACATCCTCTTACTTTCTCTGCAACAGTCACTCTGGAAGATTAAACCATTAATTTATTTGTGAAATGTCTGCAACTAAAAACTGAATGTATTATTTTTCTTAAAAATTATGTACTTGTTATTTAATAAATTATTAGAATAAGTGATTTGAGTCACGAATGGTAAATTACTTTGAAATATCTATTGATTACCAGGTCAAATACTCATTATGAACAATATGACTTACTTTCCCATATAATCTGTTTTTAGATTATTTGACTATTGCTGATTTTGTCTTAACTACACATATTGCCATGCATTATCTGGTCACTGTTATTAAAGGCAGTGCAATTTATTTCCCTAGAAACTGTGACCAAAGCAAAGATTTAATTCTCTGCTTTCTAGTTTTACACTACAGTCTGTATTGCACTGAGCTACCCTCTTTTACAATTATCACTACTTCAACGTCTTCAATTTCCAAAGGTTGCCCCTTACTCTATTTTGTAACACAGTGGTGGCACAATTAGGCAGAGTGTGCTAGCATTTTACATAAGCATGTGGATGGTGTGACCACAAAAGACACAAAGATGGATGTAGCTGCACATACAAACGATGAAAGTGATAGAAAAACAAAGAAAAAGATAAGCCCAAAGATCTGCAAATAGGTTGAAGGTTGATAATTCTGGTAGGGAAGGGAGAATTTTAAAATATGTTAAACCCCAAGGAAGTGGAGTGGTGACAAGGATGTGCTGGGATATAAAAGCTGATTTGTAGACGAGCTTGTTCTTTCCTTTGAATGTGAGATGTGGAGTATATATAGTTGAGCTGATCAGTGATGGACCAGCTGGAACGAGCTGGAGATTTAGATGATATTTTAAGATTAGTAGACGAAGTGTGGTTTGGTTATATTTCTTTCACCAATATTTTTATAAACTTTTTCAACTGTTACTATGAAATCCATTTGTGAAATTTACTGATTGGTTTTGTAAGAATTTTAATGTAATTACACAGAGGATGCCTTGGCTGGGAAACATCAAAGCACACCATTCCAGAAAATGACAAGTCTAAAATAAGAGTAAAATCACATTCTGATAATGCCCAGCACCCTATTACATGTTACGGGCTGTGAATAAAAAAAAATCATTAAACATAAGTAAATATTAAATGCAAGTGATTGCATGTGTTTCTTTAAGACAGAAAGGAGTGAGTGTCCTTACTATCCCATTGATAAGAATTTAAAAAACATCCATCACTTCCGCATTAGAAAACCAATGAAGGAAATTCTTTCCATTAAAGCCTGCAACAGTCGATGTTCAGGATAAGGAAAACTCTTCCTAAAAATGTGCTTAATTTTGTTTTCACTACATATTTATAAATCATGATTCAACTTCCAGAGGCTCTGTAAAATGGTACATTAGTAATGTCTCTGTCATATTTCCACTGTGCTCATCTGTTCATGACTAAGGGAGGCCAGTGCTGGATGTAGCAAAGGAAGTGTTTAAAAAAATAACAGTATAAAATAAAAACCAAAGTAGAACTACTCAGCTGTTTCATTTCTGTTTCTCTGCTATTATTTTCTTAAAGTAATGTAGTTAATCATTGAGAACTCATTCCCTCTCCTCTCCTCTCTTCCTACCTTTATTGCATTCCATATTCACCCTCACTAGCAGCACTTGCTTTTCATTCTTGGAACAGGTGCAGAGTTCAGTTGCAGACAGTACTACAAAATGCAATAAATCCAACTCCTGTTAATTTATGGAGAAACACAGTCCTTCTTAACTATGATTACTTGCTATTTTGAGAAACTTTGATGTTATATTTTGTCACCTCTTAAATATCTCCGAACAACAGTTTGATTATCTGGAAAATTATTAAACTAAGTAAGTAAGTACCCTTCTATTCAGAAATTATGTCTGAATTTTGATCATTATAGTTTAAAATGTTGCTTTACATGATAAGTCAAGATAAATATCAGAGCAACTTTAACAGTAGATGCAACATAAAATTTCCTCTTACTTTACAAAGATGCTTACCATATGACTGCATCTTTGAGTGGCATGTTTCTAAAAGATTTAATGTTGTTTTGTGGGTTGGATAGCTCAGACAATATAGTAATTTCAAGCTATGGATAGACAGGATGTGTATGTGCTGGCAATATATGTACAGGCTGACAATATATGTGGCGGCATGTACAGAGAGAAAGACAAACGGTGAGAGAAAGAAGGAAGGCGTGTATGCTTGGCTGAAACAGTCTGGATGGGAAAAAGCATTGGAAAAACAGTAGTGTAAAAAATATATAATCCCCCCAGCAGGTTTTCTGGTTTTGCTAATGTCCTATTTTCATAACACTGTATTTAATGAGTCCTTAATGAGGTCAGTGAAGTTACCTTGACATGGCACTACCATTAAATGAGATGGAAATTAGTTCTTTCCAAAAGTGGTAAGAAGGGCCCTGTTTCTCACAGGTATTTGAAAACATAACATATTTGTTAATTAATTAAGAATTAGACTGAAAGAATTGCCCAAAATCTCTAGTACTGGTTCTAAGTATTTCAATATAATTAGCAAAGCGCTCACTGCATGGATTTTTAAATGCTAACAATATGGAAATATCACTTAAAGTCCATATTTAATTTACTAATCAGTAGCATCTATTCTCTCAGTTAAAAATCTTTTAAGTCTTATGTCAGGGAAAAAGGAAAAACAAGGTTAATATGATAATGAAGGATTCTGAATGCACATAGCTTAGTGGTCCGTCAAACTTGCAGTATACCTCAACTAAAATTTGCTAATGGTGTGAAAACAAAATAATTAAATGCTCTGTTCTCCAGCCAGTTTGCCTCTTTGTGTGATTGATAGCCATTTAAACCAAGGAAATTGCAGCATTTGCCCTGGGGAAAAAAAAAAAAGCTATTTTAAGAGTATTTAGGTACAGGTTGAAATATTTTCCAGGTTCTTTCTTTGCAGAGGTCATCAGACTGTGGACTTGACGGGTCCATTTATGATCTGCTTCTACTGCCTGAATGAAAGTAGAAAACAGAAGGTTAGTTTGGGTCGTGTCTGAGCTTGATGGATCAACTCCTCCCATCCTCACCTCCCCCTAAACTGACACAGTTGAATTCCTGATGAGGCAGCTCATTCTCTCTCCATGGTTGCTCGGGGAATCGGGTAGTCAAGTTTAACTCATTGTGACAGGCTGTGTGCCATATGCCCTTGTGATGTTTACATCTTCATAATTGTACTGCATTGATGTTGAGCAGCCAAGAGTGAAAAGCAAATTATTCGGAAGTTTCAAGGTTAAGAGTCTCCCGCATTCTCATCTGCTCCCCAGAACACTGTCATTCCAGACCTTCTCCCCCTAACAAAAAGAAAATAACAGGACTGTATTGTAATTTGTCTGACAGAGAATATCATATTAGAGCTTGTTCCTAATACACACAATATGCCAAGATTCTTATTTCTGTTCATTCTTCTTTAATTTATCCCATTATCCTGTGTAAGCAGAAAGAGGTCTATTAAAACAAGTTTCTTCCTTTCTTCTTTAAAACAGGAATTTCAACCATGCAATAGTGATCTGCGTCTAGGCAGCTATATTAAGTTCTAATTCTTTTACATGACATGTTTGTTATGTCTTTTGCTTTCTTCATGTTGGTTCATCTAGGGGATATTTCATATCCCCTTTAAGCTTGTTTTTCTTTTATCCAGTGATGGTTTAACAGAAGATAATGAAATGAATGATCTAGAAAGTGCATCTACAAATTCCACGTATACATATCATTCCCAAATAATGTCCTAATTCCTTTCTTCTTTGTGGTCTCATGATTCTTAGATTTCTGACTATACAGTGTCTGCATTTTTTTAAAGGGGTTCATCAAATCATCTTGATCTGATAATTGTTGATACACAAGCCCTAAAGGTTTCTCCCAGACAGAGCTGTGCCTAAAATCTGTGTCATTAACTTCCTGGTGTTTCTAACTGCTAAAATTTATGCAAAAAATGTCTGTCATCATCATGACATCAAATCACAGATGAATATTCATCATCAGATCATCATGTAAGCTCAGCCTTTTATATCTTGTGGGGATTTAAGGATAATTTGAGTGACTATTCAGCTGGACAAGATTACAGTAGAGGAAGACTTCCACTCGTCTCTCCAGAATAGGCATTTTTGTACACGGACAAAATAATGAAGAACCCAAATTAAATAAAGGGGAATGGAGAGGAAAATCAGAATTTGGATCTCTTTCACTTTCCAATGTCCTAATCATTGGTCAGCCCACTACAAAAAGGGACTACTAATCCTACTTTCAGAATTAGGAGCAAAGAGATAATTAAAAATTATACACAGATAGAGGGGGAAGAGGCTAGTTTTGTTTTTGTTGGAAGAAGGAAACTTTGTTGTGACTGCAAAGAACATTTCTGAACTCTCAGAGAAGACTGAAGAGATTAACCTCAATAAAACTAGGACTCAAATTTAGGAGATGATAGAGAACTCATCTAAAGAGTATGAAAATGAATAGCTGAGAAAGAAATGTGAGCAAAAGAAAACATTGAAAGGGAGTCTTTTGCACATTAAGCTATGTATTGATAGTGTAAGTTGAAACACCTGCTATTAAGCAGTTTGGGATCATCACACTGGGGCTTCTCCAGCAGAACAAAGGAGTTCTGTGCAATGTTTGTTGAGGAGAGGCTGTCCCTGACCACATTTCAGGCAGAAAACTCAGGCCTAACCTATCAGGAGGTATATACATCATGCCAGAGTTTTCAGTAAGATGCATTATGTAGACAGTGACTTGCATTAGCTACTTGTCATTAGTACAGAATTATAGTTCTGTCCACTGGTAGTAAAATTCCATGTGTAAAGCTTATGTGTGTGTGTATTCATTTTTGTGCATGTCTGTAAGAGACAGGAAAACTGGAGGAGAAAGTTGTATGTGCACATGAACAGGTAAACAAACTAAGCAATGATTAACATTAGGCTTGGCAGGACTATGATTTGGAAAGTGTTATCTAAAACACTGAAGAGAATTTATTAACATTGGAGTGGGGGTGGGGAAGCAAACAGCAGTGTGATCAGTACATGTTAAAGGCATTCTGATGTACCACCTGTGTGTTCCTGCCACCAATACTTTCTAAATTCTTACTCAGATTTAGCCAAAAAGCCTAGTACTATGTTATCATCCTAATGTCATTTTACATATATAAAAGGGTACTAAATGAATGCATGTATTCACATTTTCATTAGTGGGTTGACTTTAAACTTCAACCATAGGTCTTCTGCAATCACAGTTTGAAAATCTGGAGTGGTAGAGAAGTATGCGAGCCGGAGTAATCAGATAATCAAATACTATATCCTACACTAAAAGGGTCAGATTCAGCTTTCCACACCGAAGAATCTTATTCAAATGCTCATGGTGAGATAATAAAAGTATCATAACCCCATCTTTAATTGTATTTTATGGAGTCTAAACATTTCTCTCATGGAAAAAGATGTATAATTTATGAAAGAACCCAGTGAAGCATGTCTTGCATGCCAAGAATTTCCTTATGAGATATTAAGACTTCAGTTTGCAAGAAGAATTGCAAGGATAAATGTTCATCATAACAGTGACAAACTTTTAGATTTCCTAATGTATAGTGGAATTCCCAATCCCAGGTGAAGCACTTTGAATTTAGAAAGTCTTGTATGACATTCAAACTCAAGTGCAGCTCAGAATGCCTGCAATCCAGAAGCGCTAAACTGCTGTTGGTCACAGTGGAAAGAGATAAATTGCACGTAGTCATTGGTCTGACTGCATGGTCTGGGCTGTCTAAATGCACAAACATGGTTAGGTATTGACTGACAAGATGTTGAGCAGATAGAAGCCTGTTTTGAGAAGTGCTGAGGAAATTGAAGGAAGTACTGTGAGATTATCCCCAAGGGGAATTATCAGCCAGCATAGGGCTGATAATTTAGGATTCACAGCGAGGAACAACATCACAGAGTTAGCAACCTATGTGAGGTCATTTCTTTCTCAGAATATCAAAGGGTCCTGGGAGCCTTTTACCAAGCGTGGCCAGGACAGTCATCTTGGAAAATAGGAATTCAGTCTCAGTTTACTCTTTGCAGATCTGCAGGGATTTGTGCTCTCCCATCACTCAGGAAAAAGTTTTCACAGCAGAACTATTAAAATACTCTAAGGAAGGTCTCTGTCAGTTGGTCCCACTGCTTCACTTTCTGTAACTGACTGAATAATCACCAAAGGCTGTGAGCCTGACCCTCCCACATGAATGCCTTTACTGCCAAGCTATGCACTTGATTTTTCTTTTCTATCACTGCCTATTGAATATCCAAAAAATTTGTGCAAAGCAGAATTGTTTCACCGGGGAAGAAACAGAGGGAGCACTGATCCCTGCTGCTCAATTATTCAAGAGCTCTCTTGAAAAAATAGATCCCAGCTGAAATCTTCCTTCATATCGTATATGGAGAATTTTACCTCATACGAGCAAAACAATCTGTTCATCACCCGCTGTCAAGTGTTCTCTCAGTATATCTACTAGCGTGGCTCTAGCAGGGAAATACCTGCTTTGCAAATTTTACTGGGACCTGATATAATGTAGTTCTTAGCTGTTACACTGTTTTGCAGCAGAAATGCAGGTGCTGAGGGAAACAGCCCCCTTTGACATTTTGATATATTGAGCGTTTTGGCTTTTAAAAAGGTAGTTTGGTGCCTGAGTTCCTTTTGAGCATCTAGCCCAAGCATTGTACTTCTGCTCTGTTTCAGCATAACCTTTTCTTATGCTTTCAGTGACTGTGGTGGAGAAGTGTGTGCATTTTGTGATTTTTCCTGAAGGGAAACAGCTTTCTGTGAGGAATAAAGAGGATAAATTTCATGCGACCCTGTTACCTGCAGTCTCCTGCCACTTCAGTTTCTGCTGAACAATCTGGCACATTTGCAGTTTATACTAGCTAGTGACACAATCTTCACTGACAGGCTACGAACGCTAATGGATTTCTCTCTCCCTTATGCGGTGAAATTAAATAGCGTCTCCAACTCCATCAGGAAAGCTGACAATACCATCTACATAAAAAAACAGGCCAGGCAACAACATCAAGGTGCCAAATGTTGGCAAAGGTTTGTCATACATTAATGATTTCTCTGCAAGGTGCCTGGGGGCCGCCAGGAGAATTCTCTGAGCAGGACATGGCTGTCATCTTCACTTGATTAATGCCCCATTGTGGACAAAGAGTAAAAGATCTAATAGCTACATTGCCCCTAACTTCTCATGAGCAACATAAATGGGCTAAAACATAACACAGCATAGCACTACGCAGCCTGAGGTATCACAGCCCGTGTGTGAGCAAAGTGAAGTGCAATGCTTAATGGCACACCCTAGAGCTGTAGAGATAGCCAGCCCAATTAGGCATTTCTCTGTCTTTGTAGGGGCCTAGTAGTCTTCACAAACACATCTGCTGAGCTTATTTTGCACATGCATTGGTTTCTATTCAACAAGGCCAACAGGCCAAAGTATTGATCTCCCAAATGCATTCATTCTTAAGAGAATGCTGCTGAGAATTTTTAGAATCAGGCTCATCAGAAACAGGCCCATCACACTGATAGAATGGCAGATACTGTGCAAAAAGCACGTTGGGTAGTTGTTGACTTTTAGGACTCCTTTACAGTGGTCCTTTCTTCCTTGAGCAAGGACAGGAAAGTACTTTCAATCTCACAAGAAAAACGTTGGAAAAAGGAACATGAACTTCTGGATATAATTTATGGAAAACTTCATTGTTATTTGATAATGTTTTTTTTCCTCAGCCAATGACTATAGGAAGAATCATCTGACCTGAATTTAAAAAACAGCTACTGCCTAAAGTGAGGGGAAGTTAGCATTGCCAAAAAAAAAAAGAATTATCCTTAAATTTCCCTCTCCTGTTTATGAGGCTGCTCTATGACTTCTTAAAATAAGTCAAACAGACTTATTTTACTTGTGTCACATCTCCAGAAAGAGGATACACTTACAAATGTTGATACTTTTCTGTAGGTACCTATGGAATATATTTTTTCCGTATGATGTGTATTTGAATGTCTAAATAGGACATGGTGAAGCAGAATTAGGCATCTGGTCTGATGGATGCATTCTGATGGCCACATCAGAATCAAGGGTTGCATAATAGAATATGTGGGTGCTAGCAAGAAGTCTGCTAGCTAGTAGGAGAAGGTACTGCTATTTCAACCTCCAGTCCTTTAAAACCACTCTGCTACTTCAAAGATTATTAAAAAATATTACTTTTTGCTTTTTGTTGCATTTTTGGATAAAGAAAATGCACAGGATTGAGAAGCTTATTGTTGTTCTTATGTACTGACAAAATATTATATATTATCTCAGCTAAAATCCTTCTTTACCCTTTCTCGCTTCTTGTCTATTTCTTTTTCTTCTGCCTTGAACACTCTTGTGTTCTTGTACCCCAGCAACAGGTCCCTGGTTTATGATGCAGAGAGTGAAATTCTGAAGTTAATGAAAAACTCCTTTTGAGTTCCACAGTGTGATGGTGATTGTTTTATGTAGATGTTCAATTTTTTCCTCTTGAATTTAAAAACACCGATATACTTCTTCCATATTGCTTTGCTGCTTCTTTATGCTTTCTTTCTTCTCTTAAGTTTCATGCTATCTGAAAACTGCCTTCCTGTGTCTCTGCCTCATTGACTTACCATTCCATTGCAATTCTCATGTGAAAATACATAGTTTCTCTGCTACCTAAGCAGGGCCTTATTCTAATCTCTGAGTAATTCTATATCAGCGTAAAATATATTGATTTAAGTAGCAGAACTTTCAATTTACACCACTGAAAGAGGGATGTGACTGTGGACATTTCTCTTTTCCGTTATTAATATTATCTTCCTCTGGAAGACTATTATCTACCTCTGTAAAGCCTTTGGGATGCAATTGGTATGAACCCCGCTACACATAATAAAGTTGAATTGTTATGTTTTGACTTGCTCTAAAGATAAAGCACTAGATTTTCATCTCAGCCTTTACTAGATCTCTCCATTTGTATTGATTTGTTTAAACAGACCAGTGTGAAGAATGTGGGACAAGGCCTATAATAGTTTATTAATATTATATGGTCTCTTTGTTTCCCCGATAATTATAGTTGTGTTTTTCCTACAGATTGTAAGGTGGTTAATTCAAGCAAAAAGTCCTTTCAGAGGATGGGTAATCGAGTTTATTTCCAAACTTAAAGAAGCAGTGCAGGCAACTGCAAAACAAGATCTACCTGTAACTATTTCACATCTAGTAATCTGGTTTATTAATTGAAGACCTGTTAAAGATAGGAAACAGAAATTAGAAAATCTCAGGAGGAAGCAGCTGAAGGACAGAAGATAGATAAGCAGACTCTTAAGGAACAAACCAAACACAAATTATGTAGTCCTTGGAGAAGTTAGGGCTTTGTACATATTCATGGAGATTTTATACTGAATTAGAAAGAACACCCCTCCTTTTTATTTCTACTATGGCTGCTATTGCTCCTGTTCCTCTTTCCCTGCATTTTTAGATTCATCTGTTCCTTGCAGCTACTAGAGAAGGGTTTGGTTTTTTTTTTTTCTCACATTGTTATCTGTGTTTCCTTCCCTCCCTTGTAATGAAGTGTCGAGCTTACGAGATCATAGCTCCTGGAAAAATGTTCTGTAAGACTATGAACCCCATGGGATTCACTAAATTCTCCCATGTACCCCTGTATCATGGGGACCACCTGAAAGCAGGAGAATCACTCAGGCTTACTTCGAAATGGAGGAAGTAGAGGACTACAGTCAGAGAGCACGGGGGTGACAGACTGAAAGCAGCTTTGACTTGTAGGGCTGCAAAAGGTAGCTAGGAATGTTTAAAGCGTTTATTGTCAGTATTATCCATTATTATTTCATGTTATTCCATTATTAGTGAATCATTCATGAGCTGATTTGAAGGGGTTTTTTTCTATTATCTTTGACATTCAGAGGTACTCACTGAGAGGTATGAAAGAATAATTTTCACTGGAGCTTATTTGTAAACTGCTGGCTTTGTGTATTCACTTTTTGGTATTTGCTATTTGCGGCATGCAACAGATCACCTAAACCTAATGGTGTTGTTTCTGCACCCTGACTAGACTAGACCGTGACTACAAATTTATATGCAGAAGATTAACCAAGGCTATATAATGAGATTCTCATATCAACCTGCATCAAGCTAAAATTCAAAGAAATTTCAATACATTACCCATGAATGTAAGATAGATACCCAGTTACTTATGAAGGAATGAAGAAGAGACCCTCATAGGTCTGTCCTACAGTCAGATGTATACACACAACCTCCCCAGATCGCATGGTGTTTTATTATCAAAAGGGCTTTTAAGTAGCTGAAATTGTGTCAGTTAATTTCAGTCCCAAATAACTGTTATTATAGAACCATAGTTTTAGAATCTGGCAAAGGCACTGGGAAGTAAAGTTAATAATGAAATTTGCCTGGTGTATGGTACTCTACTGATCAATGTTTAATATTTATTTTAATGGAGTTTTGGTTTTAAATAGCTGTAAAGGGCCAGGTTGAGCTAATATTGATTTTGTTTCTTCAGTGTCTGTCCATCTATCTGTTTATAGTCTTTTACATCCAATACTAGAACATCATACTAAAATGTAAAAGCAGAAAATATAAAATGTAAAATCAGAAAATCAAATTAAATATAAAAGCAGAAAGTTGAATCAATATGCTATGCACAAGGCTTTTAGAATTGGATTTTTTTTTTTAAAAAAAAACATTTTAAAGGGAGGTTAATTCAATGAAATCAGATGTCTAAATTCAAGAAGGTGGACCTTCTTGAATAGTAGGCAAAACTAAAATTGCAACGGTATTCTCCTTTCCACATCTCAAAAATTCGCAAGGATCTATAATTTAACCCCCTTATTCCAGGCTTAACCAAACGAAGAACCTCATAAATGTGTAAAGTCCATTCCTTTCTACATAAATTTATTCTAGTACATGGCAGGGATGATACTTAACAAGGTAGGGACTTTGAGCCCTACTTCACTGAAATAAATGGAAAATATTCTGTTGACTTCCATGCTTTTTGACAATAAGGTGTGGGAACTTTAACAACAGCCTTGAAAATGTATAAATTTAAGATTCCATATGCTAAAACTGTAGATGAAAGAGCTTTGTGAATGTTTGCTATGTATAGAGCAGATAGAAACAAATTCTGCTATTAATATTGCAGAGATAAGGAACAGCTGGAAAAAAGCTGTATTTTATATAATCTCTGGCAATTGTAAGTTACTAATAAAGATAACAAGGAAATAGTTAAGTTTGGGCTATATAATGTGTTTTCAATATTCTTTTTGGTAAAGGTAGAAGCTACCCTTGATGACCTAGAGATACTGATATTTCCTGTTAATAACACTACTGTACAGAAAAGCCCTACAGTATATAACATAGATTAAACCAACATAATATTACAAACATTAAAAGAATATTACAGGAATCATTTACAGAATGCATTTACGGGGGAAAAATAAGACTATTTAAATTAAATTTTTGAACCACTTTATAATTTTGGAGTAGGGCTATCACTTTCAGCTTAATTTTTTAGGTTTGATAAAAATACTTTATTCAGTACTATTTCTGTTGTTTAAATTCTGCAGAACTATTGAATGATAAGACTTCAGAGCAGAAAGTCTGTCATAAACCACTTGTTTAATCCAAACTATTTACAGTAGAATGTGAGGATACATTATTTAGTAGCTAATAGGATATCTGCTTTAAAAACAAATAAGCAATGAGCTAGTGCTGCTTTTAATCAATTTTTGGTGACGTTTACAGTATTGTAAGGCATACTATGCCACAATTACCTGAAGCAGCATGGAGCAGCATCAGAGATTTATGCATTCCTTATTCTTTTCTAGGGTGCGTCCCTGCCGTCTCCATATACGTGGTTCGACATTTTGATGGATACAGGTCAGGCAACCACTGCTGGTCAATAATTTCATTTATCCATAGGTGGTTTCAACCATGACTAATTTATTATTTTGCACATCTGTGTAGAGGCTTAGTCTCCTGCCCTCTGCTTTTAGTCCCCTTACATAAATAACTCTGGGTAAAGTAGGCATTGTGAAAAACAAGGACAAAAAAGAAAAAAAAAAAGGACCTATATGGTGTGATTGTAATAATCAGCTTTATTGCTCTGTTAGTCGAGTCTGTTCCTACATATGAAATAAGTTACAAAGAGCAAGTACCTCTCTTGCTTATAATACCCTTACCCCTATAATGAGTGTTCTGATATATCTAAACTCCTTGCCTCTATAAGCTGGAGAAATATTGTTACCTTCACCTTGCAGATAAGAAACTCCAGCAAGATCAGATATGAAATCTGCTGCTTAAGCAGGAGCCATAACTGGAACTCTCATGTCTTGGAACACCAATCAGATACTTGGATGATTGTATGCTTCTGTTTAGGTATATCACTGGTTATTCTGTATTAACTAAAACATGGTTTCTCTGGAGAAAGAATTATAAATGACTTTTTCCAGAAACTCCACAGATCAATAAAGCTAATGAGATAGGTGCAGGAGAGATTAAGTACTAAGCAGAGTGATGAAGGGAAAGCTAAACTCATAACTGATATTCAGAAACTCTAGTGATGGGGCAGATAGGTTTAACACTTTGATTGTGGACAACTTAGGCCAAAATGCGCAATGGTGAGAGAAGTATATTCTCCCGTGCTGTCCCTAGAGCCACTAGGACAATTCCAACCTTGCGCTTTTCAGAAAACATATACAGCATTGCATGACTTTGAAGAACACGTGGAAAAAGCTAAGGTAACAGTTTGTACCTCTCAAGCATCACCGATTTTTAAGGTACAAGACGTTATATTAGTCCTCTGGAGGATTAATACCTGATAAAGTGCCTTCTCAGATAAGATAACCTGATGAGATAACTACTTCTCTAGACAAGTGAAATTAACTAGATCTAACCTTTTGGGGCTTTAGGAAGGCATTTGATATGATTCCTTGTTATTGCAGGCCAAAGACCTTCAGGCATAGGGAAACTGGACAGTGAAAACAAAGTAAAAAACCTCCTTGGACTTTAAAATCTTATTTTGTCTTTAGCCATACTGCTTTCATTGACTTACTCCTTTTTAAGCTACTAAACTCCCATTAATTACTTCTGTGGACATCACCAGACTGAGATGGAGAGTTTGCATTCACTAAGTTCTGATAGATCGATTCCCTCTTAGTTAAATTCCTCTTTTACAGACAGGAACTGAAGGTAGTGGACATTTTTGTTGATAAATTAGTAATATCACCTTCAAAAATATATTTAAATATGTGTAGAAGCCACAGGAAAAAATCTTCATCCTAGTTCTGCTTTGGAAGACAGGAAGCATGGTTCTGCTCTGGAAGGAAAGGTGAGCTGTAACATGAGTGTGACAATAGCATAAGTGTGAGCAGTGACTTCACCAACAAAGACGCAGGTTGCAGAGCCGCAAGTCTGGGTCAGGATTGAGTCCAGAGGCTGATAAGCAAGTCTGCAGCAGTGAGGCAGATCCAAGGCCAAACCACAACAATAAACCATCAAGCCTGGGTCATATTCACGGGGGTAAGAGACTGGGCACAGACATAGCTATTCCACAACTGCAACGTAGCGCAGGTTGGGGCAGTGCTAAATTCTCAGCTTACAAGTAGCTCCCAAGGGAAAGGAAGGGCAGATCCACGTTTCTTGCTTCCTTCACAACAGCTCTTATCAGCAAAGGAGTCGACCTTGGACTCAGATAGCTGAACTCTGTAATGTCTCCAACTGAAATCCTAGAAGGGGATACGTTCCAGGACCTGACAGTTGGAATGCAGGAAGGCTTGGAAACAATCACAAGACAAGTATGAGCCTAACCTACCTCTGGGAAACAATTTCATCTAAAATTCTGAAAATTGTAGCACTTCACAGAGTGTACAGAATTTCCAAATATAACCTGTGCCAAAATTGTAACTGCTTCATTGAGGAAACATATTTATTCCAAATTTATTTATTTCCCATATTTATTTCCAAGCTTATTGTAAAGGAGAAGAATAATCTAAAGGTGACAGAGGACAGTGAAATATTAGTAGATAAAGGGTTAAATCCCAAGCAAAGGCTGTCAGTTTGCAATGGAAGGATAACGAAACAGAAATTGCAGGAATGCACAAGTGGAACAGGATGCACATGTGAGAGTAAGAGCTGTAAACTGGGAGTGTTTGGTTAGCAATTGGCTACCATGTACAAGGAAAGAATAGATAAAATAAAGATTTTCCTTTGGGACATTGTGATTGTTAAGTGGAATAGAATGGGTAATAGTATATGCTTTGTTTAATAGGACTTAAGAGAGTAGGAAACCCCTGGTTACTATTAAATGTTGACAGGAAAAAAAACCCCACCTTATTTCACTGCTTAATTGCTTATCTTTAAAATACAATTTAGGTTGATTGCTCCTGCTGAAGAAAATATATCCATTCCTCTGATATGAGCTGATGTGATCATTTGCCAGCCCAAATTTAGCCTTTCTATACAACAGGATTTTTCTTCTGACAACTAGAAACAGATCATTTATTCAACAAGTGGGCTTGAATATCTATTACCTTCTGTCCATATCTGCCTTCGGCCATGCAAATTGGTCCTGGTACTGGGACCTGCACAGCTCTCCAGCTACACTCCCTCCTCAGTTCTTGGAAAGGCAAAGGAGCATGTTTGGGATGTCTGCATGTGCTCCTGACTCTCTCCTCCAAACTGCTCTGTGTTAAAAGAAAGCAGTTCCTCTTTAGCATTTGTTTTCTCTCCAGCCTGTACTTCTCCTTAATAAGTGAATCAGACAGAAAAGCCCCACCACTATAAAGTTATCAGAAGTGAACGAAAACCCAAACCACGAGTTTTCATTCCTCCTTTCATCCCTTACAGTTTTTGTTTGCATGGGTTTCATTATGTTTTTTTGGAAGATAGGTGGAAAATGTAATTCACTGTCATATCTGCACGTGAAATGAAGCTTTCAAAAGGCTGATGAAACAGAGAAATTGTTTCAGATCAGTCTGTTACTGCAAAAACAGGACCACCTGTAACAGTGCTAAAGCCAGTGAAACTGGGGACCTGCTGCAGAAGTTAGCTGCGTCGTGCAAAAAGTCTTCATGGTCTGTTTTATTAACTTTTCAGAGGCTAACATTAGATATGCTGTTCACAGCTTGTGTTTGGAATTACAGGAACAGCCACATTAAAATGCTCTTCAGGACTGTACTGAAGAATTGAAGTGGTACTTTTTTGCCTGCCCAGAAATCTGTCTGCATCAACCTCTCATCCAGACCCTTAGCATAGTCTCCTTATTAGGGTTCAGAAAATCCGTGAAAAAAAAGATTTTCCTCAAAATCAACATGCTGGGAGCCCGAGGACTGAAACAATTTCCTTCCCATAGACACGTTTTTCTCTAGCCTTAGGAAAAGAGATTGCTGTGTTCATCACAGTAACGAACAGTGTATACGCACGGAGGAGAACGCCAGCACAGTGACTGGAGTGACACAAACAAGGGAAGGTTTCCTGAAGTTCAAAGCATCCTTGTCACCTTGCAGCTGTGATGGAAAGCCAGAAAACTGCTGATCTGCTTAGCTCCGGTCTGGACTTCTTAGGCAGCACCCGAGGGGATGATGCCAGGGCTCCCCGTGGGCCCACATAGGGATCCCTCGGGCACATCCCAGCACCCAGCCGGGAGCAGGACAGCTGCGAGGGCAGCTCCAGTGCCGGACACTGGACACCTCCCTGGGGACAGGAGAAGGCCAGGACGGGCTGAGGGCCTGGCTGAGCCAGGCCAAGGCAGGGCTGTGTGGAGCCGGGGGCCATCCCCGCTGTGGCACTGCTGAGGTGCCGGGGGGCTGACACGGGGTCCCGGGTGGGGCGGGGGGCCCCTGAGGAGGCTGGCAGGGGCGGCCAGGCCTGTCAGTGCCCTCAGGGCCCTGCCGGAGGGAGTGCCAATAGTGACAGGTATCACAGGACAAGAGGGAATGGGCACAAACTTGAGCACAGGAAGTTCCACCTAAACATGAGGAGGAACTTCTTTACCTTGAGGGTGGCAGAGCACTGGAACAAGCTGCCCAGGGAGGTGGTGGAGTCTCCGTCTCTGGAGACATTCCAAACCCGCCTGGACGCGTTCCTGTGTAACCTGCTCTAAGGTGGCCCTGCTCTGGCAGGGGGTTGGACTAGATGATCTACTAAGGTCCCTTCCAACCCTATGATTCTGTGATTCTGTGTGATTCTGTAACCACTATCTGCAATATCTCATCACCATATCCATGCACTCTTACCCCTTTATGAAATCTTTGAATCCCATAGTCTGGTAATGTTTGGGTTTTATGATTGGTTATTTTATGGCTGACAAGCTTTTTTGCAAGAATACTTGTGAGGAACAAGCAGAAGTACAGACAAATAAAACTTCTATGTAAAATTGAGTAAGTATCTGTAGAAAATGTTTTTCTGCATTCACCCTGTTCTAATTAAAAAAATACTTTTTTTTTTTCCAGAGTTAATTTACTGCAGAAACAGAATTGCACAGAGTTTACAGAAAAGGATAGAACAGAATATGGAGATGAAAGATGATAAAGACGATATACATTGTAAGTTTTGAGGTAGATGAACAGAAGTTCAGACAACTATGATAGTTTCAAACACAGAATGTTCAAAAGACGTGTTGAGATATGACACGTAGTTATGATGTTTGGAGTATTCAAATACATCAAACCAAATTCACAAATGTCATGTATCTTTAGAGCTGACTAGGGACTATATTCCTGCTTTAGTAGAAAAGTGCTTGTTAAAGAAACTAGGGTGAGGGAAAGGTAATTAAGAAGTATCCCTAGGACAAGTAATATTTCTGTAAGGTATTATATCTGTATATTTCTGTAAGTTATATACACAGGAATGAACGCATTCTTAGCCACACATACATTTTGCTGTCCTATGAAAGTAGTATTTTTGGGTTTGACCTGTTTCAAGGAGACTGGTATGTAAGAGATTGCTGTAACATAAACCAAATTGATTTATGATGAAAAGTCACAATACAATGATGCAAAGACCAAAAGATAGAGCCATATGCAAGGGATTGTAACTGCATCAGACTGGTGGTTGCTGGGTAAGCAACTACAAATTCTTTCATATTTTAAGATAATAATATTTTTGACATTATTGTATAGCTCAGGAAAAAAATGGATGAACTTGACAGATATATTAGATATCTATACACTAGCACAAAGTATATCGAGAACAAACAGTAACGACTAGAAGTCTTAGCGCATAAACAAAGCTTAATTGGCCTCTCAGAGACTTGATGGCCTAAATCAGAGATACAAAAAGACAGGTAGGGAGAAAAGAAAGCTTTTTACTATATGATGAAAATATTTGTTTTCTCTGAAGCTCAGAAAGAAGAGAGAAGCAGACCTGTTAAAAGCCTTCAAATAAAGATAAAAAGGGGAATAGAACAAAGTAGTATCATAGTAAGAGTGAATAAGACTGATGCATCTTAATTCAGGTCTCTAATACCTGAAGGACATGGTCTTCTGATAAGAGGAAAATGCCTGCTGAATAAGCATTATAAACAGGCACAGCCTACCAATAAATTGAGGACAATGTTGAAGGCAGGTTTTTTTTATAAACATTAATAGAACACAGGTGGTCTTATGTGAAAGATGCATCTGAGTAAAGGGAATGAAACATTTGTAAGTAGGTATATGGGTGAAACTATCAAAAAATATCAAGTTATTAATTCTCTGCAAATGAATGTAAAAGTGGAGCACAATAATAGCAATAGATCAAAAAAGCAAGCTTAATCAGGAAGATGGGCTTCCATAAGAAGGATTTCTAAAGAGAGGAATGATGTAAGTAGAGAAGTAAACTGCAAATCAGAAGGACTTACTCTACAACTGGGATGTGGTTTTATAACAACAGGCAGATAAACTGAGTGAAGCACAGGGGAGAACAAGAAGAGTGATGAATGGCTTACAAGTTGGATTTACGAAGTACTGCTGGTAGAAGTTGCCTTATTCTAGAAAAAAATCTAGTAGAGAGTAGTTAAATCTTTATTCTTTAGTTAAAAGTATCTAAGTTTTTTTCTAAAAAGGATGTGTGATGAGTTCCTCTTCATGTCTGCAAAGGGTAGACTAAAAAGTGACCCGCTTAATATGTGATTGGAAGATTCAGATAGATGTCAATTAATTGGTTAGGTATTACTTAGTAAGACATTAGAGAATATTTTTAACATTTAAGTTTGGGGAAACTATTCCCACTCCCTTGCATGTCACGCCTCTCTTTTCCTTTTCCTTCTACTTTTTCTCTTTCCCTGTCTTTCACATCCACATCCACACCTATGCACTGTCTCTCTCTGGCTCACTCTCACATGTATATATTTCTGGCATCAAGAGTATTTTTGAATGGAAGAGGAAACAACAAGGTAGTTGGAACCCCAAGGGCTGGACCCACGCTTCAGCTCCCCAGTGAATTAGGAATTCCCAAGTCATGACATTGACAGTGTTTGCTATCACCAAAGGCACTTGAAAATATCAGTAGAAAATGAAAATGTGCCATGTCTGTGTTTGCCATTGTCCTTAAGCAGGAGAGTTACACTAGCGCTTCCAGTCAGAAACATCAGACAGTGGATGAAGACTTGAATGTTGTCACATCTGACTGTATCTCTGTAAAAGTACTTAAGTGTGCAAGAGTTATATTATTTCTGCTCTGTTATTATGTGTATCAGCACTGACTCGTTTTCAACACTTAGCTGTTCTCAAGCATCTTTTAAGATGGTTTTTAACATTATAATTTTGATTGCTTCTTTATTTCCATAGAAGATTGTATTTTTATTCCTCATGGTTCACAGACGAGGAAGTGATTCACAGATCAGAATTTTTTGTGATGGACTTTTCCCTTGATTCATAGTGAATAAAAAATTTTGGATCCCAGAAGGCTCTTTGGAAAATGAAATATTTCTAATTAGATTCATCTCAAGCTGCAGTCTGTATTTTAAATTCACATCTTTTGCATACTCCTGTGAACACACTGTTTAATTTTTGTATTCCTAGAGAATAATTAACTCTAGTAGCCTCATTTAAGATTCAAAATACTTTAACTTGCATTATGCTGTAAAAATAATGAAACTTGGAAACAGAAAAGATTGATAGCCATCCTTCTGGTCTGAACTTTAACATACAAGTTAATTCAGTCCTAACTATAGATCTACAAGTAGTATAGCCATCATTATTTGCTAGGACTTTTGTTGTTTGTGTTAGCTTATTTCATTTCTGAGAACAGCAGAAAACTGGGGAAAAATAATGAATGATTTGTAAAATTCTCACTTCATCTTCAAATAGTTTTTTTACAAGAAAGTAGATTTTTCTAGCGATCCTACATTCAGTTAATATGAATAACTATCTCAGGCAGAAACTATGTTCCAAAATCTTGCACCAGATATAAACTCAATGAGGTATACACACCTGGCTTTGTCTGCTATTAATGTAATTTTCCCAATGGAAGCCAATCATATATCAAGATAACTTTCAAAAGCATTCAGCATGTGCATAACTCTTGCTTCTCAAAGTTTTACAAAACTAGTTTAAAATAAAAATAATGTGTTCACAGTGGTTAGTGGTTCATAAGCTTTTTGCTCAAATGAAGATACTTCTTCCACATAGTGGTATAAAGTTTTTCATTGTCTACTATAGTATTTATCCAAGCCTTTTTTTTCTATCAATTTTGAATTGGCTTCAAGTTTTATACTTGTCCCCAAACTAACCATGATTAAATGAGTATTTTGAAAATACATCAAAGATTTGATCACATTTAAAATAATCTTATCCAAGGGAAATATCTTGTTTCTTGCTTTGTAGGAAACAACTAAATCCTGTTTTTTTTCTTAAAATGCCTTTGAATGGCTTTGCAGAATTGTGTGCATATATGGAGGTAGGCAAAGAGACACAGATAATTTTTTCTGAAAGAGAAAGTATTAAAAAAATTATCCTATAGCCCTGATTTACACTAGAATAATAAATAAATTTTGATATTGTAGAACACACTTAATGGGGTAATTCTGTAATGGGGCACAGTGATAAGTGAAAGAAAACTAGGGAAAAATGCTTCTTTCAAAACTATTCTGGAAAGGCAACTCACAAGATTTCTGGTTTTCATCTAATTTTTTAAAAAAAATCTGCCTTTGAAAAAGCTTTTTCTTCTTTAGATTCAAGCATGGCTTATTTTGCAAAAACTATCTAGTTTTCTAGATGAAAAACTGGATCTAAGGGCAGGACATCAATTCTAGTGGTGATGAGGTTGCAATTCAAACTGCAATCTCAAATTCTCAAAGCTGCCCACATAACCCAGAAGGCAGTAGAAATGCTAAATGCAAAATCACAATTCTTACTATTCATGACACTTGCATACGTTTTCTTTTTCAAATTGCTATGCAGGATGTAACTCCTTCAGGCAGGCTTCCCCTTCTAGATATTTCGATTTGAGCTATATTAATATCCTCCTATTTCTGTTCTGACACTTATCTTGTATACAATGTGAGGTCTCTAATTAGTCAAATACCTCCTTCAAGACTTGTCTGAAAGCCCTGTTGCATTCCAGATAGAGGAAAACAAGACAAAGGGAAGGTTCAAAGCAGCTTTCCTGAATTAGTTCTGAAGACCACTTGAGTAACTACAAGAAGAGTCTTTGAATCATGGTGCTGGAACAATTATTCCATTTGAAGAAGAATTTAGTGAAGTTGCACATATCAAATAAATAATTTTCTTAATCTATGAAAGAAATCATAGTTCCTTTTAGTGCTTAAATTATGAGCTATATAGTCTGAAAAGAGAGTACGAATAAAATTGAAAACAAAGGTATAGAGAATCATATGTAGTAGAAAAGAAAGATGTTGGAAAAATATTGCCCATTCTGCTGCTAACCTCAGAGCTTAGCCTTGTTCAGGACTGATAGAACTAATGTTTCTGATTTCATTGTGGCAAGACTAAACTAGAACAAATGTGCGCCAAAAAAAGTTCCTTGAGACAAAAAGTATTTTTTGATTTGGAAGTATTTTTTTAGTTATACTCTTATTTTATCTTCACTCTTATTCTTTTCCTTTAAATTATGCATAGAAATTTGAAGGCAATAAATGCTCTGAGAGGTATTAAATTACTACCCAATACCACAGTGCAAGAAATCCTGTAAAAATGCTTTTCAAAGTAGGCTTTCAGTCCAATTTTATCTGTCAAAGCAACTAGGATTATTTTTTTTTTTCCTTTCTAAAATTCAGCTTCAAACTATGTCTAGAAATAATGTCACTAATGAGTGTCTGGTTGCCCCCTGGTGTTCATCATCCAGTGGTTTGGTTTTTAAAAGAGTCTTAGTGCTTTTTCAATGTAGCTTACTTTTTTTGTCCTTGTATAAGGATTCAGAGTTGAGAAGAATGTTAGAAATGCCTGTCTGACTGGCCATAATAAAAATATCTGGAAAAAAAAACCCTTGACTGCTCAGTGAAGCATTACTGTTTTATCAAATAATTTGAATTCCAGTGAGAAAGAATTGGTCTCCTTCCAACCACAGATGAGACATGGCTCTCACTTGTTGAGAGAATAAGGACTTTAACTGTCACTGAGTCAGAGCGGAATTTGAATTTGAATTTCTGACATCACTGGTGGACATTATCATTCCTTGACAATCATGTGCCCTGGGCTATATGTTGGGGTTTTTTTGTTTGTTTATTCTTCCTTAATCTTTCTAATGCTAGTTTTCCACAGAAAATATTCCAGAGACTGAAAAAGGTCATCAGAAAAGTTTTAGTGAAAATCATACATTTTAAAATTTTTTTTTAGTTAAAACTTCTCACAAATGTAATTATTTGATTGAGTGCAGGATTTTTTTTGGTTAGTTACTAGCCTATGTGTTTAAACTATGAAAAAATGTAGGCATCTTCTATATACTGGCAAACTAGTAAAGATCTAGAATAAAAAAACCTAGATCTCTAGTTGTCTAAGAAAGATGTGGATCCACAACTTTGGTATATAGAGTGACTGATTGGACAGTGTCCTCCATGTCTTTGGAAATACTCAGTTCAAATCCCTTTTCTTGGAACTCTTGTTCCTATATCAAGCAAAAGAAACCCCTTAATCCTTTTGAGAGTTACTTTTCACTGGTATTAGCTGATCAAATGCAAGTTGACCTATGTAAATGAAAATACTTCTATACGCTGCATAGTGTTGTTTAGACATTTATCATGTACACATGCAGTTATGAATTTTTCTGCATCTGTGTGTTAAGAGAAAAAGAAGAAAGAAAAGTGCTGTTAGCTTTGAGGGGTATTAAGTTCCACAAAGGTATCCTAAATTTGACAAGAGCAGTGTTTTGCACTCCAGACATGTTAAATAGGGAACTGATAAGTATAGGAGTGTATTTTGTTATTTATTTCTTGACCTAAAGCTCAGCATCACTGGAACATTTTGTTGCAAACTCAGAGTAAGATTAGCGACATTCCAGATGTGTAACTTGCCTTTTGGTGAATTGTTGCAATAACCTTTAATGGGTATTCTTCTTGCTGGAGTACCACAGTCAAACTAGTCACAGCACTCAGGAAGGACAGCAAGTGCAGATGGATGCAGATGAGTATGAGGACTTTTCAGGAAGAGATTTCAAATTTAAGTGCTCCTGAACCTCTGCTAAGTGTCTGTTCAGAGAGCTGATGTTTATTCCATTTGATAAATTTATGTCCCAAAGGAGTGTACTAAGAGAACAATGGAAAAAAAAAGTCTACATTATAATTTAGTGGTGAAACAGGACAATTTATTGTTTGGATAACCTCTTATAAAAATATTACATATTTTATTCCCATACTGGTCATGAGGAGGAAATAGCAGACAGATTTCATGTTCAGTAAACAAAATATACATCACATACAGAAAATAAAGTGGTTTTGCTTTGTTTTTAGAGATGCTGTTATGAAACCTACACAGGTCCTTTACTGAGATCCCTGAACTGAAACTTTGCTGATGCTCAAAATAATTTTCATCCATTCTGATTTAAAAAAAATAATCCTGTTTAGTTCAGTTCATTCAGTTCTGCACCACGTGCTATCTGTTAGTTTCAGAGAAACAATTTGCTGAAACATCAAGAAGTACATCTTTCAGCCTTTTCCTAATATTTCAGTGTGTCAGGAATGCTGGACTGATTTTACTTGAAATTGCCCTGCCCTCTGAAATTTACAGGGAGTTGTTTCAGATCTCCTTCTGCTTACATTTCTTTATTAAAACTACCTGTTATAATGTAACAGTTATTGACCATTCCCTGCTCTGTTCATAAACTCAAATGATTCATAGTGGGTTTGTCCACATAAGGCCAGAAAAAGGGGAAAGCTACTGTGGATGTAATTCCCGATGTAACTCCTCCGTGTTCCTGTTGCTTCCTAAAAAACATCTGTCATTCAGGCTGCTGGGGTACTTAGCCTGCTTTGGAGCCAGCTGGATGTCAGCTGCCAGCACTTCTATGAAAGCACCTCTAAAGAGGAGCTGGTCTGAATACCATACTTGGAATATGCTGGTTTTTTAATAAAAGTGACCAGTAACACGATTCACCTGTTTTCAGGGAGAGTTTATAGAGGCCAGTCTTCTATTTTGCAGAATGAAGAAAAAATTAATTAAACTTTATTATATGTATCTTTTTTCTTAGTTAAAAATGAGGGTGGGGAAAAGAGGAAATGTTTTCATCTTTATACACTTTCATAGGAAACATATTTTAATATTATTTTCAGAGTTTTAATATGTATTCCATGTTGACTGGCGAAAACACACTTAAAAATTAATTTTTCATCAAAATTGCATAATTTGTAATTAAAATCCACAAGTTAAAAAAGCATACATTTTGAAGATGTATGGTGAAAAAACTTCGGTTTATATTACTTTAGCATTAAAGTTGAATTATTAGATTTTTGAGGAGGGAGTAATCTATTGTTTTCTCTCTTTTAAAAAAATGTGGTCTTCATTAATTTTTCACAGTTTGTGGCAGTTTATTAGGTATTGCTGATAGAAATAGATCAATTAATTTTGTATTTTTAATAATGGTTTTCTATTGAGTCTCCTTTTGCTGTTTATTCAGCTCTGTAAGTTTTAGACAGTCTGTTACACTTTGTTGCTTCATATTTGTTAAAATCAAAATACTCGTTATCCCAAAGAAGTTTTTGGTCACTATTTTCTTGTGAACTGATAGGTATGACAATGTGCTTTATGACCAGAACCCTCCTCAAATGGCATCAGGACAGATAATTCTAAAAAAAAAATAAATAGAGCAAACAGCATTATTCATAGAAACATCATTACTTATCGGTTCTGTTAGTGCAACCATATAATTGCCTTTTATTGAATCTTACTAAATATTTATAATTATTTAAAATTTCATTATGTTTAGTTAATATAGTCACACAGCTATAGTCTCACTTTGTTGGTGGGGGCTGAGATTTTATTTTGGTAGGTTAATTGTTTATTCTAATTTTGAAGTCACTGCTGAATGTTTCTGGAAAATATCTGTTGCTGATTTCTTTCAAGTACGAAAAGTATCACACAAGCTAATATAAAAAGATATTTATTCAGTCAACTTGAAAAATATCTTCCAAACTTCTCTTCTGCTTTAGCATTCTCTATTAGTTATATTTATTCTATGTGTTAAAATGTGCACATAAATACTAATTATATTGATTTTTGTCTTTTATTTAATATTTCGTAGTAGTCCTTTACTGTAATTTGTAAGAATACAAATTATATGCTGTTTGTGTAAGAAGCATTTGACCAAAGGGTAGGCAAGCTATAAAAGAGTACTGTGAAAATAAATAAATCTCTCTCCTTATACAAGACAAATCTGGTAGATGTACCTTTGCCAGGTATTTACAATTTAGGAAGGATCTCCACAATTAAATGAGTGAAAGAAAAGTGGTTTGAGGAAGTGATTTCACAGCTAGAAATTAAGGTATAGAATGAATATGCCTTTAGTCTTTTCCAAAAAAATAGTGAAGGAAAAAAAATGAAGGGAAAAAGTCTTCGGTAAAAGCTCAAAAAATATTTCTAAAAATAATCTAATGTCATAATTCTTTACACATTTATTTCCTACAGCTTGTGTTTTATAAGGACAGGGAATATTTTGTTCTTTAAGTCATTTTTGCTCTTTGGGCGTAAATAGTTTCTGTCTACATGCTGAAGCACTGCAAAATTAATAGTTTGAAAATTTTTTGTCTGCAAGTATAACGAGGTTATTTGATGCCTGGGACAGAATGAACACATGCACCTAAGGAAATATAGGCAGGTGGCTCCAATTAGTCCTCATTACTGGAAGAGGTTTGTGGCATCAGACATATAAGAGCAGTGAAAACCAGATCCAGCTCTTCCTAGAGGAAGAAGGGTTCTATTGCCAAATGGAACAATTTTTTTAAGATATGTAATAGATTAAATTAAAATCTTGAGAGTAAGGTAATGTGCTTGAGGATAAAATGGGTGTAGTCTGAGGCTTTTTCAGAACACCTTGGAGAAGGTAGAGGAGTAAAAAGAATATGAGTGTGTGGGTGTAAACAAGTGTTCTGTGTTGGGCAGACCTTGTTATTTTGTTAGTTTTATGTGATGTCCTGTCTAAAGAAGATCTTGAAGAAAGTGAGCTATGAGCAGGTGATGATTTTTTACTTTATCTTGATTTCTGGTTGGTGTCAATTCTTAAGACAATTTACTTTGCAATTTTCATTCTGGTGTTTTTTCCTAATTCTTGTATAGGCAATGCCCATATGATGTCTGACCACCTCTTATGGGGAAATTAATGACAGAATGTTTTGCTAAAAACACTCAGAACCTCTTTTACTCTTCATTAGAAAAAGTGATGTTTGAGAGAGAGGTGTCTTTTAGATCTGTAATTTGGCAGCTGTTATTGGTGTCAGCAAAGAAGCTTGTATTGAAAAGAAAGGGAAATGATATGATTTCCTGGATTTTATATTTTTAATTGACATTCCACTTCTTCAAGTTGAAAAGTCAATGAACTGAACTTTAATTTTTTTTCTTCTCTCTTGGCTCTGTACTGACAAGTACTTCTGGAAAGGAGACAGGTTTATTCCTTCAGAGAGGGGAAAAAGGAAGATATAATCCATGTATGAAATACCTTGGTATAAAGTAACTGTATTTATATATGCAATATTTAAAAACTATGTTGCTTCCTGTTTTGGTCACAGCAGCAGGTGTCTAGCAAGTGGAATTTGAAAGAAAGGTTTAATTTGTGCATGCATGCTTCTGTTCCATGCAGACATACAGTGTGTGTATTTCTGAAGTGCCTAAGCTGGTGTCTGTCAACTAGTTTTTGAGCTCTGAGGAGGCATGCATGCATGCTTCTGTCCTTTTTCTTCCTTTCCTGTTAATTGTAGCAAATGCGCTATGATAAAGTATAGGAAAGGCAGATGTATCTAATAAGGAAAGTTTGGACAAGATTAAATCCCTTAGTTAAAATTTCTTCTTTGTAACATCACTGGCAAGATTTAAAAAAGAAAACCAAGCCTAAAATCTACTAAGGAAGAAAGTAAGCAATTCCTAATCTTATCTGAATTTTAAACTTAGCTTGAGCTTTGTCATTGGACTGACATTGTCCAGATAATTAAAATGAATCTAACACTGAGGCCTGAGGCAAATCTATTTACAGTGTCCAAAGCAGTTAGTCTTATTCTCCCTAAACCATCAAATGAACCAAACATTAGACGAACTCTTGTAGGCTTCACAGACTTTAAAAGGTATAGAACAGGTTTTTGTTGTTGTAGATAAAATAGTAACCAGATGTGTTGTAAGTGTACTGTTTGGTTCATGTGTCACCAAATGTGAGCCAGCATATCTCTGCTATCTTTCAGAAAAAAGAAACATCTTCCTTTTTGCTGTGTTGTTGACTCCTCCAACAAAACTGGATCTTTCTGCTCTGCCAGCATGTTTGAAAGGTAAGAGTTCATAGTGGCAAGGCTATGAACATACATTTCTGTAACTGAACAGCAGAGCAGCATGCCAAGCATATGACGTGGAAGCAATGGGGTTTTCAGAGCAGGAAAGGCATTCCTCTCATGAATCGTGGATTTATCTCAGTGATATAGTTATACTGTCTCCCTTGGGATTCTAGACAGCATTCCCATTATCCACTCAGTTTATATACTCTTGTTAACGTGCTTCTGCTGTTGTTAGCTGTCACTGAATTGGTGATTTCACAGCAAATCCTAAACGTGAATGTTTTGGTGAACACTTTTTTTTTTTTCCTGTCTCCCCCTTAACATAAGCATAGATTCTCCCCATCATGTATTCACCACAGACTCTGCTCAGAATGCAGATTCTAGTGGCAGCAAAGGAATGATAGATTCCCCACATACATGCCTCTCAAGAAACTTTTGCTCCACTCCACCCGCCCCAGCCCCATCTCAATATAGCTTGTTTGGTTTGTGATCATTAGGCTGTTCTCATGTTATCGTGAAAAACTGTGAAGACAAGAAGCAAGCTATCCGCAACTCAGACAGTGTTAAACAATATTCTAGTGGGTGGTATTTTTATTTTTACCTATTACAGATGTGTCATGATTTCAGGTATTCTCCTGAATATGTTAAAACCAACACAGGTATTTGAGAATCACACAGGTATGTGTCCTGTTCCTATTTCCCACTTCTGTATGCTTCAGAAAAAAGAACTGGAAAATAATGAAAACTGTCATTTTGATATTATTTGTGTCCCAAAAAAGCACTGAAGAGGAGCAATATTTAATTAGTTTTACTCCTCCATCCATTTTGTTTCTATTTTGGTGTGCCTCTCTAATTATTCAGAATTTTGTTTCTTCAGGCTTACTCTCTAGAAAGGAAGCTAAATTAATTAAACACCAGGTACCTTTAGACTTCTATCTAGATTAATAGAGCAGAATGGATTTTAAACTAAACAGGCATCCCATGTTTCCACTTGGTCAATTGCTGAGAATTTGTCTAGCAAGCTGTTCAAAAAAAAAAAAAAAAGCAGTCATAGGATTCTCAATCTGTGCTGATGGCTCTTGTCCAGCGTCTTCCTTCTGACTACAAAGAAAGGTCTCTGTGACCATTTTTGCTGATTCTTCTCCTTGTCACCTCAGAAAAATATCAGAAGTTGACTGTACAGTTTTGCCTCTGGTCTCAGCAAGCTCCCTGTCTTTCACTAAAGAGAAAATGATATTAACTATGATATTAACTGTTGAAGAAATACAGCCTCCATAAGTACCTGAAGCTACTCGCTTAAAAAATACCTATCCCCCACCCCCAAATAAATAAATAATCGTTGATGAGGTAAAGCTGCTTTAGATATTAGAGCATTTTACATTTAAGAAATATTGTCTTTAAATTTTACAGTATAAATAGCACTGCTTATTTCATCCCATGTTTTTGTTGTGACACTTGGCAAGTCATAAGCACTTAATGAATGATCCTTCATCATTCTCCACCACTTATCAAGAGTAAGTCCATAAGATTAGGTCTTCAAGACTATTGTCCAATCATTTGTGGATAGACATCACATGTCAAACTTGGAAAACTGAACAATATGATAGCCTGTGTAAAGATGTTTCAGCCATTCGTTATGAGCTTTAATCTGATGCTTGTCCCTGAAGAAGTGCTTTACATGCTGTACAGAAAGAAGGGTGGAGAAAAGTACTCTCTGGGCAGTAGTACTGTCTGGGTACCTTTGAAGCTCTCACATTTTAACTCTTTCCATATTACTCAAAATAGTTGATGGCTAGTGGTCTTCCCAGGGCCTCTTCACTACTAACATCTTCAGCTTGGGTGGGCTGTAGCTTTCGTGTGGGACTACAACCCCTTCTACAACTGAAGGGAACACTGAGGGTGAGAAGGGGAGACTACAAATAATGTCGAAAATTTTTTTTCCTACCTGACCAGCTACTGCAATTCAGCTACAGATTTTCCAAGGTTGATTAAAAAGATTTGGAAACACATTTAACTACTGATGAAAAGACTATCTACACATGGGACCAATCTTCTGTAATTAATATGAGGGAGAAACACTGGTTTAAGAGACGGATACACCTGAATGACACAAAAGCTGTTACTTTCCCTCATAAAAGGCAATTTATTGAAAGTTTGTGTCAGCTCTTTTGCGCTTTAAGTGCAGGCTTGAACTTCATCTGGAGGATGATTTGTTTGGGGTGGATTTATTAATGGGATTTTTTTTATTATTTCTTCCCACTGTACGTAATATAATTAGTTCCTTTTGGCTGAGGATCACTGCTGCTCTGCTGTTCTGTACAGAGTTTGTAAATAATAAGAAGAACATAATCTTTCATGATTGACTTTTTATAACTACTTCCCGTATCAGTTTACTGAAGGTAATCTAAACAGATGTCAATGCCTTCATTTACAAGATCCTTCTACCCTTTACTTGTGCTTACAGGATTTGTCAGTGCCCTGACTGTTGATTTGCAAAACTTGTCTTATAAAAACTGATAAATGTTTAGCAAAAGAATGGAAGGGCCCACTACAAGAGTAGAGAAGGTAGTCAATAGTATTAAAAGATAGTAATAGTCCAGAGGGCAGACTTTGGCCTGTTTAGGGGCCTGGTTGACAGAGTCCCTTGGGCGGCAGTCCTGAAGGACAAAGGAGTCCGGGAAATCTGGACATTCTTCAAGGAGGAAGTCTTAAAGGTGCAGGAGCAGGCTATCCCTATGTGCCAAAAGACAAGCTGATGGCGAAGAAGACCAGCCTGGCTGAAGACAGAGCTTTGACTGGAAATTGAGGGGGGGGGGAAGAGATTTTAAGCCCTTTGTAGGCAGGCAACTCATAAGGATTACAAGGAGGTTGTGAGGTTATGCAGGGAGAAAATTAGAAGGGCCAAAGCCCAACTAGAACTTGAGCTGACTACTGCCAGAAAAGACAATAAAAAATGCCTCTATAAATACATTAGCAACAAAGGATGGAGAGTCTCCTTAGCCCTACTTTTGTTGGATCCAGAGGGAAACATAGTGACCAAGGATGAGGAAAAGGCTGAGGTACTTAATGCCTTCTTTGTCTCAGTCTTTAAATGTGATGCCCATCTGCAAGAAGGGCTGGAAAGAGGATTCGGGGAACTACAGGACTGTTAGTCTGACCTTCATGCCAGGGAAGGTTATGGACCAGATCATCTTGAGTGCCATCACACAGCATGTACAGGACAACCAGGCAATAAGGGGCAGTCAGCATGGGTTTATGAAAGGCAGGTCCTGCTTGACTAACCTGATCTCCTTCTGTAACAAAATGACGTACATAGTGGATAAGGGAAAAGCTGTGGATGTTGTCTACATGGACACTGTGAGTGCGCATTGGTGGCTCGTGTCCAGTTTTTCATCCACTGGTACACCGAAGTCTTTTTCCTCAGAGATGCCCAAAGGAGGCTGTGACNGCTGACTACTGCCAGAAAAGACAATAAAAAATGCCTCTATAAATACATTAGCAACAAAGGATGGAGAGTCTCCTTAGCCCTCCTTTTGTTGGATCCAGAGGGAAACATAGTGACCAAGGATGAGGAAAAGGCTGAGGTACTTAATGCCTTCTTTGTCTCAGTCTTTAAATGTGATGCCCATCTGCAAGAAGGGCTGGAAAGAGGATTCGGGGAACTACAGGACTGTTAGTCTGACCTTCATGCCAGGGAAGGTTATGGACCAGATCATCTTGAGTGCCATCACACAGCATGTACAGGACAACCAGGCAATAAGGGGCAGTCAGCATGGGTTTATGAAAGGCAGGTCCTGCTTGACTAACCTGATCTCCTTCTGTAACAAAATGACGTACATAGTGGATAAGGGAAAAGCTGTGGATGTTGTCTACATGGACACTGTGAGTGCGCATTGGTGGCTCGTGTCCAGTTTTTCATCCACTGGTACACCGAAGTCTTTTTCCTCAGAGATGCCCAAAGGAGGCTGTGACCCTGTGGGAGGCCCACACTAGAGCAGGCTTCTGTCAGGACCTGTGGACCAATGGGGCACCCACTCTTGGAGCAGTCTGTTCCTGAAGGACTGCACCCTGTGGAAGGGACCCGGGCTGGTACAGTTTGTGAAGAACTGCAGCCTGTGGGAAGGACTCACGTTGGAGAAGTTAATGGAGGACTGTCTCTCGTGGGAGGGACCCCATGCTGGAGCAGGGGAAAGGGTATGAGGAGTCCTCCCCCTGAGGAGGAAGGAGCAGCAGGAACAACATGTGATGGACTGACCACAACCCTCATTTCCCGTGCCCCTGTGCTGTTGTGGGGGATGAGGTAGAGAAAACTGGTAGTGAAGTTGAGGCCAGGCAGAAGAGGGAGGTGTTTTAGGGTTTATTTTTTTATTTCTCATTATCCTCCTCTGATTTGATTGGTTATAAATTTAACTAATTTCCCCAAGTAAAGTCTCTTTTGCCTGTGTTGGTAATTGCTGAGTGATCCCCCTGCCCTTATCTTGACTCACAAGCTTTTTGTTATATTTTCTCTCCCCTGTCCAGTTGAGGAGGGAAGTGATAGAGCAGCTTTGGTGGGCACCTGATGCCCAGCCAGGGTCAACCCACCACACTCTACTTCAGAATGTGTCTACTGCAGAAGTCATTCATAAAGTATTCATCTTCCATGTTATTTTAAGGCTATTATTTATGAACTTCCCCAGGGAAATGCGAGAATGACTAGCCTTCTTCTGTCTTTAGCCTCTTAATACTGTCTCTGTAAAAGGATATGTCACAGGTTGTTAAGTTCACAAATGGCAAAAGGAGGTTGGAAAGCCAGGAGAGTACACCATGCCACTGGAAGTATGACAACCAGTCTTGCTGTATTGCATTGCTACATTTCTCGTACTTGCCTATAACCCTGTGAAACTATTATGAAAATATCATTCAGCTGGTGACAGGAAAGTATGCATTTCCTCCATCCTTAATTAGAAGCTGCCTAACAGATTCAATAGAGGGTAGTTTTGGAAACTATTTTGGGGTAAATTTCTGCAGTGTTTTAATACAACTAATAGTACATAAACAAATCATCCTATTGATTCAAATGGATTACTTGTGTGAGTATGTTATTGGTATGACTGTGGTTGACTCAAGGATTTTAGTTTTCTTTCGGCCTCAAGAGTGACTTTTCACCTTGATAGCAGAGAATTTGTTCTAAATAAATACTTTACCCACAACAGAAAATCTGTAGGAAATATTTTGTTATATTGGATTTGCAATAAATGTAAATCCTTTATGCATAGCAATTGTAGTCCTATTTTCTCTACTTTCCAGTATTAATTATTAAAACAAAAATTGAAGGGGGAAAATCAAGTTCTTACAGTTTATTTGCTACCATTTCTAGAACCTCCAGCTAAAATAATTAGGGAAATGATTAAATGCTTTGAGCAAAATGAAAATATTTTAAATATTTGCCTTAAACTGTTTTGTAATTGACATTCACAGAAGAGCAATTATTGTTTTCCCTTGGCACTTGTATTGTAGAGCTGCCTGTGCATTTTTAGATTTCTCAATGTAGAAGTATGAATATAAAGTACAATACACTAAAAGTGCTGGTGATTTGATTCAATGCAAAAAAGAAATTGGACAAAGAAAGCATTTTGTAGATAACATGTAGAATTGGGTGTATAGTGACCTATATTTCAGTCCCAGTTTCCATTTTTTCTTATAACATTCAAGGCAGTCTCTGGGCAATTTCATCGTCCTGTAAAAAGGGTGAAGAAATTGCCCACAGTAATCAGAAAGAGATTTGACCCTTTTGCCGCAGTCATGTATGCTGTTATGGAAAGAGGAAGCGTGAAAGTTGTCCATGCTTTATTTTTAATAATGAGCTCAAACACAATCTGAGGACAAAAATACTAATCAGCCTGGATGTTCACTGGCAGATAAGGGTTGAGGCTTAGAGTTCTGCAACAACCCAGATGTTTTCAAGGAATCTTAAGTCATTGATGTTTGGACCCGGAATAGCAAGGAACTGTCTCCATGCCACCTTTCTAAAGGGCTTTATGAACTGTGTGTTATTAATAAGTTTTTGTCTTTTCTGTTTTCTGGATTGCAGAAAATAATTAGTAGACATAAATAATACAGGGAAAATGATGGAAGGTGAGATTTTTAGATGATGCTACAGATAGGACAGATATGAACATCTTTAAGAAGTCTGGCTAAATTAAAGGAACATTACATTGTAGTCTTTCATCTGGACAGATTTAGTGCTGGGTAATGAACATTGCTTATATAATCTTGTTTATTAGGTAGCTTGTATATCTATTTTTAGAAGAGGGTTTATGGAGGAAAGATGATGTTGAGAGAAGCAATAAACAAAGACAACTGGAATAATATACTGCTCAGTAGCTGAAGTGATTAAAAGAAACTGAGGTCTTGATTCAGTAGCAGAAAAGAAATGCGTATTTTGTAGACTCTACCCCAGAATTAAATGCAATTATATAAAGTACTCAGAGATACTGCTTCAGTTTTAGACCTGGCTTCCTTGAAAATCTTGAAATGTGTGAAATGTGTAGCCTTCTATTCTGCTTTCTCTATGCACTTGGTTTTCTGTTTGTTTGTATGTTTTTAAATTATTCCTATTTTCCTGAAATTAGAAAATTAAAAAATACAGACAAAGTATGTCTCTTGCATAACTTCCATCCTGTTTGTTTTCTCTGGGCTGCCTCCATTAGACTAAACAAGTATTGCCAAAACGAGTTCTATTCTTTTGGAACAAAAATTTAGGCTGCAGTAATATACTTTCAGTATATTCCCTTGCTATTAGGAGACAACAGTGTCTAAAAACACTTTAGCATCAGCAAACTTGAAAGACACTGTCTCTTTTCCTAATTCAGAGCTGGCACCTGGAGGGCAGAATACGGAATCCTTGGGTTTATTATAAAGGGCTTTATTGCTGGGGGCAAGTGATGATATTTGGACTCATTTCCAGGCTTGTAACAATTGGGCAATGTTATCCTTGAATGTTCACAGTTTTGCACTATGCGTAAACTTTTGAAGACAAACTCAGACACTCCTATTGAAACATTTGTAGAAGCAGTATTTTGAAAATATCTTTTGTTAATTATAAAAGCTGAGCAGAAAACCTTTAAACCAATGCTGTATTTTGAATATCCCAAGTATCTGTTGTTTTAACCTCATGTTTCTCTTTGAATTTGCATGTACCCTATTTTAAGTGAACATAGCAAAGCTGTTTCAAAAAGTTCTTACTACTAGAAATAACAAAAGCTAAGTAAATACAGGGGTTGAGGGTTTTTTAGTCACATAAGTAAAATGTAGAATATTTGATAGGATAAATACAGCTGAAAAATAAATTAAATATGGACATTAAATGAACTACTAAATGATCTAGTATAAAACTGTCTCACCAAAAGAATACCATTCCTAACAACACTAATAATGAGCTCTTAAATACCACTTGTTAGCTATAGACTTCAAAACAATATCCTGCTCTCCTTACTACTGGTGGAAAAAGTGCCTTTTCATTCTGACAATGAAAGTAAAACTGTCATCAAATCACAACTTTTTAAAAAATAGATAGATATCCCCAGTATAGAGTAGGAATGGATAATAGCTGCATAGAAATGCAAAGCAAAGGAAAAACACACATCTGCACAGGTTTTATAGCACTTCTGCCACCTGCTTCCTAGAGCTCCATAAATTTCTGTTAATCAGTGGCAGAACAATGAGGTGGCTGATTCTTTGCTCTTAAAGAAAAATATAAATGAAACAATAGAAATGTAGACCGAATGAATAAGTCCCCATTTAGAAATGGGAACCTAAGGAGAAAAAAAAGAGTTGCCTGTCACAATGAAGCTACTGAGGTGAGCACTGTGTCAGGTGGTGTTTGTTGGGCTTCATTTTTCCCTTTTGAATTGCAGTGACGCTAGATGCACTTAGAATTAAAGTGAAACAGATAGTCTGTTCTCAAACTCATTAGCAGCAAACTAGCTAGGATCTCAAAAATTTGTCTTACAAATTACCTACTTCTGAAAGAGGAGGTAAAATTAGGGAACTGTTTCGTCTCCAAAATATGACTGGAGAAGATTGTAGAATCATAGAATACCAGGTTGGAAGGGACCTCAAGGATCACCTAGTCCAACCTTTCTTGGCAAAAGCACAGTATAGACAAGATGCCCAGCACCCTGTCCAGACGAATCTTGAAAGTGTCCAATGCTGGGGAATCCACCACTTCCCTAGGGAGATTATTCTAATGGCTGACTGTTCTCATTGTGAACTTCTATGTGAGAAGCAAGTCCATCAATGCATCATTCCTGGTTGGCACATATAACACTTGTATGAGGAAGCAATCCTCTACAAATTCCAGGACCTTGATGGATGTCAGCTGCTGTCTTGTTTTTCTAATAGATGTCTGGGTAGTTGAAGTCACCCATAAGAACCAGGTTCTGTTAACCCGAAGCTTGCTTGAGTGACCCAAATATTGCTTTGTTGCCTAACTGTCTTGGTTTGGAGGTTGGTAGCAGATGCCCACTGGCAGATTTGCCTTGGAGATAACCCCTCTGATCTTGACCCAGAGGCATTCAGTAGGGCTTCCACAATTACCACAGTTGAATTCTATACTTTTGACGTTCTCTTTAACATACAGTGTGACTCCTCCTTTTCTTCCCTGCCTGTTTTTATGAAACAGTCCTTAGCTATCCATTTTGATCCACCAGTCTTGTGAGTTGTCCCACCATATTTCACTTATTCCTGTGATATCATAACTTTCTATCTGAGCGCGGAGCTCCAGTTCCTCCTGTTTGTTCCCCAGGCTGCATGCATTGGTATACATATTCTCAAGGTGGTTAGTCTTCTGATTCTTATCTTGGGAGGCAGCTAAGGAGCATTTATTGCTGCTCTGGTTGGCCTGGCTTATTCCCCAGTTGGTTGCAATGGTATGAGCATTTCCACTTTGGACCCTGCCCCCCAGGTCCTTCAGTTTAAAGCCTGCCTCACCAAGTTGGCCAGCCTGCTGCCAAAGATTACCTTGCCTCTTCTAGACAGGTGGATCCCATGCCTCCCTAACAGGCTACAGTCATTGAAGAATGTCCCATTGTCATAAAAGCCAAAACCCTCACAACAGCACTATCCACGAAGCAAGCCAGAAGTTGACTTGCATTATACATCTATTTCTAGCTCCACCCCTTCCTCTTAACTGTTAAAATGGAAGAAAAGATAGCTTTGGGCAGTGATACTTTTTCCTTGCACCTCTGGGGCTTTGTAGTTTTCCTTGATTCTGCCCAGGTGCTGGCTTGCAGTGTCATTCATGAAAGAGTAGCAATGCATAGTAGTCTACGCTCTTGACAAGTTGTGGCACCTTCTTGGCAACATCTCAGTCCTTAGCTCCCAGAAGGCAGCATACCTCCCGTGACTCCCCTTCAGGCCAGCAGATNACCACAGTTGAATTCTATACTTTTGACGTTCTCTTTAACATACAGTGTGACTCCTCCTTTTCTTCCCTGCCTGTTTTTATGAAACAGTCCTTAGCTATCCATTTTGATCCACCAGTCTTGTGAGTTGTCCCACCATATTTCACTTATTCCTGTGATATCATAACTTTCTATCTGAGCGCGGAGCTCCAGTTCCTCCTGTTTGTTCCCCAGGCTGCATGCATTGGTATACATATTCTCAAGGTGGTTAGTCTTCTGATTCTTATCTTGGGAGGCAGCTAAGGAGCATTTATTGCTGCTCTGGTTGGCCTGGCTTATTCCCCAGTTGGTTGCAATGGTATGAGCATTGCCACTTTGGACCCTGCCCCCCAGGTCCTTCAGTTTAAAGCCTGCCTCACCAAGTTGGCCAGCCTGCTGCCAAAGATTACCTTGCCTCTTCTAGACAGGTGGATCCCATGCCTCCCTAACAGGCTACAGTCATTGAAGAATGTCCCATTGTCATAAAAGCCAAAACCCTCACAACAGCACTATCCACGAAGCAAGCCAGAAGTTGACTTGCATTATACATCTATTTCTAGCTCCACCCCTTCCTCTTAACTGTTAAAATGGAAGAAAAGATAGCTTTGGGCAGTGATACTTTTTCCTTGCACCTCTGGGGCTTTGTAGTTTTCCTTGATTCTGCCCAGGTGCTGGCTTGCAGTGTCATTCATGAAAGAGTAGCAATGCATAGTAGTCTACGCTCTTGACAAGTTGTGGCACCTTCTTGGCAACATCTCAGTCCTTAGCTCCCAGAAGGCAGCATACCTCCCGTGACTCCCCTTCAGGCCAGCAGATGGGCTCCTCAGTGCCCCTTAAAAGAGTGTAACCCATTATGAGCACTCATTATTTCTTTTTGCAGTATCCATGGCATGCTACTTGTGCAGTTTCTTCTTGCAGACCTTTCTCGTGGATGTCTACAGCTATTGAATCTTCATACCTGGTTTTGGTTGTAATGCTGGAGGGTGGGAACTGAAGGAGAGTCCTGCTTTTTTATGTGTCACCAGGGTCCAAGGTGCTTCATTCTCTATAGTGTGCACTACAAGAGCATGTTTCTCAAACCACCTCTATATCTTGGTCTTCACCCCTCTGTAACTTCAGCCTTTTAACTGTTACCTGCCACCTGACGCAACTGACCATCAAATTGTGCACTTCTTATGCTCCCTTTTTACAGTGTTTACACAAAGTCCTCATGAAGATGCATTTACAGAAAAGGGAAATTTAAATAATTTGTTTCAGAATAGGGTTCCCAATGATTACAAAAGGAGTATAGCAAACAATTCTGAAATATAATATATAAAACGCAACATCAACAGGGTTTGGATTCTCTCCTTTTTAAGTACTAAATTTTACCCAAAGATTTTCATTGAGGATAAAATCAATATATAGATTGAAATCTATATAGAAATCTGGAAAATTCCAAAGAAATTTTAAAAAGCAGGGTTTTTTTTCTTTGAATTAAATGTAATAATATCCCATTTCCCATCATACTTTCTCTACTGTAATTAATAACTCATGAGCCTGTTTTTTCACTGCTAACTATCTCCCAGTATTCTCCACTCTTTGTTTATCTTGGGACTTCCTACAGCTTTTTAAGTTTTAATGACTCTACTCTCTGTCATAATTTCTACCAGAAATTCATCATAATACTCATCACTTACACGACTTACAACAATACCAGTATAAGGTTGGAATGTGTCATCTTAGTGGATGATGTCATACATAGCTAATGAGAAAATGAAAGTCCAATCTGAAAAAATTCTATGCTGTGTAAATTTAAATTCTGATTTTTTTATAATATCATAACATACACTTAAACAGCAGCAGCTATGTACATATAGCCTGAATTTCCACTGTTTTTTGACTGAATCCCTAAAGGAAACAACAAAAAAGGATATTCAGTTTATAGATATTTATAAAGAACACTGCAAGAAATTATATGAAAATAATCTTCCTAAAATAATTCTTGTAGGATTTCTTGGGCATTATAGTCTAATTAATAATAATAAAAAAGAGTATTGAGATATGATTGTACTGTGAAAGTATAATCTTTCTCTATTCCATTTGATTTAATACCAAAATCAATCGTGAAATACTGATTTTAAATTTTGGGCTATAGGTGCGTTTTGAAGAAGATTAAAATTAGCTATAGGCAGATTTTTAGTTAGTCCTTAGTTATAATTTGGGATTGATAATACAAAAACGTTCTGATAAATCAGTGCTGGGCAATGCTATTCAATATTTTGAGTCACATAAGTGTGAGTGTAAGATCTTTAGGGCTTTTAAGAAAGATAGACTGCTCTGGGCATACATATGTAGGGTACTAAAGAGGGAATTTAAATGACAGGAAATAAAAAGATCACAGCTAAACAAACATCTTCCTGATACAGCCATAGTCAAAATATCTTGGAATAAAAAACCCCCAACCTAACTGTACAGTTTGGGACACTCTGTACTAGAAACGCAGGGCTGAGAGAAGAGATTTAAGGCACTTTTAAGAACATAATCTTATCCCTAATGCCTGCTTTGCATCTCTACCAATTGCATGATGACTAAGATAGGCTGTACACACTCCTGGCAAAGGTAATCCAGCACATAGGTTCAGACACATTCAGTCCCACATGTTTCAGCCACACCTAAATTTGCACTCTCTGATTCTCCATTTACATGACAGATTAATCTGACCACAAGTTAATCTTCCAGTATAGAACAGGAAAGGCCAGTGACATGGGGGCTCAGTGTCCTTCTGTGTGTAGCCTTTGGTAAGACAGGAACTAGTGCAGTTCTGTAAGGATATGAAAATACTAGAATTCAATAAAAGGTCATGAAAATGCCTGGAAAAAAATACAGTCTTGGAGCATACGTATGTGTATGTATATATAAGTATATCCATTGTCTGTACAACTTTGCACTTAAAATTAGATGCATGTCTTGGAATAACAGTCTTAAATTTTGGAACAGCATTATGGTAGATGAGGTAGATTTGTCATGTCAAGAACCTGTAGCAGTAATAGATACTGAAGAGTTATGCTGTATATTTTCTGTAAGAAGTTCTAAATTCTCTACATGCAGCAAATCAGACTAAAACAGAGTATTGATCCGTTCTTGGCAGTTATGAAGGAACAGGGCAACTAATTCTTACTTGCTAAGACTATTTTGTAGCCAACAAAAAGTAATAGTACCCTATAAAGAAAGGGAGGGTAGAAGAAGTGCTGATTTTGGGTCCATATATCTCCCTGTAATTGCCTGAAAGCTTCAGTTTAGTAAGCACGTTTTTAGTAAAAGCAATATATTCTCCTCCTCCTTTGCCTTCTCCTCCTCCTTTGCCTTCTCCTCCTCCTTTGCCTTCTCCTCCTCCTTTGCCTTCTCCTCCTCCTTTGCCTTCTCCTCCTCCTTTGCCTTCTCCTCCTCCTTTGCCTTCTCCTCCTCCTTTGCCTTCTCCTCCTCCTTTGCCTTCTCCTCCTCCTTTGCCTTCTCCTCCTCCTTTGCCTTCTCCTCCTCCTTTGCCTTCTCCTCCTCCTTTGCCTTCTCCTCCTCCTTTGCCTTCTCCTCCTCCTTTGCCTTCTCCTCCTCCTTTGCCTTCTCCTCCTCCTTTGCCTTCTCCTCCTCCTTTGCCTTCTCCTCCTCCTTTGCCTTCTCCTCCTCCTTTGCCTTCTCCTCCTCCTTTGCCTTCTTTCCTGCTTTCCTTCCTTATTTAAAAGCACCAGAAAGAAGCATTCCTTTTTTTTTTTAACAAGGTAATACAATAACAGTAGTGTGTCATTCTTGTGCTGCTTTACTACTATACCACATTAAACCCTTGAAAACAAGAATAAAGTAGTATTTCATTAGTACGTATATGACCAAGTATTTTACATTAGTGTGTACGTTAGTCTTTGACTAGGCAGACTCCAGTCATCCCTTTTGTAAAATATAGGTATAAAAGTGCTTATATCTGGCTGTAAAAAGCATTACAATGTCAGTTGTTAAGGAAGTATTAGTAGTTGTATTCCAGGAATTGCTACAATCATGCTACTCTGTTTATTCATTCTTTTTATTATTAATTTATCAGTTCTTTTTTCAAGTATTTAACTTGCACATTTTTTCTAGTTGATAGCATTACATTCGAGTTGGTGAAAATTTTACCTATTTTATGGATACTATATAATTTTCAAACTGTAGGTCCATAAATGAAAAATATAAAATTGCAGGAATGTGTCAGTCTATAAAATACTTTCAGATAGATTTAATGTATTTCATGATTAAAACTGATGGGTAACAAAGTTCCAAATGTGCAATATTGAGCATCAAATTTCTAGACCATATTTATCTGACAAACACGTTTCTGCTAAGTAAATCGATGTGAATTTTAATGACTCATTTACTTTATATTGAATTCCCCAGAGAATGATCATAACTTGTTATAGTCTCTTCTCAGTTCAGGGTTGCTGATATCACAGTGTAAGACCATAAACCCACAGTTGCTCCTCTCCTACATAAATTTTTTTATTTGCCCAAACCCAGATTACCTCAGAATTGCATCTTAGTTCTGGTATCTCTCAGCCAGACAAAGCTTTTCCCTTTTTCTTTTTAGACATTATTATTAAAATGGGCACTTATATATGGAATTATATATTTTTTAACTAATTGTAATTATTAAAGTAATACCAAAAAACGGAGTTTATGGAATACTAATTTTTTGTACTTGGTTGTGGAGAAGTAGAATCATTATTGGTTCCAGACAACAAATAATGTTTATTTAATTAGACATTATTTCTGTACAAGTAGAGCAAACAAAATGAGAAAAGCAAATGTCTTGAGTTCCTCATATATAAAGGAGGTGGAGAATGGGAAGACATAAATTAAATTACATTAAGATCAAGAAGCAGCTTACTTTATTAGGGACTTTAATTGGGCCACACAGGGTGTATCTACAAATGTAAATAAATGTGACACTGTGTAATGAATAACTTGCAAAGCTAGCTACAGAAATCTGTTTCTTTGGGACCATACTGTTAGCTTCATAGATCTTCTACCAAGACAGGTAAGACTGAGTCAGTATATATTTACTCAGAGATTCCTTCTTACTCAGGACTGTGTCCTGGCATTAGATAGAAGAGACGGATAGATTCTTCCCTTTGAAAGTGTCTCTGAAAAACTCGAGTGTTGCCAAATATCTTGGATAACATAAACTGTCTTTTTCTTTTGCTATCTTCACACTTCTGAAGTGTCTTCTCAAGGAAGAGAGGACTTAGCATTATGATATGTTTGCTGTGTGACCTTGAATATGGTAGTAAACTTACAGGGCCTTTTTAGGTTTCATGGCTTGCTAAAGTTCTTCGGAAGGTCTCTGTACGGTAGAGGAAATCAAACTCTATCTATGCAGAATCTTGGAGAAATCTCTAAAGTTCTCACCCTCTGGATCATGGTTGGGCATCATTGTGGCGGGACAATCCTAGACATGAGCTATTAGATGTGCAGCCTGCAAGTTAATAGATCAGGGAGCAAAGAGGCAAGTAATTTGCCAGTGCAGACTTCACCTGTATAGCTGGTGCCATATCCTATGTGAAAGGCTGATAGAGTACAGCTGTGCCTCTATGTTTATGACAACTGCCTGTTTCAACAGTGCTCAGCAACTGGTAGGGAAAATGTCAACTGTGCAGGAAGAGATAAATAGACTCCATGCAGTTGACCTGCATATGCAGGGAATAACTTCATGTAGCACATTAAGCAGGCTCAGTGCCTTGCATTTCCTGGGTATACAAAAAGATGAGCAGACGTGATTTATTTGGCTATAGCTATCATAGATATCAACACTTAAAATGAATGCTGGTTATTAATTGCCTATGTATGTAGT
>VXBO01007013.1:48209-60040 GCA_013400135.1 Rhinoptilus africanus
TAGTCCATAATTACTGGTCATTCTCAAATAAGCGTGAAGGAATGTGAAGTCATTTTCACAGAATGTATTATGCTGTGCACATGGCAGATGACATAATCACTATGAAAGCAGATTTTATAAAGGAATGAATGCTAATTTCTTCAGGGACAGAGGAAATAATTCATTTTATTAAATGGCTTGTTAAATCTATTCTGCCAATGCTTTTATCTGTTTGTTTGGCTTGGTAGTAGAGCATGCTAAAAGTGCATTTAGACAGGATTTTAAATAAGGACTGGGTTTTTCTACTTTAATACATTCAAAGGAATGGCTTCCATTTCAAATAGTCCTATTGTTTACACTGACCCTTTTCATGGAGACAGTTGCTACACAGTCCTTGTAAATAGATTACCATATGATCTTAAATTAATGAACAATGTGGACTTTGATAGGAGTGGGTAAAACTCAAATGTTTGAACTTGTATAAGAATATAAATCCTATAGTGAGAAGTCAAAGCCTATTCAAATATTGCATGATTTATATACTAGAAGAGCAAGATTTCTCTGTTTCCTTCTTCTAGTATCAATGAGTAATATGTTTGTCTTGAAGATGCATAACAAAGGAAAAATAGACAAGTAAAATTTATCTTTCTCTGGAAAAATTCCACACTTGAAGACATTACTATGCTAAAAAGAATTATTATGCATACGTAGGACAATACTAATGCCAGAATGCTATGCTCTAGAGATGCCCGATTCATTATTTTTCAACAATGCATACATATTGTACTGAATATGATCCAATGTAAAATCAAGCTAATGAAGGGTAAAGAATATGAGAGTGATCCCTCAGTATTTGTGAAAACGTTTACCAGCTTTACAGTTCGGTGTCGTTGTAGACCATTGACCTGATTTCTCATCCATTTAAAACCACAAAAAGTCAGCTACTTTTTGAACCTGGACCTCCTATATGAAGTAACTTTATGTATCTTTGGGGAAAATGTTCTTATTTCTTCTTGTTTTTTTACTTTTGGAGCCATAGTCCTAAGGAGTATTGATCCACTCAGTGATGTAATAAATTCAGTTGTGGATATTAGGACTATAGCACTCAGCTGATAAGGTCTGAACCTGCAGAAGTTTGCCCATCAACTGGACTATATTATGGTATTCAATTCACTCATTCTGAAACTATTTGATGCATGCTATTATAGTACCCGTTAATCTCAGTAACATCCCATGCTATGTTCCTACTTCATGCTCATCTTGAATATGTAATTAATCACAAAATTATCCCTTGCCAAAGCAATATAATCAGATTACAGACTATGGCATCTCAGGAAACACTGCAAAGACAAAGCTACAAATCGCCACTAAAAATGCCTTGTTAGAGTTATCTATTTATAGATTTGGGTGTTTCTGAGAAATACAATAAATTTTCATTGCAAGACCTAGTTTTAAGATTCTTGTCTCTCATGTCCAAAAGAGCAGGATGCTTAAAAAAAACTCAGGCAGTTTTAATGCACAGTGAATGTCAGTCGTTGATAGTCTAACTGTCCTTAGACAAGCTAATCAATCTTCTAATAGGGCACCCATGACTTCAGGGTATTTCCTTGTGTGTATTAATAATGATATTCAGCTTGCCAATACTTATGAAAAAGTATTGAAGTTCTTTGCAAAAGATGTCAGTGTCATTAATCCACTCTGCAGGTAAAAAAGCGCCAGCCAATACAAAAAAGGGACTTGCCATGGCTGCACAGCAACTGCAAAGACAGGAATGGAACTTAATCCTGGTCCCCAGTGCAGAGAGCACAGAACTCTGTTCATTTCTTGTGTTTTCACTGACCTTTGAGCTAGGAAATATGTACATTTATTGCACCATAGATACTTCTAGATGGAGAAATTAGTCCAGAAGTAGAAAACGTTATCCAAAAGTGGAGTCAAGATGACAGCTGGAATGCATTCTTCCCATGCACATTTCCTGATGCTAATCAGTTTAGCATGTGGGCACACTGTTTTTCAAAGAACTATTTATGAAGCTAGTTCTCCATGCAAGTGTTTCAACACCAGCACCATCAGCCAGTCCTGCCCTTCAGTGTCACTTCCAGAACCATTGGGTTTGAAAATGGTGTATCTGGAAATTATTATTGTGAGGTGAATAGAACTAAATTAATACTGTCATTGCTGCTTGGAAAGAATGTGGCAGTGCTTAATAACTGTGCTAGTGCCTTCCAAATTCTCTCATAAATTGTTCCAACCAGTAGCTGTCACTATTACTATAATTGCAAAGTAGGTTTGCTGTTACATTAGTGGTATTTCAGTGTCACTTTGGAATGACATGAAATGGCATAGGATAGAATGAGTTAGTAACTTTATATTATTGATTTTAGTAGAGCCTTTTTTTCCTTACAGTAGCATAATGAAGAATTAGGAGACATTGAGTCAGATCCTCTGAATTATATTTACTAGGAAAAGAGTTAGAGATTACAAACATGCTTTAAATACATCACTGTAGCTACTGAATTTCATGCATATTTACTGACACCCTTATAATGAGTTGAGTGTAGATTTGACTTAAATCTATAGTATCCTACCCTGAAATAAAAAAAGACATGGTAGAAACAGCACTAGAGTACTGGGAAGGAACAGGTAAATGTAATAGTGACTGTCACAGTTCTAGCTCAGTTGAGTCCTCTTCCTGGGAGCAGTTGGCATCTTTAAAAGATGTATGTTTTGGGTAAATAGAATCAGATGGATTAACTCAAGCTTCATTACTGAACTAAGTAAACTTTCCAGATTTGTCTTGAAGCAGTAGTGTTCACACGCATCTCTCCACTAGCAATAGTGTGGGAGAAAGAGAACTCCCAGAGGAATGGATAACAACATGAAGGCTGCTAATATCTTCAACCAGCACAGCTGTTTACAGAATGAACATCTGCCTATAGACTCCCCTTCTAAAATTTTACAGTAATGAAGAAACAGTTAAATTGCTTTTAATGTGATTTTAGACAACAACGGGAAAAGGACGGTCAAGCTTATTTTAAAATCATGAGGATGTAATTTTTGATACAGCTCAGGGAGAGCTTTTGGAAAAGATGCTGAAATCTTGCATTTCTTCTCAAACCAGGACAACTTTTTGTAGCTGTGATGTTTACCTTTTTCACGATCCAGCTGGTTTATCAGGCAAACCTGGACTTGGTAGTTTTCTTTCTAACTTGCTTGTAGATGAGAACTAATAACAACTCTAAAATTACTTTCTATTTATTATCAAATTATGCTCACTTTCTTTTTTAATTGCATAATATGTTCAAATTTCAAAGTCTCCCAGCATAATGCAGGGTGCTTTTAGAGGGAGCTTTATTTTTGTGGATATTCCAGCCACAGGCACATCCCATAGTCTTGTTGGTGAACCTTAAAATGTATTAGTCATTTGACTGAAGCAACTGGAATCTGGTGGAAATGATAAAATCTTCCTTAACAAAATTATCTATCTACAAAGTAACCAATATATCATGGAAAGGTAGAGTAACTAAATGTCCATACTTGGAGGAAAAGAGCATGTCAGTGTTTCATCAGTCAAACAGATCTCTGGTATTTCCAAGCCTACTAAAATCAGAATAGATGAATGTTTGACTATGTCAGCCTCTCATCATACTGTTGTTGTGAATCAGGACATTACTGCTACCTTTCACTGTCCAAAAGTTGCTGAGAAACATATATATTCAAAACAGATGGGACTCTGTATTATTCCTAATGTTCACAGTTGACTTTTATTTTCCTTTTTTTTCTTTTTCTTCTTTTGGGAGGAGGGAGAGAGAATTATTTCTTTTTCCTTCAAGTAGATCCTTTGAGATAAAGGAGGAGCAGTTTCTTCCATTCAGACCAATGAACTGATGTAATCATTTCACTATCGTTATGGGTTCTGACTTCAGTAGTAGTTGTAAAAAATTGCATACTGTCTGCATTCCATCCTACAAAATAATTCCGAGTTGCTTTATTAACAAAAGTCTTTTAGGATGAGATTTTTTTAAAATGGCTTCTTTTTTTTTTTATAATTAATTGGTGGGTTAGCTTGATATAACCTTTAACTTACAAAAATACAAACCAGGGGACTACCTTTAAGTAATTTGCTTTTACATTTTCTTTTTCCTTGATTCAAACATTTTACATTAATAGTGTTATATTTGCACACCCTTCTTTGAAGAAGTCTCTGACATACCTAATTGAGAAGCCCACAGAGACTCAAACTGTTGTTGTTATGAGGTCATTCTGGTGCATATTGCTCTTATGAGGTGGACAGAATTGTTTTTGCTATTCTCAGTCTATGTCTTCTGTTTAATATTAGTGTTAAGGATCCGTTTCTACATTGCTGCTCTTTTTTTCTTCAGTTTTGGCAAACAGCGAAGGTTTATGGTACACATATGAGATCATTTATTGAGTGTTATAAGAAACACATTCTGCATGTAACTTGATACAGGGGCTACTATGGTAGATACATTTTGATTTTAAGTGGTAAATAAGCATAGTATAACCCACATAACTTGTCAATGTGTAAGTTAAGTTGCTTGAGAACTAGACAAGGTTACACACTGGGCTATTCCTTTTTTTTTTTAATTGAACTGGTAAATTAGCATGTGAAAATCCACATAATCTGTCAGTGTGTAGGTTAAAATTACTTGTGAACTGGTCTATGATACACACTGGGCTATTTAAGTTATTTTTAAAAATTGCGTTGGTAACGGATAACTCTATTTTGTACATTGGAGCTGTTGAATCCTTATCCTGTTGACTTTGGCTCCTTTCCTCTCACACCACCCAGCCCAGACTGTGTGTTGAAGGAGCTAGCACTCTCTAAAGGCAAATGAATCATAAAAAAGGTACTCCTAGATTTTTTTAACTCAAACGTGTTATTCAAAGCCCCACATCTGAAGTTGAAGGTGACTTAAAGAAGGAATTGCATCCAATTTCTATTTAAGAAAGCTTGAGGCCTCCATGTATCTTGTTGCTTTCCTTAAATTCTAGAGTTTGATTTCCACATTAAACAAATTGGTGAATGTGATGCCTTCATAGCTTTTGTCCCCCATCTCATCAAAATAAATTTTCTTTCCTTATGATTGTAGGATTGGACTCTGAGTAGAACACAACTGCACTTTAACTAGAGTTTCAACAACCTCTTTGTGGGCTTTGAGTTTTTAACTCCACTGAATTTCATCCTCTTATCTGGCAGCTATTCCCCTTTGTTATTTTTTTTCCCCCCTTTTCCGTTTTATAGCAGATTTAGGATTCATGAAAAATCCAAGATTGATAAGGCTTTGGGAAGAAGAAATAAGAGTAGATACAGCACAGAAGTAGGAACACAAGCCCCCCTAGCAGCTCTCGTACCAGAACAGCTCACGTGTGACCTGCTTGAGATCACCTTAGAGTTGCCGGGATCTCTCTGCTGAGGCAACCAAACCCTGCCTGTTTGACGGGCTCCTTTTTTTCAGGGGAGACAGCTTCACATCTGCGAGCGAAGCCACTGTCTCATTCAACACAGTCCACTGCACAGTCAGATTGATAGGGATTTTGTTTAATATTTATCAAACCAGGCTAGAATTGATTAATAAAGAGTGATAAAACTTTTTATCCCAGTCAGCTCTCTACTCCCTCACACCAACTTTTCACCTCAGATTTTATGGAACACCTGTCTTATTTCGTTGTTTTTCTTGCATAAAGTTTCTGTATGTTTTTCCTAGAAATTCTGGACAAGAATATGGTGTGGATCTGCACAGATGGCAAAGGTATTCTGGATATGCTGCAGTTGCTGAGTAGGTGGCTCCGGACTCTACATCACACATGTGGTGAGGTCAGGATGTCCAAGATGCCCACAGAGAGTGGTTGTTTCCCCATGACTTTCAGACATCTGTTGTTTTCATTGGAGCTGCTGGTACTGTTTCTGCAGGAGTGCTAGATACTAGAAAACCTAGCCAAGTTCACTCTTTACCAGGCACTCAAAACCGTCAGGCCAAAATGAGGGAATAATCAGGATGTATGGTAGTGCAGTCTGAGATGTTAGATATGGGCATAGGTCTAGCTAGCACTTTGAAGGATTCACTCCATGCTATGAGAAAGCTGCGTGTTGTAGAACTAGATGACTTCTTGCTATTCTATTCTTACTTAATCTGATAAAAGCAATTTCTGTTTTACTCATCACATAAGGTTTTCTTATCCTAGCTTTGACACCATGTTGATGATGAAGTGTCTTTGATTTCCTGCCCTCCTACCCCAATTTCTTTCAGCTTTTAAAGTTACAATACATGCACTATTTCCTCCTGGTATTTAGAGAAGTTAGAAACAGCTTAAAACCCACCTATCTTGGGCTATATATGGAACTTGCACAAAATACACTTCATTTGCTGTTGATGAGTTATACCTATGAACCTGCATGTTGATGTACCTCATAGCTTCTGGTTATCTACTGAATGTTCATGGTGTTTGAGGGTGACAAGCTAAAGCCATAGGGTAGAGTATAGGCACGCAGCCACTAATCCCACTCTTTGTAGGGAAAATACTTCCTTCTTCTTTCCTTCTTATTTTGGTGTGCATCCAGGGCACTTGAAATGTCCAACTCACCTGCTGAATTTATTTACACTTTGGCAAAAGCTTATCACTGTATTACATTTACACAATCAAAATGATTCTCATCTTAAGTTTAGTGAATCCTCTATGGCCTGCAAGACTATTTATTCATTCATTTGTTCATTCATCCATTCATTTGTATGTATGTACTGCAGAGGGTCTTGCTCCAAATTACTTATTCAAGTAAATATAAAGTAGCTGATGCCCAATTACTGAGGTAGGTTGGCTATTTTTATTGGATATTACAGCACAGAGTTTACATCAGTTCAGGTTTCTAATGTGAATGCTCTTATTTATGAATTTTTACTTTCTGTACACATAGCTTGCTTCAAAACCTATCACTAGGAACATAGAGACTTCTCTTAATTTCAAAGAACTGTCTTGAGACCCCAAATGCAGCTTTTTAAAAAGCAACCTTTGGTACCTTTCCAGAACTTTTTTCAGAAGTCAATGTAAATATAAGCTGGATTATAGAAATACTATTATTGTGCAAAGCATGCAGAAATACTCTCTTATTTTCATCACCTCATGCCTCAGAATAAGTAACATTTTTTTCTTTCTGTTGCAACTTTTGTGACCATTTTTTAAATGGAAAATGTATATAAAATATTAACATGTCAGAGATGAGACATGAATTAATGTGTGCAAATTGCTACAAAAGGGTAAAAAATTCAGCTAGGGTAAATTAACATTATATAAAGCAGAGACTCCTAAGATTTTTTTGAAAAAACCCACTTGGAACAGGAACTCAGAGGGGGGAAAATTGGCCTAACATAAATGTTTCTCTCAGTGGTGTTGACACAAACATGAATGGATTTCCAGAAAAAATGTTTGAGGACCAACCATCCTGACTGCTTAAGGATGAGGAGAGGTGTTCCTCTTTTTTTTATTGCTGTGCAAGTACCCTGGGGTTGCTCCTGTCGTCATCTTGTGCATTTGTGAGTCCTAGACATGCCAATGTGTAGATAAAGTACTCCCATGAAGTTAATAACATCCTTTTCATTTTGGCCTTCTAGCTTATATGTTCTATCACTTCTGTCATCTTGTACCAACCACATTTAGCATTTTCCTTTAGCCACCCCAGCGTGACTCCAGAATCCTTACATGTGTGCACTGCTCTTTATTTGTCTAGCAGGGTCTCAACATGACTTTAAAAAGTCTAAAACTTTTAAAGTAGGAGTCTTCTGTCTGATAGCTAGAACAGTGGTCTTTTTGTTGTTTTATTTTTTTTACTTCAGTTGGTAGTTCTCAGCATTTCTTTGCAAATGTCTGAAAAGGACATGAGTTAAGTACTGGTCATTTTAAATGCTGATCTGGCAGAATTGGGTAGAGAATTTTAGGCCCTTCAAGTTCACTTGAAATTTCATCAATTCTGCCAATTTAGTGCTTGTTTTGGCATTATTTATTTATAATAGACTGTAATTTTTATATGGAACAAAATAGCATGCAATCAGTAGATCATATAAATTCTTCCTTGGCCCTGGTCAACACTCTGGGGTAATCCATGATCTGCTCTTTCTGCTGTTGTAGGAGGGAGGTCCAAAGAGAAATAAGTTGCATGCTAACTGGCAGATAGGACGCTAGACTAGGGAGAATTATTTTGGAACAGTGTGTTACCAGCCTATAGGCTAACCTTGGTCCTTTGTTTCAGTTCCTTACCTGTTAAGTATGGAATATGTTGCCTATCACCTCTGCAAGTTGCAGAAACGTCCATATAAAATGTTTTATATTATTAGTGTGATTATAAAAATAAAAGGTTTCCATTTGCTTGGCCAAAGACAATGCCAATGTTTAAAACTTGTCAACTGTACACCTAAAAAAATTAGGCCTTGTCTTTCCTGTTTAGTAGAAGGGGAGGGGGAAACTCAAGCAAGAAGGAGGGTCATAAGAATATACTCTGCAGAACAAAAAGACCCTTATGTAGGTATTTGCAGTAAAACTCTCCCTTATTCTCCAAGCAAAACATCAAACTCCCCGTAAATATCCTTGTAGGAGCAGCCAGGTCCATTTTCCCTTCTTCTCCCATTGAGTGCCGCTCTTCCAATTTCACTCATAAAAATATTATTATAGGAACGTGTAAAATCAGTTCCAATTTCAAGGTCTCTAATTCCAAGGCTGAAAAAAGCTATCCGAATATTACATGTTTCTGTTTAATCCAAAAAGCAAAGCTTGTGAATCCACCTGGGTTTTTTGTTTCTGCTCTCTGTCTGAGATTGATGAAAGCATAAAACAAGAGAAAGAAAGCTCAAGGAGAAAATAACAAAACCAGAGTAATCTTGTTATTAAATTCTCCTATGGAATGCCATGACAGGGAATTATATATACCTGTATCACTTAGACATCAGTAGTGCGTCTTAAAACAGTTTTTGGAATATATTTCAGTATTATCTACACTAAATTTAGACTGAAAAATAAAATGTACCACCATGTGAGTTTCAAACTCTAATTTCAGCAGAGGGGAGTGATGTCATAAATTCTGAACATAAAACTACAGATGAAATTACAGCCTTTATACTAATCTAGTGGTTTATGCATGTATGTGTGTGTATAGATGTACGTGTGTGTGCATGTATGTGTGAGTTTGCAGGTATGTACATAAGTATATATGCATACAGAAATGTAGTAATCAGCTGTCACACCCTGCTCTTTAACACACAACGTTAAGAAAACGGTCCTGTACTGTACATAGTACTAATATATGACCATAGTCAGGACACTTTAAAGTCATAAAAAGAAATTCTAATGAAAATGGTGCTAAATGGCCTTTTGTGAATTCTTAAAGCTAAAAATAACCCAGAAAATATCACAGTAGAGGAAAAATATTAAAAATTAATTTTAGGGATTTCAGACTGATTTAATTCAAGAATGTTACCCAGTCAGATGGAAGAATTATGCACTTTTTAGTAGAGAAATATATTCTTTATTAAAGAAATGAATTTTTTTGAAAGGTCTTTTCAAAATAATTGATGAGAGATAAAGTTCAGTGGAATTTTGTTCTGCAAGACAAAATGGTGAAAAAATTCCAGTCCGAACAGTAAATGAGAAATATTATACAAAAGAACATGTCTAGAATAGGCCATCATGTTACTAATTTGCTAGACTAATCTTGTAGTTGAAAGTTGACCACCTTGACCCAGAGGGGCCAAACAGTGTAAATCTCCCTCTTACAGACTCTTGACCTTGACCTAACACTAGCTTATCACCGACTGACAGTTAAGTTCTTTAAGTGGTATCTGAAGTTTATCCTTTTGTTTTTACTGTAATGTTTGATTAAAACAAAGACAAGGTTGGAGGGATTTTTTCAAGACATGCAGCATTTTATGTATAGGCAGAAATTAAATAAAATATTAAATGTTCACAGCTGAAAAAAAAAAAACAAACAGTGAACCTTATCTGATAACTCCACAATGTAGACATCTGAGAGAAAATTATGTCAGCACCAGGCAAATATTTGACTGCAAGATCAGCTCTTGCAGGAAACAGTAAAGTTGTATGGAACTAAACGTGATAGTTTAAAAACAAAAAATTAAGAATGTTTTAAGAGGCTCATCATGTTTTTCTCATCATAATTATTGCTGCTCTACATAGTAAGGATATGAGAAAGTTTGCAACACTGAAAGTTTCTCCTCTAAGTTGTACATCCACAGACATAAATACTGTTTGGTTTTTTATTTATTATGAAGTTCGTAAAAGTTGTTGTGGTTTTAAAAATACTAGTTGGTCACAGTTATTTGGGCATAATTATATTTGCAATAGCAAAAATGAAGCAGACAGATCCATCATATTTGCTGACAAAACTATCAAAGTTTAATTATTGGTGAGTATTCTTACTCATATTTTAAAAACTATTGTTTGTCGTCCAAACTGGAAAAACTGAAATACTTTCTGTGAAATGGTAGGACACTGAAATGGCCAGAACTTCCTTCGTATCCTTGTGGCCATCAGTCCTCAGATTAAGGAAGGAGTCCCTGGACACAACCTGAAGCTCTAAGTAACACATATTTTAAATTTAAATTTTGGCTCTAACCATAACAGAAGCCATGAGCCATATTTCATCTGAGGATCAAGCCAAGCTTTGAGAGGAAAAGGTCTATTTCAGTGGCCTTGAAGAGTGACACTCTTTTAAGAATAAGCTGCAGACTGACAATTGATGAATATATTAATGTGACTGTAATTTTTTTGATTAATTGCTCTTATTTCTTTTGAAAAAGAGAACTTATAAACAACCTCATTAATCTGATGGTTAATCTATTTTACTGCAAATATAACAGCAAACTGGATTCTAAATTTCCTCTGAATTGCACAAAGTGCCTAATTTATGAATGTACAATCATAACAGCATTTGGGCACCCAAAGGATATTTGACCACTAACTCCAATGGTCATCACCATTATCATCAAGATATTAATACATTTGTTACTTAAATTTCTACTCTGCCTGAGTTAGAATATTTTTTTCTAAAACACAAAACTTCTGTAGTCATCAAAGTGCAAATGAGACAAAACCTTCCTGCTTATGTGTGATTTCACATTAACACACTCTCTGTTCATCTCTTTCTGCCACTCAGTTATTCACTCAAGAAACAATAAGCAAAAAGAAATCTTGCAGAACAAAAGGCAAATGTTTGCACCTGTTTTTTCTAGAGGGAAAATTGCTGATTCTTTGTCCATTGAATTGTCTCATAAAACAAATGCACAACCACAAATATTCATGCCATAAAAACTTTTGTGCCTCTAATTTATTTATTAAAGGGCTTTTTAGTAAATACTGTCAAATGAATCCAGACTGTTGTTTACATCTCTGAAGAGTAATAAACAGGAGACAATTAACTGCTAATTATTTCCACCTGGTGAACTCTATTTTGAGAAGTTTTGATTAATTAACAGTGGGGATCTATCATCATCATTTGCTGGTGAGAAGGGAAAAAATAACAATTTACATCAAATTAACATTAATCTGAAGTGAGGTCTTTGTCCATTTTCTGGGTCATTGCCACTAAACTCATTATAGAAATAATTGGAAAATGCAGCCACTGTTAATCAATATAACAACGTGATTTCCTTTATGAAGCTGATGGTAATTATGAGGAAGTCCGAAAAGAAATTTTAAAGAAGAAGTAGATAAATATGTTCTTTAACCATTAATATGCCTTTACTCTCAACCAGTCATGGAGTAAACTCTTTTCTTTGTTTTCAAGGTAGAAAAACTCCTTTTCATTTGAAAGGAATATTTGGAATAGT
>VXBO01007014.1:0-13522 GCA_013400135.1 Rhinoptilus africanus
TCTATGATGATTCTATGATTCACCTGCTTCATAGAAGTAGTTAGAACTGGGGTTTAGGATGTCTGGATTGATAGTCATTCTCTGCCATGAAAAAGCATAATCACCGTTAAATTATTTGATGTCTGCATTACTTGGGGTCGGGGGGACAGGCACGATGATGGCACATGCTAAAATCGCTCCTTACTGGTGTGACGGGTAGGAGGTGTTCAGGTACTGGTGTGGCGTTAAAGACAAGCTGAAGACAGAGGGGCTTCAGCGGGATTAAAAGAAGTGCTCCCATCCCTGACTTTGTGCAAAATATTAGAGTATTCTGGTTGCGTTCCCGAAGGGTGCAATTTGCAATCATGTTTTCACAAGGTTTCAGACCATTATGTTCATGGAGAGATGGGATTGTATTGTTTTTCATGTTTGCTTTTTGTATTTCTCTTAAAGGAAGAAATTCTTAAATAATAAGTGAAAAGACAAAAGACAGCGAGAAGTGGTTTTTTTGTGGCAGGGGTTGGGGTTTTTTTGATGTCGTTGGGAGGCTGCATTTCTGACACCCAGATGACTCTGAGCATTGGACTTTCGCCATATGTGGACAGCCAGATCTCCTCATTAGCGAATGCCGGAAAGCAGGAGAGCCGGGGAGGGAGTGAGCGTGCGAGAGGGAGCTTAGTTTATTTCTGCGGTGTCACATCAATCTGCCCGGTTAAGTGATGGAAGGGGAGAAACGCGGGCTGCAAAAGAAACTGGGCCCTGATTTGTTCAGGGTCACCAGCAGTGGTTTGAAACCATCTTGTTTGCAGATACCTCTTTCATGTTATTAGGCTGTCAGTTGAGTGACTCCGTAAGATTTATGGCTGGGAGCTGGCGCGCGTGCGTGTGTGTGGCGATGGCAGTGATGGGCAGCGGGCAGGGGGGGGAACGGAGACGTTATTGAGAAGACAGTGATCCGTGCCTGCCTTGATTGAGCTTTGCAGCCTTTTGTCTCGTCCTAGTTAACCTCCTCGCGCGTTTTGTTTCACATGCGGCGTAAGTAGCTCAAGCAGAAGGTGAAGCAACAAGTGGTGAAAGGTTGCTCGTAACAACATAACGCCGCAGTGGACCCGGTGTGGACTTCCCGACTGGGGAGTGATGGAATAAAGCTGTTTTCTGGGCAGGTCCCGGGTTTAACTTACTGATGTCTTTCAAATAGTTTTATTTACCGTAACGTTGTCAAAGCCATTGGCTGAGTGTTCCCTTGTCACTGGCAACCTTGTAGGGAAATGTCTTTGGAAGAAATTTTAGAGACAACGCTGGCTTATACTGAAAGTGAAAGTGGGGGTTTTTTAATAAACAATAAAAAAATAAGGAGGGTGGATGACTTGATCCAAAGCAACATTTCATTTAACTTAATTTTGTCTGAGGATTAGTAGTAATAGGTGATGTTATTTTATGTAAGTTTAAAATTTTTAAAATACAGTATTTTGAGAACATTGAGTATTTTATTTATTTTTTTTTTTTTAGGAGTTGGTTATAATTCAGAAAATAATGCTGTCTTCTCTTCTGTTTATACAGATCCTAGTTATGCCAAGATCAAGGCAGGTATTTTAAAGTACCGGTAAGAAAATTTTCAGGAACTAGACTCCGTTTCGACTGTGGTGATTTAAAGGCAGCACAATAGAGTCCAGCAGTATGAGAGCTGGGGAACCTTTCTGAAACAAATTGTCACAGGCTTCTCCAACCTGGAGGCTTACAAGAGAAAGAACTTATTTGTAATTATCCATAGGTTAAAGGAGTAAATAGAAATTGCTGTTCTGTTGACATTCACTTAAAAAGCAAGCTATATTACTGATCTGGCACAGTTTGTATGCTGGCTTTCTGTTTTCAACCTAGTTGAGTTAATTAACTTAGAAAAATACACAGGGTTATAAATGCTTTGTAAGGACCTGCTAACACCTTTGGTATCGTGGTAGGTTTCACGTAGTTGACCGTGAAATGCAAGTGCTGCTTCATGAAGGAGTTCTATCCCAGTGTTGTTTGCTAATTGATATAGTTTTGTGCAAGCTTGCAGTAATTCTGCAGAATTGAAAAGGGAGATAATATTTGTCTACAGGACTGCTTCCTCCCTCCCAGGTTTGAAAGTGAACCCCTTAGTGGCGTAGCCTTCCTAGGCAGTTCCCATGTTAAAATGATCCAGCAGAGAAAGTTGCCTGCTTTCCCCCCTCCACATTGCAGCAAAAATTGCTTACTGCATCGCTTTCATAGCCTTTCAAAATTTTGCATAATCGTGTATAATTTTCAGTTTACATTTTTAAATTTCTCAAAAATTGTTATTTAAAAAAGAAAAAGCAAGCAACCTCCCAAATCCTTCCCTAGTTCCATTTTTTTCTTTAAGTCCCCAAGAAAACGCCTGTTCTTTTCATCTGTGACAACCGTGTGCGTTTTGACCCTATGGTAATCCGATACATTTCGGTATAAATGGGATCTTGGTTGTATAGACACAGAGGTGCCATTCTTTCTCTATTTATGGAAGGATATTGATGAGAATCTGAGGTTCTTAAGCTGAATTGAATACTGCTTTCAGTAGAAATTCTCTAATGATGTCCTGCCGTAATTCCTGGAGAAAAGATGATGCTATGAGGCACGGAATGGGGACTTGGCAGACCGTCACCTTGCCCCGTGCCTGGCTGTGTGACCTTGCGCCAGCCCCGTGCTCCCATCTGCTCTCTGTGCTCCCGCTGCAAAGTGCGGGATGTGTTGCTTGGAGGATGCCTCACATCCTTGAATGGAAAACAGTCTGTAGTATAACTGCTCTATGAATTACACTGCAAAGTTAGTAGTTAATTTGATTGATGGAATATTTTGCAAATGAAAATTCAGATTGGGTTTGGTTTTTTTTTTTCCCCCTCCTTCATTTTTGGCCAAAAGATAAAGGAGATTTTGGGGAGTTTTTGAGAAAAATGTTAATATTTATCGTTAAAATAATTTCATTAAATTCTGAATTCTCCCAAAACGGTTACTTTAGCTACTTTAAAAAATATGAAGTAATTCTGATCAACTGTAGTTAAATATAATTTTGGGAATTACAAAGGAGGAGCTTAAGAGATGTTGCCTGGGCACAGAGGGATGGTGTCAGGAATGACAAAGCTCGGCCAGAGTCCAGGTTTGCAAGGATCATCAGCTGGGCACGAGCCAGCAGTGGCCTCCTGGGCTGTGTCAACAGGGGCACAGTCGTGGGGAGTAAGGGATCATCTCCTCTCATCAGCACGTATTAGATCATACCCAGAATGCTGTGTCCAATTTTGAGCCCCCCAGTACCAGAAAGTCATCAAGAAACTAGTTTGAGTTGAGTGGATGGTCACGATGGTGGTCGAGTGCTGGAGCACCTTCCCTGTGAGGAGGGGCTGGGGGAGCTGGGCTGGTTCAGCCTGGAGAGGAGGTGGCTTTGGGGGTCCTAACAGCAGCCTGCCTGGTCCTGTGGGGAGGGGGTTGAAATGACAGCGCCAGAGTCTGCAGAGTGGTGCATGGCGGGAGGAAATAAAGGCAGTGGACACAGATGGAAATCGGAGGAGTTCAGACTGGGCATGAGGAAAAACGTTTTCATCCAGGACAGTTAGGTGGTGGGGCAGGTTTCCTGGAGATGCTGTGCAGTCTCCATCCCTGGGGGCTTCTAGGACCTGACAGGATAAAGCTCTGAGCAGCCTCCTCTAAGCTGACCCTGCTTTGTGCAGGAGGCTGGACTAGAGACCGCCTGAGGTCCCTTTCAGCCCGAATCATTCGGAGAGGGATTCTCTTCAGAGGAGTTGGTACCGGTTTTTTATTCTGCATCTCACATCTGTAATTTTGAGAAATTCTTCAGAGAAACTTGCTGATGTTTGTTGTACTGACTAGCAAATATGATTCCTGTAATAAATAATATTCTGCCTGTTAAGAAATATTAAATGCGCAGTTTCGGAGCATTCAGTATGTTTCTTATAGAGTGAAACCTATTTTAAAGGTTAAGTGCTTGGAAAAGAGAGAAGAAACTGTATACCATGTGATTGTTTTTGGCATTCTTGTTTTGCTTTTTCTCTTGATTCAGTCAGCTCTTGAAAGCTGTCCTGTCTTCTTTAAATCCATGGTGGCAGCTACGGTATGGCTTCGTTCCTCATTTTAAATGCTTTCTGCCTGTACTTTTCAGTTGCTCACACTTAGGTGAAATTAAGAAGTCTAACTGTTGGGTATTACCTTTTAGACCTGCTGAAATAGCTCTTCCTGCTTGCATCCTTATGGTCTCATTAAGACGATGCTCACAGCATGCCCGACTCTAGTGAATATTTGCAGACCTCATTTGCCTACATTAGAGACAAAAAGCTTTAAAAAAATTCCTTCTTGAGCAATAAACGGTTGAGTTTGTCAGTATCCATGATCACAGAGCTGGTGTTTCCCAAGGCAAGGGCTGAATGCTGTCCTCGTAGTTGAGTTCCTGTTGAAACGCTTCATCCAAGCCCTTTCCACTGCTGTGATAATACACTTGGTCCATGGCTTCGAGTAGTGGTTTTAAAGTGTGAGGGCAGCTAAAATCAGCGAGAAGTGAAGGTATGTGCGCTGTTGTCAAGGACTTACGCTATATTCTCATTCTCACTGCTACTTTTTTATACCAATACAGAGTTTAGGAATCTTTTTATTTAATTTTAATGAGTTCCATTTTGTTGAGTCAAGTTGTGGTAGCTCATCATAAAGCAAAATCTAAGGTCTTTGGAGCAAAACCCAGATTCCAACAAGTGTGAGTCATCTTTGTGGTTTACCTTCACAATTGTGACTCAACTGTTCTGTTTTCTCTGCAATCAGACTTTCAGGCTGAGACTTTGGTTCTCTGGGGATTTAAAAAATCCTTGACCTATTCTGTAAGATTGAGGTCATGCTTTAATGCCAGCCAAGGTTTCCATGATCTCTCCACTTCATTTATGCATTGTGTTGTGTTTCAGCTGGTCACTTGCCCATCACAGGTGGCACATTTAATTGTTGAGTTGGTAATGATATATAATGGAGATATTTTTTTAAAGCGTTTTAGAATCACTTTGAAATGAAAGATGCCATATAAATTCGAAGTAATACTGATGTTAAGGTTATATTCAACAAAACGGAACTAGAATTAATTGCAAAAGTATTAATCACAGGTGATGTAATTGTCATGTTAATGAGAAGTGCTTGAAGATTACTGAGCTCTACTATAAATAGATAGTAATCCCATGGATTTCCAACTCTTATTTACTCTATTTAAATCTCATGGTATTGAAGCACGGTGACAAAAGACTTAAGATGGGAGTTTTTCCCTTTAGAGAGATCTTTTAGAGAACTCTCAGTTTACATACGTGTGCCATGAAAATAACCTTTTTTAATATCTGAATCATTTTGATACTCTTGCTACTCTTGTGAATACGGGAATCAGAAGACATTAAAAAATGTCAGTCTTTATTAGAGGGAGAGTTTTCTTCTTGAAATGTCAAAACAGGATCATCAAATTTTTAGAGAGAATTTGGATCAGTTTTTTTGGTGAAATCACTAATGGAAGTGAAGAAAGAAAGATGAAAAGGATTTTTTTTTTTATGCAAAGATGGGTTAAGTGCATCTTGGTCTGATTTTTTTTTTTAGCTATTCATATTATAATGCTCTGAGTGGTAGGACTCCAAATAATTTATAAATTTGTGCAAAACTGTTTCTTTTCTAACTCATTTTTTTGTTGTTTGTTTTTTTTTTTTTAAATTTTATCCCAGACATCATGGAAAGGAGGGCTACAGAAAAATAATTTGTTTGTGTTCAATTTTGGAAGGTTTCTTTGGATACTTGTCATCTTTACCTCTTCAAGCAGTAACCTGAAATGTAACAGTTGTAGGTCTTTGAATGGGTACATGGCTTCTAAGTCAGGAATGTTTCTTCTGTTCCTTGAGCATATGATTAATTTTTAATCCATATTTAATCAGCCTATAAAAATGCATTTGTAAAAGTTCATTAGAGTTTCCCAGATCCTTGCACATCAGCCTCCATGGCATCCACTCTTACAAAGCTTGCTCAAGCCTTGCACAGGGCACAACGGTGACCTTTTTTATCTAATCAGTCTCACAGAGTAATAGGCCATAAGCCATTGCACTCTCAGTTCGAGTAAGTAACCAAACCCTCAGACATGCCATTCCTTGGTGGTAGTAGTTAAAATTACTCAAATTGCTTACAGTTTCCACTTGCTCCTGGACTACATATGCACCGTCCATACAGTATGAAATGCAGTTGCACAGAGAACAGTATTTCCTAGGTTTTGAGAGGTTGACTATGCAGTTCTTGTTGTTAATTTTTCTGTTGCTATCTTCAGTTTTGGCCTTTAGTTTTCACGTGCCAACGGATGTCACTGAAGCAATGCTCTGCCGCCTTCCAATCACCTTCGTTTATTTCCATTAGTTGGAAAAGTTACTGAAGATAGCTGGATGGTGATGTGCTTCCCTTTAGTTATCCTTTTAGTAGATACTGGACTAGTATATGGTCTGTAACAAACCACTTCCAATTTTGATCAGAGTGCCGAGTTCGAAGAATGCCAGGATCTGACACAGCCTGGCTCATGAGAGGACAAAGTGCGAAGAGAAAGCGCTGGTCAAGATTTTGGTGTTTTCTTGTTGCTTGAATTACCAGTAATGCGATAAGCGTTGGCACCGTTCAGATTAGGTGGGAGCAATGCCTCTTTATGCTACACACAGGTGTTGCAAAAGACATTAGAGAAAGTTTTACCTCCAGCTTCCCCCTAACGGTGTGTGTGGGCCTTTTCCAAACTATTGACTTAGGACGGAAGAAGGTGCATCGTTCCCGAAGGTGTCGGTGAGCACTGCAAAGCAGTTTTCCTCTGTCTGTAGTCTGTGGGGCACACGCAGCTCACCAGGACAATTCATCTGCCCCGCGGTCCTCTTTGTTGTGTATGCCGAGCCTGTTTCGGGGGTGGGCTGCAGGCTGGATGACATGGTGGTGGTGGTAGGTGTCATGTAGCAGAGGAGATGTGTGGCACATGGCTCCGCTACCTTTATTAGAAAAGGCTCAGTCACTTACACAGATGCAAGATTGGGCTGTGTCTCCTCGCTGGCCGTTGTCACGAGATTCCCTGTTTGCCTGTGACCTCTGGTCTCCCATCAGATGATTTTTTTAAAACTTTTTTTCATGTGAACTGAGGCATTTAACCAAAGAGAGTGCTTCATCTTAGGTTTCCTGTTTCTAGTCCATGATCATGAATTTGAATAATACTTCTGGAATTTGCTGTGTACACTCACTGAAAATTCCAATTAATTTCTTCCCCACCTTCGTTTCAGCTCGCTCTTGGCAAGCTATGAAAGACTGCTTGCATACTCCACAACAATTTTCACTTTCATTTTATTCTGTGTATCAGTGCAGATACGATCCTTGGAGATATAATCATTGCAGTGTCCCTATCTACCACAGCGTAAGGTTGAAGTTTAGAACCAGTCACAATTTTTTTCTTCTATAAAACATACTTTCCTCTGGAATTTTTCTAATGAAACCATGCGTTTCTGTTGGAATGTGTCAAGTTCAATAGTTTGAAATTGCACGTTTTTTCTCAAGGATAGGAAAACTATTCCCTGCTCAGCTAAATTTGAGAATTTTGAGGAAAAACTGTGTGCAGGTCTCTAATGTACTGTAGTAATACACGGACCTACTAAACAAGGGAAATGTGGTTTTTTCATTTGTTGCCAGCCCACACAGGTGTTTTGTCCATGGAGAATTGTGATAAGAGAGCTGGCTGCTATGAAGCTTTCAGGTTTTGCTGGTTTATATGCAATCAGTGGTCTTGTCTTTTAGGATTTTTGGTAACAGTAGTAGTGGGCAAGTCATCTAAAGGTCTCCAGTTGTGTCCCAAGAGTTGAGAGTTCAGAAATGTTATAAATATTAAAGTATTTCTTTTGGATGCGATGGTGTTTTCATAATAATATCAAGCCTATATATATGGTACCCTTCTTTCTATAGCAACCTCAATCACTGTATGGAATTATTAGAGAGAAAAAGCCTCCCTCCTCTGCTCGTCCTGCACACGGACACCCTCCCCCCAGAAAAGGGGAGGAACCCCAAAACTATGGACAGTCATTGTTTCCTTCAGTGAATTTATTCTGTTTGCCTCAGTTCCCCTCTGTCAGACTTCCTGGAAGGGAGCAAGGAGGAGGAAGTGCTCAGAAAGTCCCATGAAGGAAGTAAAATGAATGTAGTGAACTCTCATGTGCTCTCAAGTTTCCAGACACCATTCTATCCCTATCCCGTTTGCATTAAGCTCTGTGGATTTGCAGGGACTGTGAAGGGAAAAGCCTGAAGCACTCTCTCCAGCAAATACTCTTCTCAACACCATCCATAGATCTAAACAGGATTTAACGCTTGGAAAAAAGCGGAATTCTCTCCTATGATGTTTAAGGGCTTTCAGGAAAGGAAGCATGTTAGAAGGGGAGGGGGGGCAGGAAGCTCTGCCGAGCTTCCACTTTTTAGGCACAGACCCTCAAAGAGAGATTTCTGGTGAGTAACCTGCATGGCCAATTCGGGGCTGGAAGGCAAGCACCGGTAAATTAGTTTGAAGTGCTGGGAATGGTATGCAGGTTCGTTAGGCCATTTTGAACAGGGTGTTTGCTGTACACCACCAGTCTAAGGCGTGTAGCATCCAAGTAAATAATCAGATGGTCTAACCTGTAGTGGAAATAGAAGTAAAAATATGCAAAGTAAATCACTCGGCGTTGGAGCCATTAGGAACTGTGCAAAGAACCCCAAACAATTCAATGAAGTGTGGAATATTTCCACGATGCCTCTAAATGGCAAAAGACCAGTCTAATTACCATTTTGTGCAACTGTAGAATTATAGAATAATTTAGGTTGAAAGGGAGCTCTGGAGATTGTCTTGTCCAACAGCAGGTTGTTTGCGGCTGTGTCCCGTTGGGTTTTGAATGTCTGCAAGGATGGAGACTCCACAGCGTCTCTGGTAACCTACGCCAGCATCTGACCACCCTCATGGGAAAAAAGAAAATATTTTTTATACCTGACCATCAGTTCTGTTGCCTCCTGTTCTCTTGTTGTGTGGCTCTGAGAAAACTCTGGCTTTGCCTCCTCTCTCCCCTTACGCTTGGTAGATTTAAGCAGCAACTCTGCCTCTGGGTTTCCCCTTGCTTTCTCTTCTTAATGTTGAACAGACTCTGTTCCCTGAGCCTCTCCTCCCGTGATGTGTCCTCCAGCGCCCAACCACGCGCTGGACTCTCTCCAGTGTATCAGTGCCTTGGTCTGGGAAGCCCGAAGCTGGACACAGTGCTCCAGGTGGGATCTCACAAGTGCCTGCTAGTGACACTCTTGTTTGTGCAGCCCGGGAGGCTTGTAGCTGACTTTGCTGCCAGGGCCATGCTGGCTCATGCTCAGCTTGCCATTCACCTCCCCCAGTTGCCCTGACCATTCAGAGATTCCTGACCATTCAGTGGGACCTGGCTGTAATATTACAGAGATCCCTGAGATGGAGTTCATCTGGTCCTTCGGCTTAAGTGATCCCGAACTTGACTTTTGTCAAGTTGTGGGCACTGCTTTACACTCACAGACTGCAAGTAGGCTTGGACACCTGGGAGGTCTGAGAGCAAGCCTTACAGTGAAAATGAGGCAAAAAAAAAAAAAGACTGGAGTCTTTTCCATGTCCTGTGTCACTGTGTCCTCTACCCCTCTGGGACCGTACTTTCCTTACCCTTCCTTTTGCTGCGTAGGTACTTACAGAAGCTTTTCTTACTGCTTTTCACATCCTTTGCTAGTTCCGCTGCCAGCTGAGCTCTTTGAGCTCTTACATTTCCAACTCCCTCTCTACGTGCTCCGGCAAGGTCCCTATTTGTCCTGTGCACCTTCTTCCATTATCTTGTGTTTGAGGTAGGTGAGGAGTTCTCCGTTGCCCCGTGCTGGCCTGCTGCCACCCTTGCTCAGCCTTCTGCACAGAGGAATAGACTAGTTGTGCTTTTGAGGAGGTTGTGGTTTGGAAATCGAGCAGCATTCCTTGAACCGCTTTGCCTTCCAGGGCAGTCTTCCTGGGATCCTGACAAGATCCCTGAACAGGCTGAAATCTGCCTTCCTCAGGTCCAAAGTTATACTATTTGTTCCTCACTCCTCTGTGAAGCTTAAAACCCCCAATGTCAGGGTCACTGTGGCTGAGGTTCCCCTTGACTTTCACAGCCCTGACAATTTCTTGCTTGTTCTTGAGTAACAGGCCCAGCAGAGCATCTTCCATGCTTGTTCATTTTTTTAGTTAGTTCTTTGGATGTTTTGCAGAAAGTTTGCAAAATATGTCCCTTATGGTATATATATTCCGAAGAGAATCAAGGACTTCACTTCTATTTAAATTATTTAATATTTGTATTGTGTTAGTTCTAAAGTGAATTAATAAAATAATGCACAGCCTCCATGCAGGGCAGTGTTAGAATGACCTACACATTAATTAAGTTTAAGGTTTTCGTTACTGGAATGGGATGGAGAGTTTTGCTTGTTTTGTTTTGTTTTTCTCTTGCTGGGAAAAAAAGTGACCTTGGTAAGCAGACCCTTTTTGTCTTTCTTTGACGAGTGTTCTCACTTGAGTTTTCAAACCTCTCTGTTTAAGCATATAAAAGTAAAATAATACCAAATATATATTATGTACACACAGACGGAAATGCAAAAAGCATCTTTTGTCGTGTGGGAGTCAGCACCTCGGTATCCTACAAAAGCTGGTAGACAATAGCCCTGCATTTAAGACCCTTTACTAGTAACTTTGCTATTGCAGATGATCTTCTCCAGAGCGCGGCTGCTTTTCATGGAGTGTCTTTGATGCGCCTGTGCTGCGTTGGTCAGCCACCTTATCTACATGGCGTGTGGGAGCCATAACGTTATTGAATATGGCAAGGGTTTAGATCACTCCTATTGTACTAATGTTTGCTTTGGGGTTTTGTTGTTTTTTTTTTTTTTTGCATAATCTTTTTTTTGCATCCACTGCCCGCTGATCTGATAAAACCTGTGTGCTAATAGAATTACAGAGTTAGCGATTAGCAAAGGTGTCTTTGTTTTACACCCTCTTCTCTCTTTATGCTTTATGAAAGAGGATTTTAGTAGAGATGCTGTGACTTTTTTCCTCTGCTTCCTCCCACGCCGAAACAGAATTTCAGCCTGTGAAGTCTTGCTTTGTTTTACATGAATATGGACAAGGGCATTCCTCCTCTAGACATGAAATGAAAAACCAAACATGTAAGGACGGACTCATCTTTCTCCCAGAGTTTTAGCTGAGAGTATGCACTTTCAAGGAGACTAACTCAGGCTGTGCAAATAGTTAAAGGTTCTAAATTCAGGTGTAGTTCAAGGAAGCAATCAAGATTTTTTTAAAAAAATCTAAGTCTTTAGAGTTGTGTGCTGAAGAGATCCTATCCCAACGTTGTCTGTCACAGGAAATTCCTATTCCAGTTTCTGGAAACAGAATGAAAAATCCTTTAACCAAACATTTCAGGGACTGTAAAAAAAATTAATAATTTATTTTGTTAATCTAAACTAATTAATACATCTTCACTCTCAATGTTCTTGAGCAAAAGTAATATTTTAACTCTGTCCTTACTCAGCCAAAATGCCAAAGTATGCTCCAAATTACTTTTACTTCTTTCTGGCTTGCTGGGCAAAGCTCGTTCTAGTTGTGGGTTTCTAGTGATTTTGTCCCGGTGTGCTAATGAGGGGTTAAACTAGCAGCAAATTTTCCATCGCCTGGCCATCCCTGTTAAAAGGCTGTAAACTGTATTGTGAAATAAACCCATGTACGACTGCCACGCGGCAAGAGAAACACCACCGCTCGTGTGACAAAACGTTGGGAGACCACAGCATTTGAACAGGAACTCGGAAGAAATAGTGAAGTTTTAGATATTTTAACATTTTGACCTTTTTCAGAAAATGAACATATTCTCCAAAGCACAGAATATGTTGAATCAGCAGCAGGCGATGTGAAACCAGATTGTGATGTAATCTTCAAGAAAACCATATTTGTAATAAGGTTAATTAAATTTGCTGCAAGCTTGTGACAAGCGTGCTGTAAGTTTGCCAGTAAATCTGGTCTTGCTTTATCAAACTGAAGGGCAAGAATTTAAAAAATAAAATAAAAAAAAAGGAAGAAAGACAGAAAAAGGAGGGGGGGGCGAAAGAAAAAGCTTCCCTCCTCCAGAACAAGTAGTGTGTTGCCAGAGGACATGCAGACTGGCAACAATAACTAATACGTTATGAGAGGTTGAACAAGTTTAAATGGGATTTGTCTCTGAACTGAAAGGCATATTGTAAGAAATTTCTTTGTCTCCTTGTGATGCTGTTAAATTGAAAGCGCGATGGGAGGCTTCGGGAGAGGCAACAAAGGTTGAAATGATAGCCTGCTGTTTGCAGCAAGCCTCCTGGTTCCACTGATGGTCCAGACATCTGGTAACAACAGCCACCCCTTGTCAGGTTTTGCCCCACACTGGGCGCCTGAGCACTTTGCACTGTTTAACTCATCAGACCCTTCCAGCTCAGTGTGCTCTGCAGCAAGAATGTTTATGTAATAAAATAGAGCTAATTAAACATTTCAAAGGGAAACATTATTTTAACTCTAATTAGATATGATTACGGTTTCCTTATGGGTTGGTACTGAAGCTCTCTTTTTTCGCCTCCTTCCCCACTTCTGCAGCATTGTTGTTCCAAACTAATTCTTGCCTCTGCTTAAATAGGCTTTGTATTCCCCTTGCCTGGAAACAAACTCAAAATCTTTGATCCAAGAGCCATGTATTTAAAGTAACGGCATAGGACTCCGAGACGCATGGGGTAAGTTGATACCCCAGGCAGTCAGGGAAATAGGAAAAGCCCCCTCGCTTGAAGCCTTGGAGGGTATTCCAGCCAACCATGGATGCTGGCAGGTGGGTGCAGACGATGTACACAGCGTCTGCTTTCCAGCTACTTCTGCTGTGATTCAAACTTTTCATAATTATTAAATCTAGCATGAGCGCAGACAGTCGGGTACCACAGAGCTGTTATCGCACGCACAGATGGATGCAGGTTCTGTGACCTTCCTGGAAGGCCATCGTTAAAACAAGGCACTTGTCACAGGCAAACATAAAGCGTATCCTTCTGTATGTATTGAATCTACAAAGATAGCATCTGACAAAGCTTTGGAGACACATCATGTCAGGATACCAAACATCCAAAACGCTGAGAAACAAATACATAGGGAAATCAAAAAGAACAGGCTAATGGTAGTAATAATCAGTGAATATTTTGTCAGTTAAGCAAATGCTGTATAACTTGTTTAGTGTTTTCTAGCTTTTATGACAGAGCCAGTCTGCGGATCATATGGGAGAAGCAGACTGAATATAACATCCCATCCTTTCTTTGTCATCCCTAAATCCAAGTTTTTACGGGGAATTTCTTCAGCTAAAGGACCTTCAAATGCAAGTCTACTTCAGCCTTTCGCTTGGTTTTTACCCCTACCCAAGAATTTTTTAAACTCTAGCTTGGGTTTCAAAAAGAAAAAAAAAAAGGGGGGGGGGGGGGGAAG